>CM060934.1:38180232-38781232 GCA_030765085.1 Allium cepa | reverse complement strand
CGTAGATTTAGATAAAAAGTTTACCCTTTTTTGGAGAATCGATTTGATCACATTCTTCTTCTAGTTTTTCTCTCACTATCCTCCACTTACAGACACACACACACATGTAACATCCCATATCTATCAGCCAAAAGCTAAGCACCATGGATGCTGCAGTCATCCAAAGTATTAACTTCTAGTGACGAAATACGGTAATGCTAATGGTATCCATTATATCAGAAGAATTTAAGTATGAACATAATCACATATTTCAAAAAATAATAATTCCGGTAATTACATTTAAAATAATATCATATCCAAATTTACAAAAATCACAACGTATTCTCAGGCAATGATCAAATATAATTACAACAATACTCCAAGAGTGACACATGAAGATGCCCCCTTGGATGATTAAAGAAACATAGACATAAATGCCTTAATACGTAGCAGAAACAAATTTAAAGTAGAATTCCAAAATTTAGCTATCCATTAGCTGTTATCCCACTTTTTGGTCAAAACTGGAATATCAACAAATAGGAAAGGAATGATGGATATCGGGATTGGAGATCGATCGAAAACAAGGCTACAATCGATGACGTCAAAATTTGGTTGAGCTCCGATCGGGACGAAATTGATTGGCGATGATGGTAAGGACTAGGAAAGGCTATGTTTCAAATTTCAGGTTAATCGGAGTTCGTATGAAGGAGATACGATCGATGCAAGGTAGGAAGAACATGTTGTTCTTATCCATCGGCACGCAAGGATGGTTCGAATCGATACACTTCGTATCGATCAGGAAGTGAGGACTTCGAATCGATACACTTTGTATCGATCGGCATGGACAAGACTCGGTTATTTCGTATCGATCAGAAGAGAAGGTTAGGTGAACTTCGATTCGACGACAACATAGGTCTCCTTCGTAACCATAGGTGTACAGGGGTTGGTTTGAATCGATGCGTTTCGCATCGTTGTGGAATAAGGTGGTTCGAATCGATACAGTTCGTATCGATCAAGAGGAAATGTAGGGGTTTACTTCGAACCGATGCACTTCGCATCGTTGTGGAATAATGGGATAGCTACGCAGGTGTCCTTCGTATCGATCAGCGTTGAATAGATACGAAAAGGAAGTAGCAGTTTTGGAATTCTGGATTCGTACCTATTGATACAAAGAGGGCGTTAGAGAAGGATACGCAGGGAGTCGGCTTCATGGGTTCGAACGGCTTAGGGAAAATGTTCGTATCTATTCGAAATGATCGATACGAAGGAAGTGGATAGAGCGATACGAACAGGATGGATACGAACTGAGGTGCAAAGCATGATTAAGCGCAAGAAGTATGTGCATGTCAAGGGAAGAAACGTTCGACACGGCGACAAAGGTGGATTGACCCTGAGATTTCGCGACACGTCATCGATGCACACGTGCTTGGGATGGAGTTGAACAAGATGGATTCGAAGCAATGGATTCGAAGACGACAAGCCAGCGGACGACCCAAACTCCAATCGGTCATAACTCAAGATCCACTAATCCAAATCCAATGAAATTTTTACAGGAGCTTACATACATGTTGAAGAATGTCCACACCAAATTTCACCTCGATTGGATGATTTTCTGATCGATTCGAATGGAGTTCGAATCGATCCCAAAGTGGGCCCAAATTTCCTGAGGCCGGGCATGTGGTCCCCCTCACGTGCCAAAAATAGTCTCCCAGATTTTCAGCGAAACATCAGCATCCTACACCTATAAATAGTGCCTGGTCATTCAGAAAAGGGGATCTTCGGGATCATTAGCCTTTCAACCTCCAGACTCTGCCGGATTCATTTCCACACTTCAATACTGCTGTTGTACTGGAAATTCTTCATATTTACTGCTGTAATCATCTGTAATCAGCAAGGATAATCAATAAAAGGATAAAACTTTGGAGTGGACGTAGGCTGGACATAGCCGAACCACTATAAAACTTGTGTCTCTGTTCGTTATTTTTGAATTGCTGTTTGATATTTGTTGAGGTCTGATATTTGTGCTTGAATATCATTGGTTTGTGTTCATACACTGATGCTTTCACGGTATTTGGGGTTTGTGACCAATTTTGGCGCAAACACTTTGGGGCTTTCACTAAGAAGGACTAGCACCCGCTACATCGGATTAGAAGTCCAGATTTAAAGAGTTTGAGGAGTCTTGACTTGAAGACAATGACTAGGCAAAATAGTAGACGACAAAGGGCTGAGAGAAGCCAACAAGGAGGAAGCCAGGAGGCATCCTCCGGAGCTGGAGAAGGACAAGCTTTCGTCAACATCACCAGGGATGAAGTGGAAGCTATGGCAAATTCTTTGCAAGAGAGATTGTTGAAGAGCCAACAGGAAATGATGCGGACTTTCTTTGAGCAAATGAGAGCTGCAGGGACGCCGAACTTAGGAACAGCTACAACGGCTGTGGATGCAGGAAAAGGAACTAGGGTTGTGGAACCCAATGGAGAACAGATATAGAGACAGAAGGCAATCAACAAGGGCTTGGGGGCAGGCCCGTAGGATCCAACACAGGAGGACCTTTGGAAGGAGTTCAACAGGCTAGGGCCAACGTTGCTGAGCCACATGGGGAATATGTGCCAGAGTTCCCTCGGGGGCATGAGGGGCAACCCCTAACAGAAAATACTGGATTAGTAGAGATAATCAGGAAAACTGTGCAGGGTGGTTTGACCAACAGAGACTTGGAAGGAGTGAATAGGAGTCCGTTTGCTCGGGAAAAAAGGATGGCTCAGAATCCACCTAAGTTCAAGATGCCTAGCGTGGATGTGTATGATGGTAAGGCAGACCCAACTGATCACTTGATGAGGCACACCAGACACATGGAGGTGCTGGGGGCATCGCACGAAGTGATGGCACGATGCTTTCCTTTTACTTGACGGACTTAGCTGCAATGTGGTTTAGGCAGCTGGGAGAAGGATCTATCAGGACTTGGGGGGAATTGGTGGAAAGGTTTTTAGGACAGTTTCGGGTTCATGTCAAGAGACCAAAGAACGTGATGACACCGACATCGGTAAAACAAAGGATGGATGAATCGCATAGAGCTTTTCTAACTCGATTCAGTGCGGCAGTAGCTTCGGTGGATCGGCCTGATCCATCGATGGTTTTAATGGCGGCAGTATCAGGAGTCAGGGAGGATTCAGATTTCAAGGTATCTCTGATACGTGATCCCCCATAGGATCTCGAGGAATTCTTTCACGAGGCAGAGAGGTTCTTTCGGCAAGAAGATGCGAGTATGGATTTAAAATTGAAAAAGGTTAATGCAACTGAGGGTGGAGGACCATCCAGCAAAGGTTTGGATAAAGACAAAAGAAAAAGGAAGTTGGACGATGATTCTGGAAATGCTAGGAAGCGATGGAAGGATCCAAAGTTTTCCACATACACAGGATTGAATGAGACACTGGAGCAGATATACCTGGAAACTCGGAATCGCCTTCCCTACCGAAGCCGGCTAGGAGAGAACCATCAGAACGGGAGAGGACATCAGGAAGGCACTGTCTCTTCCATGATTTAGATGGACATGACACCAATAGCTGCAGATACTTAAAGGATATAATCGAGGAGAATGTAAGGAATTGACAGTTGTGGCAATATGTCGGAACTCGGAATGCAGCGGTGGAACAAGAGCAACCACCAACTACCTCACACCATGACGATGTGAGGCCCAGGAATGATGGTCGATTGATTATCCATCGACCAGGAAAATATGAAATAAGTAACAAGCTACTGGTGAACGGCCAAGTCATGTACACATGTACGGGGACAGAGATAGCCCCTAGGGATGCTCTGAATGATGATAAACTGCGGTGCCATGGTTTGTGAAATTTGTTTTTGTTTTGGATTGGACACTGGTTCTTTTTCTGGTTTGGTTTTGGAGTTTGGATTGAACTCCTGGTTTTGTTTGCTTTCTGATTTGGATTTTCCTTTGGATGATTGTTCTCGGTTTTGGATGCTGGTTTAGATTTTTGATTTTCTGGTTTTGATTTGGATTTTGGATTTGGATTTTGTATTGGATTTTGATTGGATTTTTATCTGGTTTTTGATAGACTGTCATCGGGTATAGATTATGCCTGGCAAGGGGTGAGTCACTTTGCCCGAACGTGGTAAATTGACTCATTCAGGTCGTCGAGTATGGACTACGCTCGGCAAGGGTCTGGAGTGACCATGATTCTGCCTAGGACTTAGGCCATATATTATCAAATGTTATTTTCAGGTCGCTAAGTATGGACTATCCTCAACAAGGGTCCGGTGAGACCAGGATTCGGCCTAGGACTTAGGTCCCATATTATCGATTATTGTTTCAGGTTGTTGAGTATGAACTATGCTCAACAAGGGTCCGGGGAGACCAAGATTCGACTTAGGACATAAGCCATGGCTTTGTACAATGTCCAGGGACACTGGACCACAGTCTTCAGGTGTGGGTTACGCTTGGCAAGAGCCCGGAGAGGTTATGGATTCAGATATCGACCCGGAGAGGTCCTGGATTCGATTATTGGCTATTAGACAAGGATGGATTAGGACTCGGTTGTCGAGTTCGGATGGATATGGAATTGGCTAAGGCTTTGGTTATTGGATTTGGAATTAGGCATCGACTCGGAGCGGTCAAGGATGGCATACTCTGGCGATATGGCTATGGACTTTGGATATTGGAATCGGGACTATTCAAAACACGCCTTCTTATCAAAAGGCATATTTTGGGGGGCAAAGTGTTATCCCACTTTTTGGTCAAAACTGGAATATCAACAAATAGGAAAGGAATGATGGATATCGGGATTGGAGATCGATTGGAAACAAGCTACAATCGATGGCGTCAAAATTTGTTTGAGCTCCGATCGGGACGAAATTAATTGGCGATGATGATAAGGACTAGGAAAGGCTAGGTTTCAAATTTCAGGTTAAACGGAGTTCGTATGTATGAGATATGATCGATGCAAGGTAGGAAGAACATGTTGTTCGTATCCATCGGTACGCAAGGATGGTTCGAATCACACTTCGTATCGATTAGGAAGTGAGGACTTCGAATCGATACGCTTCGTATTGATCGGCATGGACAAGACTCTGTTATTTCGTATCGATCGGAAGAGAAGGTTAGGTGAACTTCGATTCGATGACAACATAGGTCTCCTTCGTATCCATAGGTGTACAGGGGTTGGTTCGTATCGATGCGTTTCGCAACGTTGTGGAATAAGGTGGTTCGAATCGATACAGTTCGTATCGATAAAGAGGAAATGTAGGGGTTTACTTCGAATCGATGCACTTCGCGTCGTTGTGGAATAATGGGATGGCTGCGTAAAAGTCCTTCGTATCGATCAGCGTAGAATCGATACGAAAAGGAAGTAGCAGTTTTGGGATTCTGGATTCATACCTATTGATACAAAGAGGGCGTTCGAGAAGGATACGCAGGGAGTCGGTTTCATGGGTTCGAAGGGCTTAGGGACAATGTACGTATCTATTCGAAACGATTGATACGAAGGAAGTGGATAGAGCATTACGAACAGAATGGATACGATCTGAGGTGCAAAGCATGATTAAGCGCATGAAGTATGCACAGGTCAAGGGAAGAAACGTTCAACACGGCGAGAAAGGTGGATTGACCCTGAGATTTCACGACACGTCATCGATGACACGTGCTTGGGATGGAGTCGAACAAGATGGATTCGAAGCAATGGATTCGAAGGCGACAAGCCAGCGGACAACCCAAACTCGAATCGGTCATAACTCAAGATCCACTGATCCAAATGCAATGAATTTTTTACAGGACTTACATACATGTTGAAGAATGTCCACACCAAATTTCACCTCGATTGGATGATTTTCTGATCGATTCGAATGGAGTTCGAATCGATCCCAAAGTGGGCCCAAATTTCCTGAGGCTGGGCATGTGGGCCCCCTCACGTGCCAGAAATAGTCTCCTGGATTTTCAGCGAAACATCAGCATCCTACACATATAAATAGTGCCCTTGGTCATTCAGAAAAGGGGATCTTCGGGATCTTTGGCCTTTCAACCTCCAGACTCTGCCGGATTCATTTCTACGCTTCAATACTGCTGTTGTACCGGAAATTCTTCTTATTTACTGCTGTAATCATCTGTAATCAGCAAGGATAATCAATAAAAGGATAAAACTTTGGAGTGGACGTAGGCCGGAGATAGCCGAACCACTATAAAACTTGTGTCTCTGTTTGTTATTTTTGAATTGCTGTTTGATATTTGCTGAGATCTGATATTTGTGCTTGAATATCATTGGTTTGTGTTCATACACTGGTGCTTTCACGGTATTTGGGGTTTGTGACCAATTTTGGCGCAAACATCAGCCACCTACTTGTCTTCAAAAGCTTATTCGCCAAAATTTGCTAAAACCTAAACCCTCAGCCTAATCAAATCAATATTGAGCACCCGGGAGTTTAAGGGGAAACAAAAACTTCGAGTTAGACATAAAGCCTGGTATGAATAATTTCTGTTACGTCTCTGTTTACTGATATAGAGTGAGACACGCCGCTTAGTGGAACGAGTTTCCCCTCACTAATATCTCCATTCAAAACATATATTTTGCAAATCCTTTCTTGCAACCAAACTGGTTAACAATTGATTATAATAATAATATAGCAATATCCATTATGCTAAAATAGGAAATGAAATAGACTATCTGTCATAAATTTGTTTATACCAAAAGGAATATTTATATGCTTGTTATCCTGCCTTTCGGTCAAGGTCGGGATATTGACAAATTAGCTGGAAAGGATGGATGTTAGGATCAAAGATCGATTGAAAACAAAGCTATGATCATTGTCGTCAAAATTTGATCAGGCTACAATCAAGACGGGATCGATTGGGAATAGTGATCAAGACTAGGAGAGGCCACATTTCAAATTTCAGGTCAATCTCCGTATGCTCAAGATATGATCGATGCAATTAAAGCAACCAACTGTTTGTATCCATCAATCCCCGACTATTCATATCCATCAAGCCTCCACCGTTCATATCCATCAATCCTCCACTGGTCATATCCATCTATCCTCCACTGTTCGTATCCATCAAGCCTCCACTGTTCATATCCATCAAGGCTCCACTGTTCATATCCATCAAGGCTCCACTATTCGTATCCATCAATCCTCCACTGTTCATATCCATAGCCTCTAGTGTTCGCATCCATCAATCCTCCACTGTTCGTATCCATCAATCCTCCACTGTTCATATCCATCAAGCCTCCACTATTCAGCGCAATAACGATCGATACGAACAGTGCAACATTGATCAAGTACGAACAGTGCAACAGTGATCGAGTACAAACAATGCAACATCGATCGATACAAACAGTGCAACAGTGATCAAGTGTAAACAGTACAACAACGATTGAGTACGAACAATGCAACAACGATCGAGTATGAATAGTGCAACAACGATTGAGTATGAATAGAAACAACGATCGAGTGCGAACAGTGCAACAACGATCGATACGAAGGAGACAGCCTTCGAAAAACACGAACTCTCATCGATCATATCTCATAATCTGCAAGTCATAATGCTATGAAATTTTTGCTGAAGCTTATGTACAATCTAAAGAATGTTCAGGCACGATTTTGTCTCGATTGGGAAAAATCTTGATCGATACGAAATTCGTTCGTATCGATCACGGATTGAGTCAAAATCACATGGGATCGATCGTGTGGGTCCGCACACGTGCCAAAAGAGGTCTCCCAAGATTTGAGTGAGATATTTGTAGCCTATGCCTATAAATAACATCCTAATGCCTACAAAAAAAGGACTTTTAGTTCATCTACATCCTGACTCCGCCGGATTCATCATTGTACTCAAATTTTGCTATTGTAATCAGTTGTAACTCATTGTAATTAGCAAGGACAAATCAATAAAGTCATCAAATTCAAAGTGGACGTAGGCTAGATTGCTGAACCGCTATAAACTCTATGTTCTTTACAGCTTTCTTCTTAATTTTCTGAGTGTTCTTCATTTTTAATTCTCTACATACTTATTATCTATGGTTATAAATAGGTGCTTTCATCGACAATTGGGTATTTGTGACCAATTTTGGCGCAAACATTTTAGTGCTTTCATTGAGAAGGGCTAGCATTCAAGGATGTTATAGCTTGGATCTTGGATCTGAGTGCTTAAGGACTTAGATCTAGAAAGCGATGATGAAGCAATCCGCAAGGAGACCAAGAGCAGAAAGGATTCAACATGAAGGGAGTCAGGAGGCTTCCTCTGGAGCGAATCAGACCTCAGTCTTCATCACCCGGGACGCGATGGAGATGATCATGGAAGCTATGCATGAGGGAATGCTGAAAAACAAGAAGAGATGATGCAGAACCTACTCCAACAGGATGGGCCAGCTGGAGTGCAGAATCAAGTTAACGCTACTGCGGGAGGTGCTGGAGATAGAGATCAAGAGCATGGAACAACCAGAGTTTAGAATAGAGCAGGACCATCAGGAGCAACACAAGAACTTCGAGGCACTCGCCCGGAAGATGTTGATTCAACCCCAAGCAAAATACCAGGAAGAGCTGTTCAACATGGCATTGGCAGAGGAATGGACGCTCGTCCAGGAGAGCAAATTCCAGAATTCCCTCATGAACCGGGGGGGGAAGGGGCAGATCGGAGACAACAGACAACGGCAATAGCTTAAAGATAGTGACAGATTGGCGAAAATGGTCAGGCGAGCCATGAGAGGTGGACTAGTGAATATATATCTAGAAGATATTAATAGGAGTCCCTTCGCTTCTACGATCGGACAAGCTAGGAATCCACCAGAATTCAAGTTATCAACATTAAATATGTACGATGGAAGGACAGATCCTGCTGTTCATTTGACTAGGTAAATGCGGCATATGGAAGTACTAGGGGCATCAGAGGAGGTCATGGCGTGATGCTTTCCTTTCTGTTTGACAGATATAGCAGCGTTATGGTTCAGACAGCTAGGAAATGGCTCTATGGGTACATGGACGGACTTGATTGGAAGGTTTATGAGACAGTTTCATGTCCACATAGCCAGACCTAAAAATGTGATGACTTTAACATCAATGAAACAATGGAAAGGAGAATCACTTAGAGATTTCTTGACCAGATTCAATGCAGCAGTGGCTTCGGTGGATCGACATGATCCGTCGATGGTTTTGATGGCAGCGGTTTCAGGAATTGCAGAAAATTCTGAATTCAAGATATCATTGGAACGAGACCCATCAAGAGAACTTGGGGGGTTCTATCATGAGGCAGAAAGATTTCTAAGGGAGGAAGATGCGCAGGCTGAAAGAGAAGGGAGAGAAGCTGAAGCTTATGCAGTAAGGGATGGAGGTCCACCCAGAGAATACCCAAACAAAGATGATAAAGGCAAAAGGAAAATGAATGACGACGGTGGCACTTCAAAGAGGCCACTGAAGGTGTCAAAATTTTCTTCTTACACAGATTTAACCGAGACTCCAGAAAGGATTTACTTGGATACTCGAGGGTGCCTCTAGTATCGAAGGCCAGCAAGAAGGGAACCTTCTGATTACGAATGGGCTTCGGGAAGACACTTCCTATTCCATGAGCTGGATGGGCACAACATAAACGATTGCAGGCATTTGAAGGACATGACTGAGGAGCATGTAAGGAATGGTTACCTACAACAATATGTAAGGAGTCGAGCTGTGGCAGTGGAACAGGAGCGGCCACCACCCACCTTAAAGGAAGATGGCACTGGATCTAGGCATTAAAGGCCAGTTATCAACTAAATAAATTTATGGCCTTGAATAAGTAATAGAGCTCGAAGTAATACTGCTAAGTCACTCACACATGTACGGGGTCGACAACGGTCCCTAGGCATGCTCTGAAGCGATGATAAACTGTGTTGCTTGAGCCTATGAAATCCTGTTTTTCTTTTTTACCAAAAACTTTGGTTTCTTCTTTGGATGTACAGATATTTATTTGATTTTCCTTGGCTGTAAAAACTCTTATTTTGGATGATTGGATTTGGACCAATGTAATATGTTATACAGGTCTTGCGTTTACGATTCCGACCGAAGAGACGGGGCAATAATCGCAAATTACAAGTCCTTTCGCTGGAGAGCAATGGAATGGACTCAAACACAATAACAAAGTCCTTGGACGAAGAATATCGAAGTCCTTGGCCAGAGAGCCGAGGCCGAAGAACATAAAAGTCCTTGGTCGAAGAGCCGAGGCCGGAGAATAGAAAAGTTCTTTACCGGAGAGCCGAGGCCGAAGAATACAAAAGTCCTTGGCCAAAAATCCAAGGCCGATGAACATAAAAATTCCTTGGTTGGTGACCCAAGGCCAGAGAGCACCAAATCCCTTGACTGGAGAGTCGGGGTCAGAGCTAGATAACGCGACCCGACAAGGTCTATGGATTTAAAGTTAAATCCAAAGAGATCATGGATTCAGATTTCAGCTTGGGATGAATGGACCCAGAGAGGTCCTATATTTGGCAAAGTAAGACCGTCAATGGTCGATAACTTAAACGTGTCATCTCCGAGTTTTCGTTCAATCACATACGGTCCTTCCCATGTTGGTTTCATGTGCAAAGGAACGTGGTAGACTCTTTTGAGGACGAGATTGCCAATTTTGAAGGTTTGGGGTCGAACCTTGGCATTGTATAATCGGACGACCTGACTTTGGTATGTGGCTGCCCTCAAATCAGCCTCTTCGCGCTTCTCATCTAACAAATCAAGGGATTCAACAAGTAATATGGCATTTGTCTTCGGATCATAGTAAGTTACACGATGAGAAGGTACTTCCATCTTGACTGGAATTATGGCTTCTGAACCATTGGAAGAGAGAACGGAGTGTGGCCGATTGCGGACTTGTGGATTGTTTGGTAAGACCATAAAGCCATAGGAATTTCATCAACACACTTGCCCCTGGCCTTTTCCAGTCGTTTCTTCAAAATAGACTTTATGACTTTGTTCACATCTTTGACTTGTCCATTCGCTTGAGGGTGTGCTACTGCCGAGAATTTCTTCCGAATGTGGAATCATTGGCAGAAGTCTTTGAATTCAGCACTATCGAATTGGGTTTCGTTATCAGTAATAATGGTGTGTGGGAGACCAAATCGACAGATAATATTGTGCACTACAATGTTGATCACTTTCTCCATCGTGATTTTAACAAGGGGCTTGGCTTCTGCCCACTTGGTAAAGTAATCAACTGCGACGATGGCATACTTCGCACCATCTTTGGCTAGAGGTAGAGAGCCAATAATATCAATGCCCCATACTACAAATGGCCATTGACTGACCATTTGAGTTATCTCAGTAGGTGGGGATCTGGGAATCCGAGCATGCTTTTGACATTTATCACATTCCTGGCGTAATCTGGGGCATCGTGGTTTACGGTCGGCCAATAATATCCGTACCGGAGCACTTTCTTAACAAGAGCTTGTCCTCCGGTGTGATCGCCACATTCTCCTTCGTGAACATCATGTAACGCTTGCTTAATTTCATCGTGGGCAATACAGCAGAGTAGAGGAATGGAGTACCCTCTTCTATACGTGACTCCATTCTGAATAGTGAACCGTGAGGGTTTTCGAAGAATCTGTCTCTTCTCACTCCTGCACTCAAGTAGTGTTCCATGCTCGAGGTAATTTAGGAACGGAGTCACGCACGACTCCTTATGGGGAGTGATTTCAAATATCCAGTCTGTCTCCATCTGATCAATGCTTGGGGAAGATAACGTTCCTATATGAACAAGCCCCATTTGTTGTGCTTCGCCTGTACTTGCGAACTTTGCCAATGAATCAGCCTTTTGATTGTGCTCACGGGGTATGTAGAAGATGGTATAATAATCAAACCGATTAAGTATCTCCTGGATTCGAGCTAGATAAGCAGCTAGTCTTCGATTCTTTGCCTGATATTCACCCTGAACTTGACACACAACTAATTGTGAATCACAATAAATTTCCACGGCAATAATTCTCAAATCTCGGGCGAGTCTCAATCTGGCAAGCAAGGCTTCATCTTCATTATTGGCGGCACGAAAATCAAACTTTAGAGCATGACATATGCATTGACCTTTGGAGCTTTCAAGTACAACTTCAGCACCCAAGCACTAGTCGTTTGATGCACCATCAGTATGCAACTTCCAGATATACTCAGGAGATTCACTGGTTCGAGCAAGTCTACTAGGAAGGTAAATTCGGCTATGAAATCCGCTAGGACTCGTCCTTGAATAGCTCGCCTCGGAGTGTAAGTAATATCAAACTATCCCAGTTCGATACTCCATTTGAGTAACCTACCAGACGTCTCAGGTCGCGTAAGGACCTGTCGTAATGGCTGATTGGTGTAAGCAGTGATAGGATGAGCCTGGAAATACGGGTGGAGCTTCCTTGAGGCAATAATGAGACAATAAGCTAACTTTTCTAGCTTCGGGTAATTTCTCTCGGCTCCGGTTAGTCCTTTACTAACATAGTAGACCGTTTTTTGCACTCGGTCTTCTTACTGAACTAAGGCAGCATTGATTGCGTTTTTTGATACCGCCAAGTAACGGTACAATTGCTAGTGATTAATGGGCTTTGACAACGGTGTGGAGAGGTGCTCAATTAGTGCTCGGAATGCGCCCTCACATTCCGTGGTCCATTCAAAATTCTGTTTCCCTTTTCGAACCAAATCAAAGAAAGAAATTCATTTTGTTGATGGACTTTGAAATGAACCTACTCAGTGCTGCTACTTTCCCGTTGAGGCTCTGTACATGCTTTATGGTTCTTGGAGTCTCAAGATTTCTGATCGCCCAGATCTTTTCAAGATTTGCTTCGATTCCTCGAGCGTTGACAATAAAGCCAAGAAATTTTTCGGATGCAAACCCAAAGTGACATGTCAATAGGTTGAACTTCATCCTGTACTCTCAAAAGATACTAAGCGTCGATTCCAAGTCTTTAATATGATCAGTGGAGAATTGTGACTTCACCACCATGTCGTCTACATACACTTCCATGGACTTTCCGATCTGGTTAGCGAACATTTGATTGACTATTCGTTTGTATGCTTCCCCGGCATTCTTGTGGCTGGGTAAGTGCATGGGTATCTGATTGTAACCGGAATACGTATCCATAAAGGATAGCTATTCATGCCCAACCATTGAATCTACGAGCTAATCAATCCTAGGAAGTGGAAAACTGTTTTTTGGACAAGCTTTGTTCAAGTATGAGTAGTCAACACACGTTCTCCATTTTCCATTTGGCTTTCAAACATGTATAGGATTGGATACCCATTCCGGGTATAAGGCATCTTGAATAAACCCATTCAATTTTAACTTATTGACCTCTTCTTTAAGGGCGACAGATCTCTTTGGATCCATACCATGCCTTTTTTGCTTGACCGGGATGTATCGTGGGTCAATATTCAACGTGTGGTTCGCGATGTCCAACGAGATCCCACACGTGCCAGAATGCATCCAGGAAAACATGTCGAGGTTTGCCCAAAGAAATTCAACCAATTCCCCTTGCATTTGTTGGCTTAACTGAGACCCAATCTTTAACATTCTAGAATTGTCGTTATCGTCAATCGGGACGTCAATCGTCAGTTCGGCCGGAGAAGCTTGACTGTCTTTACTTTCGCATTCACTTTCGTTATCCCTTGGGTCAAGACCTCTTTGGAATTGGTTGGGGTACCCGGGCATGGGCCGAGGCACCAATTGTCAATTATAAGCAAAATGGACATAGAGTAATTCCCCTATGCCCTTCCCTTTCTCCTTTCGCTGCACTCCACGCTGCTCAGCAACATAACAGGCTTGTCCAGCAACCTGATCTCCTTGAATGACTCCAACTCCACGATCGGTGGGAAACTTTAGAGTCAAACACCATGGGCCAATGGATGCCCTGAATTCAGCAAGGGCCGGTCGGCCCAAGAAAGCATTATATGGTGAATCAATGTCCAAAACAACAAACTACAATATCCGGACTCTCTGGTGTTCCCCAACTCCCAACTCCACTAGTAGTTCCACCACTCCAGTAGGTATAGTAGCACTCCTATTGAAGCCCTGGATTCGAGACTGACAAGGCTTCAAATCTTTGGCTTCCATCTTCATTTGGTCATAAGCTCGCTTAAACAAAATATTCACAGAACTTCCACTGTCAACCAAGATCCTCTTTATCCAAGCAGGACCTACTTGAGCTGATATGACAAGGGGTCAATAGTGGGGCTTCGACCTTGTCAGCATCTCTATTTCAGAACACGATGTCATCAGTCATCGTCTTCTGTAGTTTGGTCCGAGCCCCATCATTAATACTACTGCAACACTCGAAGTCCGCATGCCTAATAGAGCTAGCATATGACTCCATTTCCCTCTAGGTTTAGTCTGCCGGATGAGGACCACCACTTACAGTATTTATCACTAGCCTCCGGCCGATACGAGCGGGTTCCACTTATCTTGCCTGATTAGGTACATTATTCTAATTCGATGGACCCGCACCTCCAGATTGCGGCGCCCGCACAAACTATTCTAACTTCCTCTCTCTTATCAACTTCTCAATGAGATCTTATAAATGATGACATTCGTTTATATTGTGGCCATAACTCTCGTGAAACCTATAAAATTTCCCTGTTCGGATCTGCCTCTCTGATGATGGATTCAGAGCAGGCTTCTTGTACTGGATAGTATTGCAGGTCTGTAGATATACATTTTATAGTGACATATTCAGAGGAGTGCAATTATCGAACATAGGAACTCTACATCATGGACCACGGTTTTGATCCCGCTTTCTATTCTGATTTTCATTGCCTTTTTGTTGAGTCATTTTATTCTGAATATTCAATTGCACTTTCTCGGAGCTCTCCCCAGACTGTTTAACTGCAACATTACTTTGGATTCCTTCCTTGCCCGACCCTGCGTCATCCTACTTCCTAGACTGTTTTGCATCCTCCATTCTCAAGAATTGGCTGCCCTAGAATAGAAATGGTCCAAAGACGCAGGCGGCTTTCTGGCTAACCAGTTGCTGAATTTAACATCGGGGTCAACCCCTTAGTCAATGCCGTAAGAATGGAGTTATCATTAGGGTTGCTAATCTCAGCACAAGCAGCATGGAATCTTTCTAAATAACATCGGAGTGTCTCTCCAGGAGCTTGAGTGACACTAGACAGAATGTTAACATCCTTTGGCCTTGCGACATATATCCAAAACTACTCAACAAGCTTGATGGCCAGTTGGTTAAAACAGAAATAGATCGAGGTAGCAAACGAGTGAACCATATAGTAGCTATGCCCCCTAGAGAGATCAGGAAGCTTCGAAATTTAACTGCATCGTCGGCCCGTGTAGCACTCATCGACCATTCATACTTTAGTATGTGCTGGTTGGGATTAGAACTTCCTTCATAGACTGGTAAAGTCGGCATCTTGAATCGCCGAGGTGGCTCAACATAATGTATTTCATCGGTAAAGGGAGTATGACTCCGGGAGATTCCCTCATCATCATTTATGAGGCCTTGACTTTCTCGAATCATCTGACGGATCATTATGGGGATGTCTGGCATATGTACATTCTATGCACGCTGGGCCAAGGTATGGTCGAGTTCCATAATGCGAGGTTAGACCGGTCACGGTAGACGGTCTGTATCTCGCCTCCTTGGCTCGAAATTCTTTGGAAAATAGGGTTCGGGAGTATGTCCATGTTGACGATGGTTCGGATCTGACTGATTCCATGCGTCAACCTTTGGCTCAATAGCAGCGGTGGTGGCGCGGTTGTCCATGGTGTAATGAGGAACAATACCTCCTCTGGAGGAGGGTCCAGTCTGGTAGAAGGTTGACGAGCCATCTCTGGGTTGCCCAATGTTCAACATGGGTTGATGTCCGGTAGCTTGAGTGTAGCTCCCATCTAGCCATGGGGGCGTAGATCAGTGATGGTGATTCGAAGAGGCTGAACTCTCTGTGGATGAGTAGGAGGGCTGATCCCTTCTGGATCTCCTACGCCTTTGTCGATTCAACTGGTTGGTCAATTTTGCGTTGGCGCGCAGTTGTTGTCGACTCTGTGTCAACTCTTGGAGCAGCATCTGAAACTCTTGTCTGGTAAAAGGGCCCGACGGATCTAACGGTCTGGTAGTGTTCTGGTTGGATGGAGGCAGTTGCATGTGATTTTGTTTGTCTCGTCCTTCTTGATCTGTAGCTGTAGAAGTGGTCCTTATGCAAACCATGGTGGATGGTGAAGTCCTTTCCTAGATCTGATGAAAATCTGAATAGGATGGAAGAACTCTGACTTAAGATTTGGATCTTCTTCTTGGATTTGTGCAATCTGGTATCGATAGTAGATCCAAAGAGCAGGAGAAAACTATGTTCTCTCGGTGGAAGCACTAAAGTGTTTGTACATGGACACAACACTCTTCGGAAGTATTTGAAGAGATAAAATGAAGAAAATAAATAGAAAGAGAGGATTATCTAACAAATACTCCAAAAACAAATAAGAAAAGTGCACAGAAACACAAGAATTTATAGTGGTTCGGCATATCGCCTACATCCACTATGAAATAAATCACTTTATTGATGAACGTCCGATGGTTGCAGTGAGTTACAACAAAGAAATTCGAGTACAACAGTGTATTTGAACACAGCGATGATTTTGGCAGAGTTTGGACGTAGGAGAATCAAAAAGTCCCCTTTCTGTAGGCTTTAGGATGCTATTTACAGTTCTAGGATGCAAATATCTCGTTCAGATCTCGGAAGACCTCTTCTGGCACGCTGGCGGGCCCACGCGATTGATCCCATATGATTTTCACTCGGTCCATGATCGATACAAACAAATTTCGTATCGATCAAGATTTGTCCCAATCAAGTTGAAATAGAATATGAACATTGTTGATGATGTACGCAAGCTCCTGTGAAAATTTCATAACATTTGGACTTGTAGATCGTGAGTTGTGATCGATGCAAGTTTGTGTTTTCTCTAAGCTGTTTTCTTCGCATCAATACTTGTTCGACTCGATTCACCATGGCTTTGTTCGTATCGATCGAGGTGGGTGTGTTCGACTTGATTCACTATGGCTTTGTTCATATCGATCGAGGTGTGCCTGTTCGACTCGATGCACCGCGGCCTAGTTCATATTGATCGACGTAGTTTCGTTCATAAAGGTTTGGCTTGGTCTTGTTCATATCGATTGAAGTCGTCTTGTTTGTATCGATGGACTTGGTCTTGTTTGTATCGATCTGAATTAACTACAGTTGATCGATACGAAGTTGAACCAACGGGATGGATATGAACATATAATAGTGTGATGCATACAAACAGCAGGTACCATGATGGATTCAAACAAATGGTAACATGATGGATACGAACAGATGGATGGCAATATGGATACGAACTACCGATGATGCGATGGATACGAATAACGTGTTCTTTTGACTTGTATCGATAATATCTCATACATATGAACTCCGATTGACTTGAGATTTGGAGCGTTGGCTTCCATAGCTTTGCTACCATGTCATACTAATTGTAGCTTGATCCGGACTCGGACAAAATTTATCGACATTCATAGTGAACCTGTGCATACTCGATATTCGAGATGAGTGGTCTTTGGTTTTCAGTCAATTCCTTAATATCTCGGCCTTGCCAAAAGGCGGGATAACAAGCCCTATGCAGTTGCCTGGTCTGCCTAACAATTGGAACATCCATGTAAAGGGTATATATGGTGGGACGATTTCTTCCTCGAATCTGATACAAAGAAAATTCTAGCTATTGATTCACCAAAATGATAATGTCTGAACTTGTGTTCGTTAGGTATGGGAATAGGTATCGTGTATAAAACTTTGATTTTCGGAAAGCAACGAACTTTTCTTGATACTATTTTTGGTGAGAGGAAGAGGTGAAGAGAGAGGAATTACCGAGGATAATGAATTTCAATTTATGAATATGTATATATAAATATAGGTACGCTAGGCTTAAGTGTTAGCCATAAAATCTACTTGATAGCAGGAGTATGAAAGAAAGTTAATAAGGTTGAGGTTTCGATGAAGAAAGAAGCCAAGTCATCATGTAGGGAATAAAAGGATGTTTCGAAGGCATTAAGCAGGTATTGGAAGAGTCGAAGGCATCAACTACTCAATCAATGCAAAAGCCTTTGATCCAGATGGAAACAGATGGGCTCTTCCACCACTACCAGCCTTTCGACACAGATGAACAAGCAATGATGACTTCATGCCTCTTTTCGAAGGCGATCTGTAATGATCTCCCAACTACACATCAAACCATCCAAAGTCAGAGGTTCTGGCCCTATAGTAACCACTTTAAAAGCATAGCAAGCCTTTCGAACCGGTCAGGGGCCATCAAGGACACCTTTCGACGGTGTCGAAAGGTGCTATGAAGAAAGCAATACTCAGAAGTGAGCAAGGGCAAAGGAATGGTGAAGACCCTTTCGATGACGTCAAAAGGAAGCATGGTTGTCGATCAGGTCAAAAAATTAAGAGAGAATGAAGAAGTTGTTAGAGTATGACAAGAAGAACAAGGACACCTTTCGACAACGTTGAAAGTAAATATAGCCTTTGACAACATCGAAAGGAAGTATAGCCTCCGACAACTTTGAAGGAAAACATAGTTCTCGACAACATTGATGGGAGGCATAACTTTAGACAACATCGGAAAGAAATGTAGCTTTCGACAACATCGAAAGGAGGCACAGCTTTCAACGAGGACAAAAGCCTCAAAATAGCATATAAAGGGAAGACCTTTCGACATAGCTGAAGACAAAGAAGCGAAGGAATAAACCAAGAAGCACAAGAGTATACCTGTCAGCGACGTCGAAAGGTTCATGACCTTTCGATCAAGACGAAAGGTTTAAGGCGACATATGAAAACGGGGCCTTGTCGACCAAGTCAAAAGCAAAGGCGTGGAAGGAGGTTAACCTGCATCAATAAATTATAAGACCCAAGGGGTCCAATTTTGGGGACTGGATGTGGGAATATTGAATTCATTTTCTTTACTCTACTCTCTTAGTAATAATTGCACTTAGAAGAAACCCTAAATTAAATTGGGGAGAAAGCTCGATTTCTTGTAAGTCATTTTGGATAATAAATAAAGACGGAGATAGCTTATTCATAATGGATATTGGCGACGAGGAAGATCATTAAGATCATTAGCTAGACTAATGATCAATTGCACATGATTCTAACCTATTCTCATAATCTCTTTTGGTCTATGCTATATGTTGGATTGACTTAGGAATTTCAACCAAAACACACCACCATCAAAGCCTATACTAAATAATAAAAATATAAGTGATGATGGGGTGTTAATCATGTTGAATGCAAGAGTTCTGGGAATGCTTGAATCGATCTTATATAAAATAAATGAAGCGGATTATAGACTATTAAATCAGGACTGCTTCGAAAGGTGGAGCACCTTTTGACCTAATTGAAAGGACCACTTCCGAAAGAAATCCTAGTTTATATAGCCTAACAACCATTCATGATGGAATCTGTTCAAGGGTAATCTACTCATTTAGGCATCAAAACCCTTTGATTCTAGGTTGGAAATATTAACACCAAGGGGTTTAGGACAATCGGGACAAACTATTAGAATAATCATCGCCTTTCGACAGAGTCGAAAGGTCTTAAGTGTAACCTTTCGATGTGATCAAAAAAGGGCAGAAGACGTTGAAGGTTGATAGTTTACAATTCCTTGTGGTATGGGACTCAATAATATAATGACTTCGAGAGCCACATATAATGATCAACTCCTAAAGGCAACCTGACTATACCAACCTGGTCGAAAGGATGGAATGGCCTCGCTATCCTTTTTGTCATGATCGAAAGTTTTGGTTATTTTCTATTATTCCAACCTGGTTGAAAGGTTGGACTGACCTTATTGTTCCTTTCGACAAGGTAAAAAGATTTGAAATTTGTTAATTCTTTCAACTAGGTTATTCTATTCAAAAGATATGCTTCCGGAAACAAGAATCCTCTGATCAAAATGACATATTCAAACAGAGTTATCTTACAAAAAGTATTGGAGATGTTGACAAGATTTCTTGTTAACATTTTTGGCACTAGAAGGAGGGCCTGAACCTCCGAACTTGTGGTTACATGCACACTAACCGTGATTCTTTTTTCTTGCATAGGAAAAATGAGGTCAAAGCGTTTGAGTTGACTTGCAGATGGAGCAGTACATACTACCGCCTTGGAGGAAAATATTGCTTCAACTTTCAACCTGGATGAAATAATTTTATGGCAAACTTCATCACCAGCATAGTAGGATGAAAATGTGGTAAAAAATCAAGCGCTTAGAGCAACAATTGCAAGAAATGCAGGAGCTACTGAAGATGGCTCTGTCTCAGAAATCTTCAAAAACTCTGAGACAGACTGAAGGATAAGAAGGGTCTTACCTAGGAGAAATTTAAAGACCAACTCCAAAGAGTGCAAAGATAAGGTGGACTTGACCTCCGCAATAAGAAAGAGCTTTCCCAAGCCAGGGCTAATTGTCAGGGGAGAGTTCTCGACAAGTCATTGGAGTAGTCTGGTAGCTCAACGTCTAAAGAGTACTGCCTAAGTCGAAAAAACTACGGCAATGTCGAATCTTTTCTTAAAGATGTTGCTAAGAAGGCTATCAAGGACGCTATGAATTCTAAAGGGAAAAGAACAATGGACGAGAACATTAATGATAATGAAAAGGTGCAACCTTTCATAGATGAGATCATGGAGATAGTAATACCTCCGTATGTCAAAATCTCATCCATGAAATATTATGAGGATATGAATCCCAATGACAATCTTATGTCTTTTGACAGCCAGATGGACTTATACAATGCTTCGAAGGCGGTCAGATGTCGATTGTTCCCCGTTACTTTCCAAGGGGCCGCAGCCAAATGGTATAGACAGTACAGAGAAAAAACCATTTACTCCTGGAAGCAGTTTTCTTATGAATTCTTAGCTCAAATTTGCATTTGCAAAGATTTAACTATTTATTATACATTCTTGGCAAATATAAAGCAAAAGAAGGATGAATCTTTGAGGGACTATTTGAGAAGGTTCAGTGTAGAAGCTTTGAAAGCTAAGGACATGAATGATCGTGACAAGCTCATAGCCGTCCACTCTGGTTTAATCGAGAATACCCCTTTCTGGAAGCCACTCTTTGTCAATGGTTGCAAAGATCTACAAGACTTCCACTCTTAGGTTGATAAGCTCATCCAGATGGATGAGCTTTACTATGTCAAGAGAAAGATAATTCCAAGAAAAGAGGGTGGAAATATGGCCTAGACCGTACCCAAAAAAGGGTTAGATAGGAAGAGTCAGTTGTTAATATAGTCCCTTTGAACAAGCCACTGCCTTATATATATGCCATGGCTAAAGAAAGGGTCAACTTTCTGACCTCCTACAAAGATAAGAATAATCCAGAGCAGAATAAGGGAGGGGACTACTGCGCCTATCACAAAGCTAACGGTCATAAAATTGATGAGTACCGAGTTCTGGGTGGAATACTACAAAAATTGATTCGAGAAGGCCATCTACAAAGAATTTTCCAAGATCAGCACAAAGCCCAACGAATTGAAAATGCTCCCCAGAGACACCCGGGCAACGCCATAAATGTGCTAGAGGATGAAGACCCCTCAAGCTTAAGCGCGCCAATTAATAGGATAGACATGATCCATGGTGAGCTACATCTGGTAGGAAGTAGTAAAGCGGCTTGAAGAAGATATATTAAAGAGGCCAAGTAGGTAATTTATTCCATTCAAGAGGAGCCCTCAATGAAGAGCCCATGTCTTAACATCCAAATGCGTAATCCGGTGGTCACCTTGCAAGAGCTACGCAAAGGAGTCCTTCATCCAAATATGACCCCCTAATGATTACTGCACAAATCGGGCTATCTATTGTCTTCAAGATTCTGGTCGATATAGACAGCGCAGTTAATGTCATCTTCAAACATGCTTTCGATCAGACAAATATCCCAAAGCAAAAATTAGAGCCGAGCACCTAGACGATATTTGGGTTTAATAACAAGGGGTTGACCCTAACGTGGTAGATAAAGCTACTTGTACAAATGAGAGTTCCTCCAAATTGCTGAACATTTGAAACTATCTTTATGATAATTGACCAGCCTTTCCACTACAACGCCTTCTTTGATAGACCAGCTCTGGATGGGATTGATGCTTTTGTCTCCCCAAAATACCTCATGGAAAAATTCTTGACAAAGCGAGGCTGGGGAACTGTGCAGGATGGACAATTTACCTCTCAAGAAATATACTTTGCAATGCTAGATCAATACAAAGGGAGTCTTCTGCTTTCTTAAATTCTTCTGTAGTTTCAAAGCCTTCAGACAATGGATATTCACATACAACATTCGAAGAAAAGAATTGTATTAAAAAGTCTAACAAGCATATGTATCAAAGGTACATTCCTACAGGAAGCAAGAAAAGAGGACTGACGCTAACTCAAGGGAAGTGGGCCCAATAATCATACAGTTTGACTACCGGGACGAAACGAAGAGAATAAGACCCATAGAGGACCTTGGAGAAACCCATATAGATTCAAACGATGCTTCTAAAGTGGTCAAAGTGGAAAAAGATCTTAATATTGAGTTAAAGAAAGACTTGATTCGGTTCCTCAAAGTCAACAAGGATGCACTTTCTTTGTCACATTCTGATATGGTGGGAACTGATCAGACTGTCATGTGTCATGCTCTTAACATCAACCAAAGAGCGACCTCAAAAGGCAGAAAAGAGGCAATTGGATAAAGTTTGAACATACGCTCTAAAGGAAGAAGTCGATAAGCTCCTTGAAATGGATTAATTTAGGAAATATATTATTCAAAATGGTTGGCGAACCCAGTTCTAGTGAAGAAGTCAAATGGGAAATAGAGAACATGCAATGACTACGCAGATATAAATAAAGCATGCCCAAAGGATTATTTCCCGCTACCGCGAATCGATCAGTTAGTGGATGCAACGAGTGGACACAAGTTTTTATCCCTTATGGATGCTTATTCAAGATACAAACAGATACCGGTGTTCAAGCCCGATGTGGATCATACCAGCTTCATAACAAAATGGTTAATTTATTATTACAGGGCCATGCCATTTGGGCTAAAGAATGCTGGGTCTAATTATCAAAGAATAGTTAATTGAACGTTCAAGGAACAAATTGGCAGAAACATGGAAGTTTATGTTGATGATATGCTAGTAAAGTATAGCGAGCCCGAGAACCATCTTAAGGATCTAAAGGAAATGTTCAAGATATTGCGGAAGTATCAAATGAAGTTGAACACGTAAAAGTGCTCTTTTGTGGTCCACTTTGGGAAGTTCTTAGGGTACCTAGTAAGTGCTCAAGGAATAGAGGCAAGTCCCTGCCAAACTCAAGCCATAAGGGATATGGCCGAAACTAAAACTAACAAGGAAGTGATGGGCTTAAATGGAAAGGTAGCAGCCCTAAGTAGGTTAATATCGAAAGCTACCGATAAGTGTATACATTTCTTCGATGTGATTAAGAAAAAAAAGAACTCGAATGGGGATAGGATTGTACAAAAGCTTTCTTAGAGTTAAAACGCCACTTGGACAAACCACCGATACTCTCAAGACCTGAGAGTGGGGAAATATTGTACCTGTGTATGGTGGTATCATAACATGCAGTCAGTTCAGTGCTCATTCGAGATGATAATAGAGCACAACTCCCGGTATATTATGTAAGAAGGCGATTGAAGGATGCAAAGGTTTGATACCCAGTTATACAGAAATTGGCCTATTGCTTGATTCTCACAGCTTGTAAACTCAGAGCATACTTTCAGGCACATTCGATTCAGGTATTGACCAATTTTCCTCCTAAATAAGTTTTTAGTAAAACTACGACTCTAGAAAGGTTAGCGAAATGGGGAATTGAGCTCAGTCAATATGACATAGAATTTCTACCATGGGTTGCAATTAAAGGGCAAGAACCGGTATATTTTGTTACTGAATGCACTATCTTTATAGATGAGCAATCGGAAAAAGAGAAGGATAAAAAGCCTATGTGGTAATTATTTATGGATTAAGCATCAAACGAACAAGGTGTCGGCACAGGATATATAATCATAACCCCAGACGGACATCGTTTGCATTATGTCATGAAACTGGGATTTCCTACAACCAACAATGTGGTAGAATATGAATCAATGGAAGTAGGACTTACCTTGGCATTAGAACTAAAAATCCCACGAATATAGATTTTTAGCGACTCTCAACTGATGGTAAATCAAGTATTTCAAATATACCAAACAAAGGATCCAAAGCTGTCTTTATATGTGAAGAAGATATTACGAATGGTCGCCTTGTTTGAGGATTTTTCGATAAATCAAGTTCCAAGAGCAGAGAATGCACAGGTAGATTATTTACCGAAATTGGCCAGCTCAATGGGAGCCCCATAGACACGAATTGTCCCCATCGGATATCAGGAAAAGCCAAGTATTGAAAAGGAAACATCCAAGCACATTTAATAGAAGAGGATGAGTCAACCAAAGCCAAATAACACATTTAATGATGCATGGATGTAACCCATTATTGAGTATTTAATTAAATGATACTACCATCCCACAAAGGAGAAGCGAGAAAATTCAAGAGACAAGCTCCAACCTTCGTTATGATGGACAAAATTCTCTATAAGAAGGGATATGCTCTTCCCTATCTTAGGTGTGTAAGCATGAATGATGGGATGAAACTAATGGCTGAATCATACATAGGGTTTTATGATGACCCCTCAAATGGAACAAAGCTTGCAAAGAAAATAATGAGGAAGGCATTTTACTAGCCCCATATGGTAAGCCAAGCCATAGACTATGTGATAAGATACGAGTAATTCCAGAAATATTCAAAGATACCTAGGTTACCCCCAAGTCAATTGACTCCAATCACAAGTCCATAGCCCATTGATGTATGTGGAATAAATTTGATTGGCCCATTGCCAATTTAAAGGGAGGAGCGAATTATGCTGTAGTGGCCATTGACTATTTTACCAAATGGGTTGGAGTGAACCACTTTCGAAAATCACTTATGGAAAAGTATTGAAATTTATTATCAAGGACATCATAACTAGGTTCAGAATTCCCTAGAAAATAATCTCTGACAATAGAACGCAATTTGAAAGCGAAGAGTTCTCCCGATTCTGCATTAAAAATGGGATTGTTAAAAGTTTTTCATCTGTCGCACATCAAGCTAAAGGAGTAGTTGAGGCTATAAAAAAAACCATAAAAACAATTCTAAAAAAGCGATTAAATAAGTCAAATAAGAATTTAGTTGAAGAATTTCTATTAGTGCTATAAGCCTACCCGACATCTACTAAAACAGAAACAAGACATACCCTGTATTCTTTCACATACGGGTGTGAGGCAATGCTACCAATCGAGATTTGAATACCGTCACACCAAAGGATTGCCTACACGTTTGATAAGAACTAAGAATTGAAAAGAAAGCCACTGGACTTGATACATGTGCTAAACGATGAAGCAGCAGTATGAACCGTCGAATATCAAAGAAGAATCTCGAAGTATTACAACTCGAGAGTAAGAACTCGATCACTTCAAGAGGGGGATTTGGCACTCCACAGAGTAATGGCCAATACTAAGAATCCTGCATTTGGATCCCGAGGACCAAAATGGGAGGGTCCATTAATCATATGTAAAGTAATTCCCCTAGGAGCCTATAATTGTGCCGCCTAGATGGCAATATGGTGCCTAGAACATGGAATGCTGAGCATTTAAGGTCATATTTTCCAAAGATGGATTAATAAAGATCTTCTTTTATAATGAGAAAACCTGCTTGGTTGGGAGCAAAATAATCCTTATATTTGGATACTAACTAAGATGGTAGCCTACCTAAGATGGTAGAAAAGCCTCTATCCGCGCCAAGAAGGCCAGGGCAGAGCACCTCCTGAAGGGAGGACGGAGTAAGCCTTTATCCGTGCCCTGAGTAGCTAGGTTAAAACGTCAAACAAGCCCTTATCCGCGCCACACTATGGCTAGGGTAAGGCGCCTCCTAGAGGAAGGATGGAGTAAGCCTTCATTCACGCTATAAGATGGCCAGGTTAAAGCACCAAACAAGCCCATGTCCACGCCGCAAAATGGACAAAGCAGAGGGGTAGGGCGCCTCTTGGAGGGAGGTCGGGTAAGCCCTTGGTTCCAGCCTCTAAGATGAGCTAACCAAGAGCACTGGACAACAAAGGACTAAGATGTCCAAGCCCGAGAAGAGGCCCAATCAACAATGGACTACGATGTCCAAGCCCGAGAAGAGGCACAATCGATAATGAACTTAGATGTCCAAGCCCAAGAAGAGGCGCAATCAGCAGTGGACTAAGATGTCCTAGCCCATGTAAAGGCACATCAAATTATGGACTGACATGTACAAGGCCCTAGGGAGGCTCGTCAAGTGAAAGACCAAAGTGTTCAAGTCAAAGAAAGTGGCATGTCCAATCAAGGACTAAGACGTCCAAGCTCAAGAGGCAGCTAATCAAATTATTTCTATGCAAGACCTGAAGGGCTCATATTTGTCGAAAAGGATGAGAGCAAAGGAATGAAACAGAACTGCATCGATTATTACTCGAATCTGGGTTTCAAGACTTTCTTAACAGCGTCTATTAATGCCCAAATCTGGGCTATGGATCCACATATATGAATTTCAGCACTTAGTACACAAATTTGGGGTTCTGGACTTTATTAATCTCCAACTTTATTAAGAACGAGTGAGGGTATGGGAACATTATCAATCACTACAATTCCTTATGCTTGAACTTGGGTTTCGAAGCTATTGTCTGATTCTGCCATAATTGCCCAAATCTGGGTTCATGGCACCTATTATAAAGATAATTTTCATGGATTTCTGGTTGTTTAACATATGCCCCATTGTGGGCAAAGGACTTCTATTTTTATCAACAATTCGCTTATACAATATATGCCCTAATCTGGGCTGAAGATTCTTTCTGCAAAAATGATTGACTAACATATGCCTTGATCTAGGCTCAAAGCTTAACATGACAATAATATCTATAAATTCCCATTTAGTTGACCATAAAACCTGAATCTGGGTTTAGAAATGCCATATATATAACTATTTTTGAGAAACTCTTATTTGGATTTTGGATAACACGTTATCAACTTCCAAACTTCACAAAAATACTCTAATCTGGGTTGGGTTTCAATGTTGATATGATGCAACTGAGTCTATTGCGTACAGCCGAAGATTTCGAACCAATCTTCTTACCATCAAAATTAATAGTTGGTGTTTGTTAATTTCGAAGGGTGCTTACCAGACAGATGTGGGCATTAATATATCGATCTACTACTAAACATACATGTAAGTATGATAGTAACAACAGCGGATATCACTAAGTTTGAATTTTTCCGGAAAAGTAAAATTATGAAGAATAAGAAAGCTATGTAATCATTGTCCTAAAGAACAAATGCTTCTTTCATGGGGGCGCAAAATGTTAGCCATAAAATCTACCTAATAACAGGAGTATGAAAGAAAGTTAATAAGGTAGAGGTTTTGATGAAGAAACAGACCAAATCATCATGAAAAGCATAAAAGAATGTTTCGGAGGCATTGAGCAGGTATCGAAAGAGTCGAAGGCACCAACTACTCATACAATGCAAAGGTCTTCGACCCAGATGGAAACAGATAGGCTCGTCCCACTACCAGCCTTTCGACACAGGTGAACAAGCAATGATGACTTCGAACCACTTTTTGAAGGCAATCGAAGTGATCTCCCAACTACACATCAAACCTTCCGAAGTCAAAGGTTTCGCCCTCATAGTAACCTTTTCGAAAGCATATCAAGCCTTTTGAACCGGTCAAGAGCCATCCAATACACATTTCAACAGTGTCGAAAGGTGCCATGAAGAAAGCAATAAGTAGAAGTCAGCAAGGGCAAAGGAATGGTAAAGACCCTTTCGATGACTTTGAAAAGAAGCATGGTTGTAGATCAGGTCGAAAAATTAAGAGAGAATGAAGAAGCTGCTAGAGTATGACAAGAAGAAAAAGGATACCTTGGGACAACATCGAAAATAAATATAAGCTCTAATAAAATCGAAAGGAAGTATAGCCTCCGACAACGTTGAAGGGAAATATAGCACTTGACAACATCGAAGGGAAGCATACTTTTGGTAACGTCGAATAGAAACATAGCTCTTGACAACATTAAAAGGAGGCACGACTTTCGACTAGGACAAAAGGCATAAAACAACATATAAGGAGAAGACCTTTCGACCCGATCGAAGGCAAAGAAGCGAAGGGATAAACCAAGAAGCATAGGAGAATACATTTCAACGAGATCAAAAGGTTCATGATCTTTTGATCAAGACGAAAGGTTTAAGGTGGCATATGAAACGGGTCTTGTCGACCTAGTCGAAATCAAAGGCGTGGAAGGAGGCTAACCTGCATCTATAAATAAGACTCATGGGGTCCAATTTTGGGGACCCGTTACCGAAATACTAAATTCATTTTCTTTACTCTACACTCTTAGCAATAATTTTACATAGAAGAAACACTAAATCAAATTGGGGAGAAAGCTCAATTTCTTGTAACTAAGGTGGAACGATGGATACGAGTGGGTGGGTTTTCTTGATTTTCATCGATCGTAACTTGAGATACAAGCTCTGATTGACTTGAAATTTGGAAAGTTGGCTTTCAAGGCTTTGCTTGTCATGTCAATTGTAGCTCGATCCAGACTCAGGAAAAATTTACCAACATCCATAGCCAACCTTTGTATAACCGTTCTTCGGGATGAACTGCCTTTGATTTCCAAACGATTCCTTGGTATTACAAACTTGCCAAAAGGTGAGATAAAAATTGCCCCCCAAAGTACGTTTTGTAATGACATGACGTGCTTTGAAAAGTTGCAACCGTCATTCTGAAAAGTTCCATCTGACTTGTTGACCGGCTGTTGTCTTTTCGTTGAAAGATTTAACGTTTGATGGATCTTCAGTTATATAAATAATGAGTTGTTGGCTGCTAATTGACGTACCGTGCACTGTTGTAACTGAGCTTTGAATGATAGGAAACTGTGGTTTGTTATTGTAATTGTCACCATATGAGCATTCAATTCTTGTGAATCTTAAAAAATTGGATGTCGGCCCGTCATACATGTATGTACGTTAACTTGACTCCCGCTAATGCTCCCACGCTCATGAGTCATTGTCAATTTTCTTTTACTGAATTCAGTATCGATCCTCTCTTAAATCGATGTGAAATTCAGATTGTAACAAAGCTCGGTGGTTGTTTAATCCACTCCTTCACATCAGCCCTCTCCTGGATCGATCTGAGATGTCTGGATGTGGATTTCTTACTGACGGCTATTGATATGAAACAGAAAAAGTATGGCATTCTGCGTATCGACCGATATAACACGTGTGTTCTTGAATTGATGGATACAAAAATTGTGGTTCGCATCGATGGAGTGGAGCGGTCCAAATATGATCTTGTTGTGACTTTCGTATCAATGGGCTTTACATTGATTGAAACGAAATAGATAGTTGCTTGTTGATGTATATGAAATGCAAATGGATACGAACCAACAGGACTGCCTTGTGTTGATGGATACAAATGAAGGCATTCTTGATCGATGGAAAATAGATACGAGTAGTTGCGCTTAGGACCGATATGTGTGGATGAATATGAGCTTTCGTACCAATGACACTGAGGACCATTTTAACCGGTCATTTTAACTGGGAGATGAATCATTATTCGCCTTTACCCCGCGTCCATATAAATATTGTTAGGACTTCAAAGTATTTCATCTGCTCTTCTTTTATCCTCTGCCTTGATATCGATATAGCAATCGAGAACAAGCACAGCCTTCGTCCTCAACTTGAATAACCCCTGAATCTCTCGAACCAATCCTTTAATCTAGGTAATTAATCAATAAAAATCTCTCTAGAACGATGAGACTTGAGTTCGATCCTAATTTGTCCAAAGTCTTGGCAGACTTCGATGATGTCAATGATGGGGTTGGGTCGGAGCTTTGTGGAGGAAGGAGGAAATTATGCTTAAGTTGACTGGGGTAGAAGGACAAATGACGGATATGAAGGAAACATTCGTAACGATCATGGACAGATGAAGAGGTTCGTACCAATCAAATGACAATGGAAGTTCGTATCGATGGAGGGAGTATCGTTGTATCGATTGGGAAGGATGGGAGTTCGTATCGATCCGGAGCAATCGATACGAAGACTTGACCGTGCAATCGATACGAAGTCTTGGACCTGGCGATCGATATGAACAAGGAGGGTTTAGGATTGATACGAACTGATCTTGGTGCGATTGATACTAAATGCTATTTTCCTTGATTAATACAAATTGGGCTTCTGGCGATCAATCTGAATTCAAACTTTGATGGATATGAAATCTTTGCATAATCGAACATCCGACCCAGATGAACTTCCGCCTTGCATAACTGGACTTAACCTTTTCATTGCATATTTGACTGCCTTTTGAAGCTCGTCGATGGAACTGTAACTTAACAGAAATTTTTGAGCATTAAACAGGATCGACTTTCGAAGTCTAATTGGTTCGGCGGTGATGGTCGCGATGACGGTTATTCTGGTTAAATTTCGAAGTCTCGTTGTTAAGATATTTTTCCCAAATTCCATAAAAAATTTTAAGTATTATATGGCATTGCGCAGCACAATGCATTCATGCACTTCACATTGGAGGAAACACGGGATTATTATCATCTAATGATGGCTTTTACTAAGTTGATTAGTTATGGAACCCGCAAGTTAACAACAATAGGGGGATCAAAGTCCACTTCTCTCGACAATAGAGATGCCGGCTATTGCAGCCGGAGTTATGGCCCAGCTTTGGACAAGCTGCCAGAAGAAACTTTTATTGCGAATCCACAAGATTCTGTGCCATCCAATATTTCGAAAGATATGTTAGGACGAATATTCTTAAGACATGGCCTACCATTAGACGACGTTCTACTAACCGGGTCGAATGACAGGCCACATGCTCCCCTGGAAGGATTTACGGCCTTTAATCGACATTCGTGCATAGCAGGAAAACTTCCACCATTAAACCTATATATTCGAGAAGTGTTAGCTTTCTTTAGAATCGCTCCTTCGCATGTGCATTGCTGAACAATCTATTCATTCTTCTCATGGAACATCTCTTTCGACCCCCAACTTCGGAAGAAGTCAGATTCTTGTTTAATGTCAAGAGTAAGGGGAGACAATCCTTCATTCATGTTTCTAGAGGCAGTTAGGAATTTCCAAGTGGTAACTGGATCCTGGATTAGGCTAAGCTACTTTAAGACGGAGTGGTTTTATGTTCGGTGCCCTCCAAGATTCGCCAGCCGGTGATTAGTCAGACGTAAGTGCCGTAATTTTTCTAGTAGCTATCGATAGTCGTAACCAGCAATGAAATGAATATCTTCTTTCCTTTAAAGCTGCAATTCCACGACCCGAAGGTGTCCAATTTAAAGTGATAGTACAGATTCTTTAGAAAGTCCTGAGCGAGATAAAAGAAATTGACTCGGTGTTTACAGATAGAAACTTGAGGATTGTTGGCTAATTGATGAACACTAGAGCATAAGACTTAACGAATCGCTTAGGGCCGCCCCGGCTAGATAGGCTAAACATAGAGTGCTCGTGATCGTAATAGTTGAGGAGGGAGATGAAGAAAATATGCCCGGTGAAGACAAACTCGTAGCGGGGCCTCCAGATAGTCCTCGATATTTAGAGGGAAGGAGGAAAGGCAAGGCACTAGCACTTAAACGTCGTAAGTCTTTGAGATAGAAATCCATAGTCGTGTCTCTACCAGCCTCCAGTGTTAGAATTTCGAAGGCCCCTCCCTCACAACTAGAAAATCCTTTTGAAGGGCTCACCGACATTCTGATTTCGGGCAATGTGTCGCTCCAACATGACACCAGATTATAAGGGCTTAAAAGTGCCTTAAATTTATGTGAGTCACTTCCTAAAGTGTGGCCGACATAACCTGTTGGTTGGTGGTATAACACATGCATACATACACTTTACGGCACTATACGATTTTCAATCATAAGTTGTTCATTTCTGGAGATTACTGATTTTTCTTTTCTTCTTATTTTATAGTTATGATGACTAGGCGAGAATCTATGTTAGGAAGCCTCCGCTCGGCAAGCCAGTCATCTAGTTCATACTGTGAGTCCCGTAAAAGGGAATCCGATAGAGACCGCAATCACGGTTATTCTAGCTAGGAGCGCTATGATAGGGAGAGGGATAGAGATAGAGAACATATACATCGATCTCGGTTAAGTTCCCCACCTCCTTGAGCACCAACGCAACCCTCTGGCCATGAGAAACAACCCTTAGAGCCTCCATGCCAAAAACCATCTTCTCAAGCTCCCAGGTCCGATTCACAGCGCTGTAGAACCAAGACTGAAACTCCCACTATCATTGAACAAGCCGTTACTGAGCCCACTGGGGAAAGAGTGTTCAAAATCAGCCAGTTGAAAAACGACCTCCTAAATATTTGTTTTACAGCTTCATCTTCCCTCCACATTTAAAGAAAATTCCAATTGAGGTGGAGCAAACTATGCATGATTACATCCATGATGTCTAAAGCCAATATAAGGAGTGGATGAAAACCGCGGACAAAGTATCGACAGTGGCTTTCGAACGAGCGAAGACGATTGAGAAGTTAGAAACTGATTTCGTTCAAAAAGACCGCATTATTCAAGTGCTTCACGATGAGAGCGAGTCTTTCAGGAGATCGGAAATAGAGGCTAATAAGAAAGCCGATAAGGAAAATTGGTCTATGGAAAGGATGCGACAAACACATTTTTCCTTGGTTGAGGAGATGGGTCATCGGAATACCACTGTTATAGCCGAAAGGGATGCTGTGGTGAAGGAGCTTGAACAGCTTAAGGCCAAATTTTCTGAAATCGTCAAGGAGAAAGATGACGTGAACAAAGCTACTCAGGAGGCGTGCGAGCAGGCTGTGGTGCTTCGGATTGTGAGAGACACATCAACACTTAAGATTCAGGAGCCCGAGGCCAGGATTGAAAATAAAGTGAAGATAGCAGAGTCCAGATTGGAGGCCGATATCGAAGATCTCCTTGTCTCATATAATGTGAATATTCTGAAACACAGAGACCTAACCTGACTCGATAGCTATCCATTCACACTTGTATAACGCTTAGGGTCGATTGGTGGAAGATGAGAAGGCTGAACGACAAGCGGAATCACTCGATGAGCTCGAACTTGAAAAACAGGTGCTGAGAAAAGACGAAGGAAAAGTTCTCCATGACATCATGATTGCATATGTAAAGGAGAAAATTAGCACTCAGCACTCGGAGGCTGGGGAAGGTTCTGGTGTTGAGCACCATAATGTTGGTTCTGAAACTCTTGCGCTAACTTAGCCTGAATCTACATCTGTGGTTGATCCTAATTCTATTCCTTCTTATAATCCTGATCAACCGCGATTATCTCCAATTCATAAGCATGTAACTGAAGCTGCTCTAGTTCCGCCTACAAGTCATTCTAAGGAAGGTATTCTGAACATCTCTTGTGCTTATTCCGAGTGGGAAGCGTTACTTGAATTAATCACTAATAACTTTTTCCTTATCTCCATTCACTGATAGAATCTATATCTGCCATGCCCCTTGCAACCCAAGAGTTGTATCACGAGCAGGTGGCTATCATCACAGAAGCAACCATGACAATGGCTACTGTACCTACGGATGGGGTACAAGGGAGCACACTTACTTTCGATGAACAGATGATGGAGGAACTTCTCGGTCATCACATTGACCCCTTTGCTGATCTGCCGTTTATCATGAGTGGAGTGGCACCCGTGACCAGCTCCTCGGGTCCAACTGCTAGCATCCCCGGCAATACCCATACTACTCACGAAGAGGAAATTGTAGCTGAAATCAACGCTGAGATGGAAGCAGCTGCACCGGTTAGCGGCTTCGGAGGTGGAATAGCGGGGCCTGGCCCAGCTCTTTTGCGGATGATTTCTCCAGGAGGCACGATCGTTGATACATATGCGCCTCCTCCGCCTTCTAACATTGATCATATCCCTCCGACCCCGCCTTCAGGAAGCATCCCAATTCATGTGATTTCGAAGGAGAGGTTACCATAATGCCCCTGACTAGAGATCAACCGCCAAAAGGCAAGGGCTCAAAGAGGCAACCAAGTGGCAGCTCCAACAGGTCAACGCCGAAGAAGAACCCAAGAAAAAAGAAAGAATAGATATGTCTTTTTAGCTCATTTTTGGTAGATAGATAGTACTTTACTTTTTCTTTCTGTAGGCCGTGTATAGATGTAGGTTCGGCCCCCGCTAGTAGGATTTTTTGAATAATTTTGTACCTATTCTTCTCTTCCAAAGAATAGTTGAAATAAAACTTTTTTTTGTCTTTATCTTAGTTTTTGTTCATTTGTTAAAGTATTTCAGCGCTCAAACTTCCATTCAATACTCTTGTGGAGTTTTAGTCTTTAAATCGGACCCAAGTTTAGTTGCTAAATTCTGGAGCTACGGCTTCGGATCGCGATCGAGCGTTAAGTCGAATCTCGATATTGCATTGCTTCAATCAGTAGTTGGCACTTAAGTTCTACCCCCGGTTTTGGGGATAAGTTGGGAAGATTGGTTAACAATCGTTATTTTCCTTTGATACGACGAACTTAACTTCGCTGAAGTAGGACTGAAACAAGACAAGTTCAGGTGGTCAAATCACACTTGCTCATCTATTGGTGATCGCATCCACGCTCTGAGGATTGTACTTGTAGATCGAAGGTCGATTATGCTTGCTTGAGATTTAGAGATACGTCTACGCTCTGGGGACTTGAGTTATTTTATGAGCGACCAGTCATGCTCGTTTGATGTTTAGAACTCTGTCCACGGTCTGGGGACTTAAATTGATTCATGGGTGATCAATCACACCCAATTCATGTTTGTATTCCGCCCGCACTCCGGGGACTCGGAATCGTCTTACGGGCGGTCCCTTCACACACGGTTTGTGTTTACACTCCAATCTGTACTCTAGTGATTTTAGAGTCAGTTGATGTTTGTACTCCAATTCGCACTCTGGGAATCATAAGTTAGTTGATTTTTATACTCCGGTTCGCACTCTGCGAATCGGGAGTTAATTAACGGGGGTGGTCAATCTCACCCATTTGGTATTTATATTTATACTCCAGTTCACACTCTAGAAATCTAGAGTTGGCCGACAGATGTCCAATCACATCTGTTAGGCTTTTGAATTTCGTTTGCACTCTAGGAACGGTGGATCTATCAGGATCGTGGATAGTCGATTCACATCCACCCTGAGTTAACAAGTGAGGTCGTTAGATGGACGGGTCCATCCTCCTCAAACTTGGTTTGGATACAGGCAAAGTCGTTAGATGGATGGATCCACCCTCTTCGAATATACTCCAGTTCGTACTCTGGGAATCTGGACTTAGTTAGAGGATTGTCGTGTATCAATCCTTTTTTGGCTTTGGTGTGATGACTTACTTCCGTGCTCAAGTTTCACTTAGCAAGAGACCGATCATATCACAGTCGCTCCCTATTTGGATAAGTCCAACTATATAGGGGAACTTAGCTCTCCGTGCATAGTGATGGTCGTATAACGCATTTCAAAAAATCACAGCTCTGGCTCGAAGAGATTGTATTTTATTGCCGAAATAAAAAAATACGGCAAAGTCAGCTGCCTTATTACAAACTAAAATTTCGAAACGCATAAACAAATTCCAAATGAAAAATAGAATGAATAAATAAACAGTTCCTGTTATGTATAATAGCAACGTGGACTTTTACTGTTCCAGGCTCTTGGCAGAATGAGACCATCAACAGTCGATATTTGAATGTGCCATCTTCGAGCTTTCGTTCAATGGCATACGGTCCTTCCCACATTGGTTTCATATTTGAAGGAACCAGGTGAATTCCCTTGAGGGCAAGATTGTTGAGTTCAAAGGTTCGGGGTCGGACCTTGGCATTGTAAAATCGAGCGGCTCGACTTCGGTATACAGCTGCCCTCAAATCAGCCTCTTGTCGCTTCTCATCGAATAGGTCCAGAGATTCGACAAGTAATATAGCATTTGTCGTCGGATCACAATATGTCACGCGATGAGAAGGTACTTCCATCTTGACTGGAATAACGACTTATAAACCGTAGGAAAGATAGAATGGAGTGTGGCCGGTCGCAAATTTATGGGTTGCCTGGTAAGCCCATAAAGCCATAGGGAGTTCAACGATCCATTTACCACCGGCCGTTTCCAGTCGTTTCTTCAGAATAGACGATAAATTTATTAACAGCTTCTACCTATCCATTCACTTAAGGGTGTGCAACTGTGGAGAACTTCTTCTGGGTGTGGAATCATCGATAGAAATTCTTAAATTCAACACTGTCGAATTGGGCTCCGTTGTCTGTGATAATGGTGTATGGGAGACCAAATTGGCAGACAATGTTGCGCACTACAAAGTTAATCACTTTCCTTGTCGTGATTGTAGCAAGTGAATCAGCTTCCGCCCACTTTGTAAAGCAATCAACTGCAATACGTACTTCGCACCACATATGGCTAGAGGTAGATAACTAATAATGTCAATGCCCCATACTGCAAACGGCCATGGACTGACCATTTGAGTTATTTCGATAGGTGGGGCTCTAGGAATCCAAGCGTTTTTTTGACATTTGTCACATTTTCTAGCGTAGTCCGATCCGTTGCGATTTACAGTCGGCCAGTAGTATCCATACCGGAGCACTTTCTTGGCAAGAGCTTGCCCCCGGTGTGATCGCCACATTCACCGTCATGTACATCATGCAATAATCATTTGATTTCATCATGAGCGATACACCAAAGTAAAGGAACAAAATACCCTCTTCTATACATGACTCCATCCTGGATAGTGAACGACGAATCTTTTCAAAGAACTTGTCTCTTTTTACTCCTGTGCTCCGGTAGGGTCCCATGCTCGAGATAGTATCTGAATGGAGTCACCCGTGACCCCTTACAAGGAATGACCTCAAGTACCCAATCTGTTTCCATCTGATCGTTGCTCGAGGAAGATAATGTTTCCACGGTGTTAACCCTCTTCTATCTACGACCCTGCGATCTAGAGAGAGTAGCGACCTAACGACTCAACTAGTCAGTGACCTACCAAGCTCAATGATCTAGCAACCTAAGGCCCGCGACTTAACAATCTATATAAGGTTGCGACCTAAAGAGTTAAAGCGGCAGCGACCTGATGATTTAAGTACTCCGCGGCCTAACAACTTAATGAGCTGAAGTTTCTGGAGGTATTAGCGACCTAAGGATGGAACGGTCTTAACGACCTAAAGATAGAACGGTCCTAGCGACCTAAGGATGAAACGACCTAACACAGCAAGCAATACGACCTAACGAACTAATGGACCAACAGCGGGTTAATGACCTAAAGTGTGAACGATTAACTTAGATGCGACCTAACAGGAATGAAGCTCTCTAACGACCTAGCGACCTAGCATGTTTAAAGCATTGAAGGACTACATGCAACTGGTCTCCTTCATTAGGTCGCTCGCGAGTTATACAAAGCCGAAATAACTTCTTATGTGGCTACTCCTTATGTCGCTCCTCCCCTAAGTCGCCCACGACCTACCGACTTGCTTAGAAGAAACCAAGTGCTACCTGTTGAGCCGTACGTCGTGTCCTCTAGGTCGCTTGCGACCTACGACCTACACTTAGGTCGTTTGCGACCTACGACCCAGTCCAGAATCTCACCTATAAATACAGCACCAGCTGCAACTGAAAGGGGATCCTTTTGGATTATTTCTGGAACGCCGATACTCTGCTGAATTCTCGACTCACTCGACACTTCAAATACGAAAGACTTCTCAACAAACTTCAAGAGGAAATCTAACACAGTCAACATGGATTCAAAGAATTCTTCTACATCGGATTTCTAGTTGTTCGGCTCATCAGTATTGTAATCGAAGATTGTCGTAAAGTTGTAATTAATTCAGCAATAAAGAAGATTAAAGCGGACGTAGGCTTAACCTGAAGCCTAACCACTATAAAACTGTTGTCTTTTACTGCTTTCTTTGTGACTTTTCTACTTGTTTCTAATTCCCGTATTCACGGGTGGTGCTTTCACTTAATCTCTACTTACACCGGGGTGTTAGCGTTCAATTTTTAGCGTTAACATTTTTGGTGCTTTCACTGAGAACCCAAATCAGGCAATCTTCGTCATTGCTTCGTAAAAGTTTGTTGAAAGAATCTCTCTCAAAACCAGAAGTCTATCAGAGATAATGGCTCCTGGAAGAAAGCATGGATCTACAAGGCCTAGTAATGTCCATGAAAATACTACCACTTCTCCTTCGTCAAGTCAAGCAGCACCAAGTGCCGGAATTACATGAGCGGAGTTAGATGCTGCAGTATCTGGATTATGCCAGCGGATGGAAACTCAGAATGCTTTAATGCTTGAGAGGTTAAATGCATTGCTTGGAGCTAATCCGTCAACCGGTGAATAATGAAGAAAACCTTGCAGATGATGTTCATGATACTGAAGAGAGGAATATTCCTCAAAGAGCAGCTAGTCCTGCCAAAGAAACACCTTCTCAAGCTGGAGGATCGAGACCACAACCAACTCTCCGTGAACGTTTGTCCAGACAAACTTCCGAGAAAATACCCGAAGTCTGTCCTGCTGATCCTTTAAATGATGAGGAATATCTTTCGGGCATGGTGCGACAAATTATGAAAGAAAGCATGCAGAGGGATGAAGATGAGAAGGAATGGGGATTCGCTCTGAGCAAAACTCCGTTCACTGAAAAGATTCTAAAGGCGGAATTCCCAAAGAAGTTTGTTCCTCCTACCATCTCGGCTTGTAAGGGAACAAGCGACCCCAATCAATTCCTATATAAGTATGATTGGCACATGACTGGTGCTAGAGCGTCTGATGAGATCAAATGCCGGTACTTTCCGGTATACTTGGAAGGAGTGGCTCTGCTCTGGTTCACAAAGCTTTCAGTCCGATCCGTAGACCACTTCGCCGATTGACTCGGAAGTTTAAAGAGCAATTCAGGTTTTATGATTCAAAGGCTAAGGATATTATGTCACTCTAGAGTCTGGAACATAATCCTGGGGAATCTATCAGGTCTTTCTTGAACCGCTTCAACATAGCTTTGGCTGAAGTGGACAATCCAGAACCACGGATGGTCTTGACATACTTGATGAGGGCAATCGACAAATCAAGCGAATTTGGGAAGTGGCTGAAGATGAAAGAACCAAATTCGCTTGAGAAATTCTTTAAGAAAGCTGATGAATTCATGCGCTTGGAAAACCTTCGAGCACCAGTTAAAGTGGCATTGATAGAGGTTAAGAATAATACTACTGCTTCTACCAAAAAAGAATCCGAAAGTTAGAAAAGGGAGAATAATGATGGGAAGAAACAGAAAAATACGAAGAAACCTAGCTTCTTAAAACCTTCAGATTTCACTCCTTTGACTGACACTCCGGAGAATATCTTTTTTGCTACCAAAGATGCAGTAGAATATCCTAAACCGCCGGAGATGAGAGTTAGCAAAAAAGCCGCTCAGAGTGGGAGATTCTATCGGTTTCATAATCAACTCGGTCATGAAACCAACGAGTGTCGCCATCTGAAAAGTTTAATTAAAGAACTACTGAGAGAGAACACGTTGCGGCAATATGTTAAGAGAAGTAGAAATGACCCAACTTCATCTATTAAGGGCCAGCAACTTCCTGTTCATCCATCTGGCTTGGGTGAGAGGAATACCATGCATAATCGGAGAGGCATGTTATCAATGTGATTACAGGAGGTCCTCACCCAGCAGGCAAAAGCTGGGGCGAGATGGAAAGATATGCTCGTGCCTTGAAGTATGTACCAGCAGAAGAGAGTGTTTTTGTGCTAGAAAATGAAGCACCTTTGAAGCAGCAGAAAACTTTCAATGATGATATTATGTTCAAAGCCAGGGACTCTAAGGGTATTGAAGCTCCAACTATGGATCCCTTGGTCATCTCTGCAGGCATTGGGCCGGCTATTGTGAGAAGAGTTCTTGTAGATTGCGGCACTTCTTGCAATATTCTCTTCAAAAAGACATTTGACCAAATGAAAATTCCGTTGGCTGACGTTCAAGCCTCATCTCAGAAGATCGTTGGGTTTACCGGGGAACCGAAGCAGCCCATTGGAACTATCGACTTGTTCGTGGAGCTTGGTGAGGGGCAGAAAATGGTAGTTCGGAAACAGACTTTCGTAATTGTTGATGAATTTTCTGCCTACAACGCCTTCCTGGGCCGAACAACCCTTGCAGCTTATAAGGCAATCTCGCCCCGTGGTGCCTCACTATGAAATTTCCCACAGATAATGGCGTTCGAGTTATTAAAGAGGATCAGAATGCTGAACGAGAATGTTACCTAATAGAGTTGCGTGAAGCGAGGAAGAGAGAGATGGGAAAAGATGCGGCAACCCAGTCCGCATCAAAGAACCAACCTTGTAGCAATTACAGGGTGGACCCTGCACTGGTGAGTATAGCGGGGCACGAAGAGAAATGGTTCCCAAAAAAGCTAGTGCAGGGGAGAATAGAGTGGTGCAAATGGAAGTAACGATGCCATTACCTATTGACCCAGAAGATCCAAACAAAGTGGTGAATGTGGGTTCGCAACTTAATGTGACGGTTCAAAACTCCTTAATATCATTCTTGAAGGCAAATCTGGACGTATTCACTTGGACTCATGCTGATATGTGAGGAATATCCCTAGAAATTGCAGTACATACTCTGAATATTGATCTGAAGTTTACACCGGTAAAACAGAAAAGAAGAACCCAAGGTCCTGAAAGGTTAGTAGCATTGAAAGAAGAGGTAGACCGGCTTATGGAGAATGGGTTCATCAGGGATTCTACTTATCCGAATTGGGTTTCAAATCCAGTACTGGTAAAGAAAGATAATGGTAAGTGGAGAGTATGCGTTGACTTCTCAGATTTAAACAAAGCCTGCCCCAAAGACTGCTTCCCGTTACCCAGAATCGATCAGTTGGTGGATGGAACAACAGGGCATGAATTGTTATCTTTCATGGATGCTTACTCCGGATACAACCAGATTATGATGCATGAGCCGGATAAGGAGGACACAAGCTTCATCACCGATGTTGGTCTCTACAGCTATAGAGTCATGCCCTTTGGACTTAAGAATGCAGGGGAAACTTACCAAAGACTCGTCAATGCTATGTTCAAACCGCAGATTGGCAAAACTATGGAAGTTTATGTTGACGATATGTTGGTGAAGTCAAAGAAAGCGGTAGACCATATGGACCACTTGGCGGAAATGTTTGCAATCCTCTGAAAGTACGGAATGAAACTTAATCCTTTGAAATGTTCGTTTGGGGTAGAGTCCAGAAAGTTTCTGGGTTTCATTGTGAGTGCTAGGGGCATTGAAGCTAATCCTACTCAGATTGCTGCCTTAAAAGAAGTAAAAGCTCTTAGAACGAAGAAGGAATTGCAAAGTCTTAATGGAAAAGTCACTACCTTGAGTCGATTCTTTTCCAAAGCTACTGATAAATGCATTCCATTCTTTGATGCACTGAAGAAAGGAAGGAAGAATTTTGACTAGACTCCTGAATACCAAAAAGCTTTCGATGGATTGATTCGTCGTATGGAAACGTCTCCAATACTTTCTAAGCCCGACGATGGTGAGGATCTTTTCATATATTTGGCAATCTCATCTCATGCTCTTAGTGCAGCGTTGGTACGGGAAAACGCAAAAATTCAGCGCCCGGTCTATTATATCAGTAAGAGATTCACCGGGGCAGAGATGAATTATTCAAAATTGGAAAAGCTCGCCTATTGTCTACTGATTGCATCAAGAAAGTTGAGGCCGTATTTCCAAGCTCATCCTATCAAAGTCCTCACCGATCAACCTCTAAAGCAAGTCCTGTTTCGTCCTGAGACTTCGGGTCGTCTTCTGAAGTGGAATATTGATCTCAGCCAATATGACATCACGTATCATCCCCGGAGAGCAATCAATGGACAAGCTTTGGCAGATTTCATCGCAGAATGTACAGATAAAGGTGATAGTGAGGAAGAAGTGACTGATAATCCCCCAATTCGATGGAAATTATATGTTGATGGTGCAAGAAACGATTACTATTCCGGAGCTGGGTTTGTGCTTAAAACCCCTGAAGGGCGGTCATTGTGCTATGCATTGAGATTGGAATTCCCTTTGACAAACAATGAAGCAGAATATGAAGCTGTTATTGCCAGCTTGAGAATTTCTAAAGAATTGAATGTTAAAGTGTGTTGCAGATCTTCAGTGATTCACAGCTTGTTGTATGTCAAGTCAAGAAAGAGTTTCAAACTAAAGGAGGAAATCTTCCTGCTTATTTGTCAAGAGCCTGGGAACTTCTCGATGATCTTGACCATTATACGATAAGTCATATACCCTGGAAAGAGAACATGAAGGCAGATTCTCTCGCAAAGTACGCAAGCATTGGTGAAGCTCAATTATTGGGATTAGTTCCTGTGGAAGTCCTGTCAGCTCCAAGCACTGATGAGATGGATATTGACTGGATCATGACTATATCTCAAGAGCAAGAATCATGGATGACTTCGATAATGGAATATCTGCTCAACGGTTCTCTATCATAAAGTTCAAAAGAATGATAGAAGTTACTAAGAAAAGCCTCCATATACATAATTCAAGATGGCCGATTGTATAGGCGGGGGTTCTCAATGCCATTACTCCGATGTGTGACCGAGGAAGAAGCTAAGACAATTCTAGCTGAAGTACGTAGAGGAGAGTGTAGAGACCATTCAGGAGGTCAAACTCTAGCAAAGAAAATTCTCCGTTATGGGTATTTTTGGCCAGATATTAATCGTGATGCTGCAAGTTATGCCCGAAAATGTGACCGATGCCAGAGATTTGCAAAAATCCCAAGAACACCTTCCACCGAGATAACACAGATGGTCAGTCCGTGGCCATTTGCTATTTGGGGAATAGATCTCATCGGGCCTTTGCCAACCGCCAAATCCTGAATCAGATATGTTATTGTTGCGGTTGATTATTTTACTAAATGGGCTGAATCTGATCCATTAGCTACTATTACCTCTAAAAAGATGATAAACTTTGTAACTAAGAATATCATTTGCAGGTATAGTGTGCCTCAAAAGATAATCATAGATAATGGAACCCAATTCGAAAGTGAAGAGTTCGAAGATTTTTGTAAGCGGTCTAAGATCCAAAAAAAGCTTCTCCGCAGTGGCTCATCCGCAGGAAAACGGGCAAGTGGAAGAAGTAAACAAAATTATCAAATCAACCATCAAAAAACAGCTGGAAAAAGCGAAAGGTGGTTGGGTCGATAAGCTTCCACTAGCAATATGGGCATATAGAACTACCCACAAAACTACGACTGGGCACACTCCATTTTCATTGGCATATGGATTAGAAGCAATGATTCCGGTGGTAATAGAAGTCCCTTTACATAGAAGAATTCATTTCAACCAAACTAAAAACGAAGAGTTACAACTTGAAGCACTTGACTTCCTTGATGAAAAAAGGGAAGAGGCTCAGCTCAGAATTGCAGCCCATCAGCAAAGAATTACAAGGCACTTCAATTCCAAAGTTCGCCAACGCAGCTTTGAGATTGGAGATCTAGTCTTGAAAAGGGTCATGACAGCAACAGGAGTGTTTGCACCAAACTGGAAAGGGCCATATGTCATAGGCACAAAACTTCTCGATGGCACTTTCAAACTGACAACTGTCGAAGAAGGTCCACTTCCAAGAGCTTGGAACAGCAAGCATTTGCGCCCATAATTTACTTAAAAAAGCTTTGCTGAAATACTGTAAAATAATTATAAATGTATGGTTCTTGTACTGAAAGCCATTGTAAAGCCAGTACAAGTGAATAATAAGAACTATAAAGTGGATGTCGGCCCAGTTCTTGGCAGAACCACTATAAATCTTGTGTTCTCTACTATTATAAACTGCCTGTTTTATTTCGATATATAAAGTACTTCAATTGTATTGCTAAAATGTCGATTTAATATTGCAGGCCATTAAAACAAAGCTTACCCATCATAAGACCAAGCGATACCTGACATCACTCAACAAATGAATGTTCAGCCACAAAAATTCCGGACTCAAATCTATATAAGAAGTGCTTCAAGCAAACAGTTAGTGGTTCCGCCAAAGGTAGACCCTTCCTAACTAATTGTGATCGTTTGTGCAAACAAACATCTGATTGATTAGCTTGTGTCTGCCCCTGCGAACTCATTTAACAATGAAGTACACTTCTTTGGATAAAATAAGCTACTTGCAAAAGAAAGGAATGTGTGCATGAAAATGATAACAGGGAACTGTTGATATGAGCAAATGGTGAAAAGACATGGACGAGCAGGCAGCAAACAGTAAAAAACCTCTTTGGAGGCGCAAGCCCTCCTCGAAGGCACAACTCTTCGGAGGATAAAGACCTCTAATGGGACTTGCCAGAAAAAGAATGTTCTCTTTCTCAACAAAAAGTTGTGGACTGACCGGTGGCACAGGACACTCGTTAACTAGCTGAGAACGTTTGTGCAAACAATCCAAGTAACTTGTGTCCGCTCCGTGAATCCATCCAACCATGGGAAAGAAACTTGCAGGCAAAAGCCCTACCCGGAGGCATAGATTTCACTGTGATCTGAAATAAAACTTCACATGAGTTGAAAGGTGAAAAGACCTCTTCGGAGGCACGCATTCCACCGAGCTCTGAAATAAAATTTCACAAGTGTTGGAATGTGAAAAGCCCTCTTCGAAGGCCCATTTCACCAAAGTTGAAATGTTAAAAGACCTCTTCGAAAGAACACATTTCACCGCGATCTGAAATAAAACTTCACACGAGTCAAAATGTGAAAAGCCCTCTTCGGAGGCCCGCTTCCCAAGGGACAGGGAAAAATTAAAAGCCTCTCCCCAAAGGAAGAAACAAAAAAGCCCTCTCCCTAGAGGCACACACAAAAAAATCCCTCTTCCCAGAGGCACAATGAAATAAAAAAAAGCCCTCTTTCCAGAGGCACAATCAAACAAAAGCCCTCTTCGGAGGCACAAACATGTCGAAGCCCTTTTTCGGAGGCCCACTTTACCACGAAAGAAAATTCACTTGCCAAAAATAAAAGTGACTTTCTCCAAAAGTGAAGTGTAAAAACTTCGCAAAAAAAAAAGAAGACTTCTCCAATACGAGGCGCATTCTACTAAATCAGAAAAATATTTCCTTAAAACGGAAATATTGTCCTATAAAGTACATATGCAAACCTCCTTCAAATGGAGAAGTTGTTCTCAAAAGAAAAGGTACAAGTCCTCTTGAAACAGAGGAGTTGTTCTCCAAAATTTTGCCAATGTGAAAGAGATTGCAGTAAACCATGGTATGGGGGCAATATAATATAGTTGCAAAAATAAAAACAATGCTCGAGCAACATACCATAGGTTTACTGCAACATCACACAGAGAAAATAAAGAAGCTTGTATGAAAAAGAAGAATAAATGCATTCTCAAATACAGACAGAAGTTTGTACAAGTAAAAGAATCATTTTATTCCATGCTATAAAAAATTTATACATGTGTAGGTCTCAAAACAAAAGAAGGCGGGGACCGGTACCCGCACAATCTCCGATCAACACAAGTCTTTATATATACAAGAAAAAAAACAGAAAAGCAAGACGAAAAGCATAAGTACCGAACCCATCACTTCTTCTTCCTGCCACCTTTCGAGCCTTCGCCTGGCCGGATGATTAACTTTTTGGGCCAGCTTGTGAGAGTAGGGGAAGAAAGAGGAAGGGGTGCAATTGGACTTTCTTCTGTTTTTTCTTCGCTAGAAGAAGCTTCTCTTCTTTTCTTTGAAACTACACGCTTCCCCTTCTTCCTTAAAGAAGACTCACTGCTCGGAGTGAAAAGTGCAGACAACGTTATGTCATCAAAAATAGTTTGCTCCGGGGTTCTTTCGCCCTCTTCAGGTTCCTCGGCTTTCTGTTCTTGAGAAGCGATCGGGTCAGCCAAGCATTGAAGGGCTTCTATCTGCTCCTCTTGTGACCCCGGTTGAGAAACGGAAGGGAAAGTAATCTGAAGAGGCGGAGAGGAAACTGCCGGAAGAGGGGAAGGCTGAATAACACTTGGCGCTTTCACTATAGGAGAAGAGAAGTTCAAGTCAGTATCTCTCATAAAAAGAGGAGAAAGTGGTGCGTCAAGATTTAAGTAATAATCAAAAAGTTCATCAAGCTCGTGTGAAGAAAGCAAGCTGTCCACTTGAGCAAGATCAACATTGAGGTTACCTGGAGTAGTAAACTTTACTGTGTCAACTTCGAAGTCCTGCGCTTCAGCGCTTTCTTGAGTCTCATCTCTAGTGTGGGTGGTGGCACTTTCAATAACAGCTTTAGCAGGTGGAGGAAATGGGAACTGGTGCCAGCAATATCGATATCCGCCGAAACTGAAGGTAGAACTAGGTCGGTTGAGATTGTCTTTCCTAAATGTTCTCCTTCTGTCATTTCGGCTCTCCCTTTGGCGAGTTACTCCTTTCCCCTGGCAAGAGCGGCACATGCATCATCATCTAGATAGTGCACCATTAAATCTACTTCGGCATATCCGGCTCCTCCGAGCATATCAAGTATGGCCTCCCACACTTTGGCCAAAGTGATTTCATATTCAGGTCCCAAAAACTTAAGGCTACCGCGCCCCAGAACACTATGGATGTAAAACTCGAATAGAGTGAAGCTGACTTCAGCTTTAGTTGCCATATGAGATTCTTCGGCTGCAGCTTTGCCGGCAATAGCTTCATCATGCTCCTTTTCAGCTTCAGAAAGTCGAGATTTGAGCAGTTCAATCTCCAAGTTCTGGGAGTTGGTTTTCTCTCGAAGTTGAGCAACATCAGCTCGGTAGTTTTTTACAGCTTGCTGCTGCGCTTCAAATTTAGCTTTATCATATCTCTGTGCCACATGAGCATCTCTCACTTGTTTTTGAAGCACTTCCTCTCTCTGAGAGTAGGAAGTGGAAGAGGTGGCGAGCTCTTCCTTAAGTTTTTCAACTTCTGCCTCAAGCTTCTCATTATAAGCGGCAATAATTTTCATTTCGGCATCATGCTGCTTGAGTGTTTTCTTCCCACTCGGATTTTTCTTTTTCCATAGTCAGCATGGCTTCGAGGTTCGCGCGATTTGCTCTCTGAAGCTCGTCAATAAGTTTCTACCAGCTAGACATTCTCTCGATATCAAGTTTGACGGCATCGAGATTGCGCAACATGGCCCGTTTGTCAATCGGGACCAAGTCAAGGTCGAAACGCACTCCCTTTAAGCACCAGTGCGGGAATCGACTTTAAAGAGTAGCCAGACCCGGTCCAACTTGATAGGGGGGAGTACTTATGATTGTTTGAATGTCGGTTCTTTGAAGGAGGGAGAGCTGGAAGGAATTTTTAAAGAGACGGGAGAAGTGGGCTTTTAAGAGAGTTTAAATGTCAGTTTTTCACCAAGTTTGGCCCGCTTACTCGGTTCCTCAGCGACGTGGCTTTTTCCCTTGTCATCACGGGATTTTCGCTTGTGGGAATCATCCTCTCTCTGAGAAGAATCATGTCGTTCGTCCCGTCTCCCGTAGCGTTCTTCATAAGCACGCTTCTCACGAGATTTCCTCGCAGCTCTTTCTTCGTCAGTTTCCCAGGAGGCAGGGAGATACCGCTTGGGGTCATAAGAATCGCGCCTCCCATAACGCCGGAAATCATCGTAGTAGGATCCACTTCATCCCAATGGAGAATCTGAAAATGAAGAAAAGATAAACACAGAAATCTTGAAAGCAAGAAAGTTGAACGCATATAAGTGCTGAAAAGTCCTAAGTATGTGTAACGTGCAAACTATGCGCGTCGAACTACGAACCACTCCTAGGTTGGGAGGTTATGATGGATTTTACAGCCAGTGTCAACTCTTGGGTTGATAGAGTTCGTTGCAGAACGGATATCGCTTCATCTGCTGGAGAAGTAACTTTAGCAGTGATAGGATCATCTTCAAAAAGCTTCTGTGAAGTAATCATCAGGTCGCTCAACCCCTCAAAAGTATCATCACCGCTGTGCATGGCGGGACTTGCTCTCTCTGTTCCTTTGTCACCAGGTTTCCCAGATTGTTGGGGAGGTTCCTCTTCTTCGATGATCGGGGCAAGTGCAAATTTGCCGGATGACCCCGCAACATCAATTGAAGTAGAAAACTTTACCAATGAAGCCTCAACAGTACGTTCTTTCGGCGTAAGTTCTCCGACGGAAACTGGGCATTCAATGTCTCTACTGGAGAGTCGGGGAATTCATGAGGTTGAGCAGAACGGGAGGGGTGTAGAAGCCCGTATTGGTGAAGAAGTTCATCTTTCAACAGAAACTTAATACTTCTTTCCTCAATCGGCACGACACTTAATTTTTCAAAAGTTATTTTGTGACTAGGATTTCTAGAGGGAGGAGGAAGTGCTGTAAAAGAAAAGAATGAAATTAGCACTTAGCAATTCGGATCTCAAAAAACTCAAAAACGGAAAGAACGAGGATGAGCAATCTTACTTCCTATTCTCCACATGGCATAAAACCCTGGGGGCAGCGAACAAAAACGAATTGATTCATAAAACCGTGAGCACTTTCGGAAAGATCGGTGTTAAGTTTACGATTTTTGGCACTTCTAACGAGTATAATGGAGGGGTGGTCTTTATTCTTTGCGAATGTGCGTAAGTAGCAGATTTCTTCGAAGCTCGAAAGATGGTTAAGTGTCCTCTTGAATAAAACACACAATCCCATAAGGACAGCGTAGCCATTGGGATGCAGTTGAAAGGGAGAGATGGTTAGTCGAAAAAGGAGTTGATGAAGAAATTCATTGAAAGGAGGAATGGCACCACAAAGGCACATCTGACGATTGACGGTGACAAAACCGAGAGGTGGTCTGTCAGTAGTATCATTTGGCCCAGGAAGTATAGCATCCTCTTCGGCAATCCCAAATTGAATACGTAATTGGTTGAATGCCCACTGACTCAGGGTAGTCAGATTTCTTTCCGGAGGATTATCCAATGGCTTGGCTATCGGGAAGACTCCTTCAGATTGCTCGATTATCTCTTCTTGAGAAGACATTCTACACAAGGAACTAGATATACAAATATGAAGGTGCACGTTTCCTAAATGTGTGAAGTGTTGTGCAGAACTAATAAGATGACAAGCAAATATAACTGAAATTAAACTAACAGGCATTTGTCAGTTACAAAGTTTCAGGTTTGTTGTTTTAAGCCCAAATGCAAGTACAGTATTGATGCAAATAAATCAGTTTTAATTGATTAATATTGCTTTGCTTTAATACTTCACTTGAATTTGTTGATTCATAGCACTTCATAAAATTTCTTTAAGTTGATTATCTTTTATCGACTAATCTGTCATTCGATGTGGGCAATCAATGGCAGTATATTCGCCCTAGTTTTCTGCAAATGTTGTGTTCAGCAGGTTGTTAGGTTACAAGTGAATATAATATGCAAAGAAGTGCAGCAAATTTGAAACAGTTTAAAGTCCAGACAGTTCAAAGTTAAAACATTTTAAAGTCCAGACAGTTCAAAGTTCAAACAATTCAAAGTTCAGACAGTTCAAGACATGCGAGTTCAAGTTGAAATTATGCTTCAAGACATGCAAAGCATTTTTAAACCAAGCGTTAGCTCGTCCACGACCTAAAAGCTATGTCGTGGGTTAACTTAGGTCTTTAATTATTTAAGTCATGATGAATATAAGAGAATAAAGCCTCAGGTCAGAATGACGCAAAATTGTTAAGTCCTAGCTCGGCCACGACCTAAAGCTTACGTCGCATAAAGTTAGGTCGTTAGCTTTTAAGGTCGTGCTGCTTTTAACTTCACATTATTCCAGTGACCTATCATAGGTCGGACTTCCTTAAGTCGTTCTGTTTAGAATTCATGTGATATTTTGACCAGTTAAGTCGCAAAACAGTTAAATCGTTGCGCTGATTGGGTCAAGCAATTCATGTCTCAAACCGCTAAAGCCCTAGGTCATTCGAGGCTCCTAAGTCGAGCACGACCTAACTCTCCTTAACTCGCTAACTCTTCTCCTCTCAAAAAATCGCCTAACCCGTTAACCCAATAACCTGCTAGCCTCTCTACAATAAAATCCACTATCTCTCCACACCACTTGATCATCCAAAACCAATTCAAATCGCCTCAGATCCATCACGAACCCAATGTACTGTTGTACTCTCGTGAATCACAGCGACAATGTGTCTAATAACGATCAAAAGTTAATCATAACATGATCCACGGTGAAATGCGACATGCAAAATCGGGATAGGGTCGAAAATTGGGGGATTCACAATTCGATGGTGGTCGTGGTTGAATAATGGTCAAATTCACTTACGTAGTGAGATTGAGGAGATGATTGGCGGCTGGTTGATTCAAATTCTTATATACAGGGGTGGAGGAACACGAATCTGCACGAACGACCTAACTCTTTCATAAGTCGCCCATGACTTAACGACCTAAGCTAGCACGGGTTAAAAGATATCGAAGCACACGACCTAATTCTTAGGCGTATACTCCGAGGGGCAAATGTGAACCCTCTTCTATCTACGACCCTGCGATCTAGAGAGAGTAGCGACCTAACGACTCAACTAGTCAGCGACCTACCGAGCTCAATGATCTAGCGACCTAAGGCCCGCGACTTAAAAATCTATAATAGGCTGCGACTTAAAGAGTTAAAGCAGCAGCGACCTGACGATTTAAGTACACCGCGACCTAACAACTTAACGAGATAAAGGTTCTGGAGGTATTAGCGACCTAAGGATGGAACGGTCTTAACGACCTAAAGATAGAACGGTCCTAGCGACCTAAGGATGAAACGACCTAACACAGCAAGCATTACGACCTAACGAACTAATGGACCAACAGCGGGTTAATGACCTAAAGTGTGAACGAGTTAACTTAGACGCGACCTAACAGGAATGAAGATCTCTAACGACCTAGCGACCTAGCGAGTTTAAAGCAGTGAAGGACTGCATGCAACTGGTCTCCTTCATTAGGTGGCTCACGCGTTATACAAAGCTGAAACAACTTCTTATGCGGCTACTCCTTATGTCGCTCCTCCCCTAGGTCACCCATGACCTACCGACTTGCTCAGAAGAAACCAAGTGCTACCCTGTTGAGCCGTATGCCGTGTCCTCTTGGTCGCTTGCGACCTACGACCCACACTTAGGTCGTTCGCGACCTACGACCCAGTCCAGAATCTCCCCTATAAATACAACACTAGCTCCAACTGAAAGGGGATCCTTTTGGCTCATTTCTGGAACGCCGATACTCTGCCGAATTCTCGACACTTCAAACACGAAATACATCTCAACAAACTTCAATAGGAAATCTAACACAGTCAACATGGATTCAAAGAATTCTTCTACATCGGAGTTCTAGATTTTTGTTTCATCAGTATTGTAATCGAAGATTGTTGTAAAGTTGTAATTGATTCAGCAATAAAGAAGACTAAATTGGACGTAGGCTTAACCTGAAGCCGAACCACTATAAAACTGTTGTCTTTTACTGCTTTCTTTGTGACTTTTCTACTTGTTTCTAATTCCCGTATTCACGTGTTGTGCTTTCACTTAATCTCTACTTACACCGAGGTGTTAGCGTTCAATTTTTAGCGTTAACACATGGGAATGATTCTATTTACCATGCCTTTCCTGTACTGGCTAACTTTGCTAACGAATCGGCTTTCTAATTGCGCTCTGGGGGTATACAATAGATGGCAAAATAATTGAACTGATCCAATATCTCCTGAACCTGAGCAAGGTAAGAAGCCAGCCTTCAGTCTTTAGCCTTGTACTTCCCCTGAACTTGACACACGACCAATTGCAAATCATAATAAACCTCCAGAGAAATAATTCTTAAATCTCTAGCAAGTCTCAATCCAGCAAGTAGGGCTCATATTCGGCTTCGTTTTTGGTCGCATGAAAACCTAACTTTAATGCATAGCTTATAGATCGGCCTTCAGAAGTTTCCAGTACAACTCCAGGGCTTGAGCAACGATCATTTGATGCACCATTAGTATGCAGCTTCCAGATATACTTGGGAGATTCACTGATTTCAGGAAAGTCCTCCGTGATAGTGAATTCAACGATGAAGTCCGCTAGGACTTGTCCTTGGATTGCTCACCTTGGAGTGTAAGTAATGTCAAACTGACTTAGCTGGATATTCCACTTAAGTAACCTATCGGATGTCTCTGGCCGGGTAAGGACCTGTCGTAATGGCTGGTCAGTGTAGTTGGTGATAGGATAGCTTGAAAATACAGATGGAGCTTCCTTGAGGCGGTGATAAGATAATAAGCCAACTTTTCCAGCTTTGGATAATTTCTCTCCGCTCTCGTTGGTCGTTTACTTATGTAATAGACCGGGCATTGTATCCGGTCTTCCTCTCGAATTAGGCAGCACTAATTGTGTTTTTTGACACCGCCAAGTAGATGTATAATCTCTCGTGATCAATGGGCTTTGACAGAATAAAGTGGTGTGGAGTGGTGTTGGATTAGTGCACGGAATGCACCCTCATATTCCGTAGTCCATTCAAAGTTTCATTTCCCTTTTCTGATCAGGTCAAAGAAGGGAATGCATTTTTTAGTGGACTTTGAAACGAACCTGCTTAGTGCTGCTACATCCCATTGAGGCTTTGGATTTGGTTTATAGTTCTTAGAGTCTCAAGATTTCCGATCGCCCAAATCTTCTCGGGATTAGCTTCAATTCCTATAGCATTGACTCCAAATCCAAGGAACTTTCCAAAAGCGACTCCGAAGTGATACTTCAATGAGTTGAGTTTCATTCTATATTCTTGGAGGATGTCGAACATCGATTCTAGGTCTTTGATATGATCAGTGGAGAATCGTGATTTCACAAGAATGGCGTCCACATATATCCCTATGGTTTTTCCGATCTGGTTAGCGAACATTCGATTAACTAATCGTTGGTATGTTGCCCTGGCGTTCTTGAGTCTGAATGGCATGACTTTATAGCGGTAAAGTCCCAGATTGGTTACAAAGCTGGTATGCTCTTGGTCAGGCAAGTGCATGGGTATTTTATTGTAGCCAGAATACACATCTGTGAAGGATAAGAGTTCATATCCAGCTATCGAGTCTACGAGATGATCGATTCGGGGAAGTAGAAAACAGCCTTTAGGGCAAGCTTTATTCAAGTCTGAGTAATCGATGCATGTTCTCCATTTCCCTTTTGTCTTTTGGACAAATACATGATTTGACACCCATTCTGAATATAATGCATCTCAGATAAACCCTTTCAATTTGAACTTTTCTGCCTCTTCCTTAAGGGCGGTGATCTCTCTGGATCCATACCACGCCTTTTTTCTTGATCAGGTAGTGCTGTGGGTCAATATTCGATGTATGGCTTGCAATGTCCGGGGAGTTCCCACTAATGTTAGAATGTGCCCTGGAAAACACGTCGAGGTTTGCCCAGAGAAATTCAACCAATTCCTCCTGCATCCGTTGGCTTAGCTGAGATCCAATCTTTATCATTTTAGAATCATCATCATCGTCGATCGGTGCATCGGTCGTCAGCTCGTCCGTGGAAGCTTCACTATATCTACTTTCATCTTCACTTTCTGTACCTCTTAGGTCAAGATTCCTCGAGAATTGGTTGGGGTGCCCGGGCCTAGGCCCAGGCGTTACCTGTCAATTTTCAACAAAGCGAACACAGAGAGATTCCTCTACATCCTTTCCTTTTTCCTTTCGCTACGCCTCTTGCAGCTCGGCAACATAACAGGCTCGTCCAGCAGTCTGGTCTCCCTGAACGACTCTGACTCCATTGTTGGTAGTGAATTTTAAAGTCAAACAACAAGGGGCAATGGCAGCCCTGAATTCAACTACGGTCGGTCAGCCCAAGAAAGCATTGTATGCGAGTGTATATCCAACACAACAAACTGTAATATCCAGACTCTTCGGCATTCTCCAATTCCCAACTCCGTTGGTAGTTTCACCACTCCAGTGGGTATAGTTGCGCTCCCATTGAAGCCATGACTACGAAACTGACAAGGCTTCATGTCTTTTACTTCCATTTTCATATGATCATCGGCTCACTTGAATAGTATGTTTACTAAACTTCCGTTGTCCACTAAGATTCTCTTCATCCATGTGGGGCCTAACTGAGCTGAAATGACAAGTGGATCAATAGTTGGGGCTTCGACCCTATTGGCATCCCTATCTCGAAATACGATGTCGTCTGTCATCGTTTTCTATTGCTTGGTCGGGGCCCTGTCTTTTATACTACTACAACATTCGAAGCTAGCATGCCTAATAGAACTACCATACAAGTCCATGTTTTGTTTCTTGGTCGGTCAGCTTGATGAGGACCACCACTAACAATATTTATCACCAACCTCCCACCGGTACGAGCGGGTTCCTCCTATCTTGCCTGATTTGGTATAGGGTTCTGATTCGATGAGCACGCACCTCCTGACTGCGGCGTCCGCAAAAATTGCTCCAACTTTCTCTCATGTATCAACTTCTCAATGAGATCCTGCAAATTACGGCACTCGTTCGTGTTATGGCCATAGCTATCGTGGAATCAACAAAACTTCCCCGTTTGAATCATTTTTTTCGATGGTTTCTTCGGAGCAAGCTTCTTATACTGGATAGTATTGCAAGTCCATAAATACACATTTTCCAGCGACGTACTTAGAGAAGCATAATTGTCAAACATAGGAGCTCTACATCGCGGCCCACGATTCTGATCTCGCTTCCCGTTTTGATTTCCAGTTCCTTTCTGTTGATTATGTTTATTTTGTATGTTCAGTTGTACCTTTATGGAATTCTCCTCTGTTTGTTTAACAGCAACATTGCTTTAGATTCCTTCCACATTGGGTCCTGCATCATCCTTTTTCCTAGACCGTTCCCCATCCTCCTTTCTCAAGAACAGGGCTGCCTTGGAATAGAAACGGTCCAATGACACAGGGGGTTTTCCGACCAACCAGTTGCCAAATTCAGAATCGGTATTGATCCCCTTAGTCAGTGCCATTAGGATTGAGTTATCATTGGAATTACTAATCTCAATGCATGTTGCGTGAAACCTCTCCAAATAGCGTCTAAGTGTCTCTCCAGTAGCTTGAGTGACACTAGACGAGGAATTAACATCTTTTGGCCTTCTGACATGCATGTGAAACTGTTCGACAAACTTTGTCGCCAATTTATGAAAAATGAGATAGATCGAGGTGGTAAACGAGTAAACCACATAGTTGCTTGCCCTCTAGAGAAATCGGGAAGCTTCGGCACTTGACCGCATCGTCGGCTCGTGTAGCGTTCATCAACCATTCGTACTTTAAGATATGGTGATTGGGATCGGAGCTCCCTTCATAAACAGGTAGAGTTAGCATCCTGAATTACCTAGGTGGTTCAGCGTAGGTTGTATCATTAGTGAAAGGGTTATGACTATGGGCGATTCTCCAGTTGTCGTTGGTGAGACCCTGACTTTCACGGATCACCTAACGGATCATTGTTGGTATATCCGGCATTTGTATGTTCTGGGAAAGATGAGCCAAGGTATGGTCGGGTTCTAGAATGCGAGGATGGACCGGACGTGGTCGACGGTCCATGTCTCGCCTCCTTGGTCGTATCCCTTCCGGGACATAAAGTTCTGGAGTATATTGATGTTGACGACGGTTCAAATCTGTCCGTTTTCGAGCATTAACTACCAATTTAGTAGCAGTGGTGGCAGTATAGTTGTCTATAGCATGATAAGGAATAGTACCTCCTCAGGAGGAGGGTCCAGTCTGATGGCTGGTCGACGGGCCCGCTCCCAGTTGTTCAAGGCTCAAGGTGTGGTGCTGCCCAGTAGCTTGTGTATGACTTCCGTCCAACCGTGGGAATAGGGATCATTGATGGTAGTCAGAAGAGGCTGAACTCTCGGTGGATGAATACGAAGCCTGGTCCCTTCTAGATTTCCTTCATTTTTGACGATTCAGCTGATTGGTCAATTCCGCATTAGCATGGAGTTGTTGAGTAAGCTGCTTGCGGCTTTGTGTCAGATCTTGCATTAGCAATTTAAATTCTTCCCTGGTTATGGGGCCTTACGAATCTGAAGTTCCGCCAGCATTCTGATCGGTAGGAGGAAGTTGTGCGGGGTTCTGTAGGTCCCGTCCTTCTGGATCTATAGCTGTTGAAGTAGTCCTAGTGTTAACCATGATGGATAGCAAAGTTCTTTCCTATACTTGGTACAAATCTGAATAGGATGGAAGAACTTTAGGCTTGAAATCTGGGTCTTCTTCTTAGATTTACGCAATCCAGTATCGACAGTCGATCCACCGAGCAAGAGAAAAACTGGGTTTTCTCAGTGAAAGCACCAAGTGTTTGTACCAAAATTGGGCACAACACTCTTCGGATTTATTTAAAGAGATAAAAAGAAGAATATAAATGGAAAAAGAGGAAAATCTAACAAACACACCGATGATAAACAAGAGAAACACATAGAAACACATGGATTTAGAGTGGTTCAACGTATGGCCTACATCCACTATGAAATGATTGACTTTATTGATTTTTGCTTGCTAGTTACAACATGTTACAATAGTAAAATTCGAGTGCAATCATGAATTTGGCAGAGTCTGGACGTAAAAGAGCCAAAAAGTAATTTTTCAGTAGGTCCTGGACTGCTATTTATAGGCGTAGGTAGCAAATATCTCGCTCGGATCTTGGAAGACCACTTCTCCCACGTTGGTGGGCCCACATGATCAATCCCCGGTCGATTGAACTCGATCTGTGATCGATACGAATGAAATTCGTATCGATCAAGATTTTGTCCAATCGAGTCGAGATCGATCATGAACATTCCCGAGGTGGTATGATATGCACGTAATTGTGCATATATTTACATCCATATTTTATCTCTTTTTATTTAAATAATCATCATATTTGGGCATTTTAACATGTTTAAAACCAAAATTCAATTATTTCCAACCATCATATTTTCATCTTCATTCAGGGGCAAAACGGTCATTTTGTGCATGTGTCAATATAATAATTTTTACTTCGACATTTTTTGACAATTTTTATAGGAATTTGGATGCATATGGAAGAGGCTTATATGAAGATATATGCATGCACAAATGAATACAAAGGAAAGAAGAGGGAAATAATTCAAGCCATGAACATGGAGGACCCCACCCACTTACCTAAAAGTACAATTTGGAGCTAATGGACAACTAAGTGGAGGTTAAAGCTTCATGCAAAACAAATGATTGATTAATTAGTGGTTAATGGTTACTTGTTGGCCACACTTTCTGAAGGGCATTTTTGGTAGCCCCCTAAAAATAGAATTAGGGTTTTATGCATTTACATATAGCCCTCTTATGTATATGAAACTATCATCTACTCTTTCATTTTACTTAGGAAATTAAGAAATCAAAGGGTAAGCTCAATGTTCTATGAAATAAAAATGGCTTCCAAGCCTCTTTCTTCTCTCTTTTCTACATGCTTTTCTTTGTTTTATTGTTAATGTTTTATTTCTATGCTCTCTTTTCCTTTATGTTCATAGCTTAGATTTACATTTATGCAAGTAGTAAGTAGCTAATCTCTTTTGATTTCTTTGCTTATTTTCTATTCTCTTTTCTTTTTAATGTTGAAATTTGTTTGTATTGCTTCAATGCCACAAATGAGTAGCTAAACCCCTTCAATTTAGAGGGGATGAAGCTCTCTAACTTTATGTAATTTCAACATTTTTATGATGTATGATCTCTTTGTTTATGCTTCATGAATGTGAATTTTGATGTAAGTTTATACAAGTGGATTTGATAGCTTATATTGCTTATGCAAATGAGCTATTCTTACTCAACATAAACACAATTTACATCAACATTTGCTAATTAATTTTTGATTATGAAATGAAAGTAAAAATGAAATTTGATGATCTATGTTACTAGTTACAATAGTAAATAGATCATACTTAAAATAGTTTTTGCTTTGGCTTCTTTTTCATGAGAATTGTAAGTGGTATAATTGTTGTATTATAGTTTGATGGTTTGTGTTATGTTAACTAATAACATAAACAAACCATACCTATGATAAATGCAATGATTATTTCACTTAATATCAAAGTTAGAGATCATAAATTATGTGTTTGTTGATTTACAAAAATTTGAGAGTGGATTTGCCTCTAAATTGTTCTTTAGTCTAATAATTTTTGAATTACATTTTCTAGTGTTAGCCTCATAATTTCTAGTTAACAAATCCTCTTCGACTTTGGTATAATTTGATTGAATAGAATTTTAAAAATCATCAATTCCCTGTGGATCGACCCGTATTCGCCGCGTGCTACATTCGTACACCGTGCGCTTGCGGTTATTTTTATTACTAAATTCGTTCGACGGTTTTCTAAACCGATAGAATTTCCGTCGACGAAAATGGTACACAAGCTCCTATGAAAATTTGGTGCCATTTGGACTTGTAGATCTTGAGTTATGATCGATGCAAGTTCGTATTTTTGATGGGTGTTGAATTCACAACGCTTCATGTTCGGATCGATCTATTCGTATCACTTCTGGACACGTGGTGTCTAATGACTTGGCACTAACTTTTTGGGTCGATCCACTTTTTAAGTCGAGTGGCCGAGTCTTTTACTTGACTGTGCTTTCTTTGTATCAATCCAGGACATTCACTTTGTATCGCTTTATAGCGTTCAACATCACATCGATCCCCCACATCCAACTTTGCATCGTTCCTTTAAAGTTTTCTTCGTATCAATATGAACTCATGTTCTTCGTATCGATAGTTCTGAGGCCATTTCATATCGCTCATTGATTGGGGTGTTGATTTCGTATCAATCTATGGCCGATCAATACAAATCACCTTTGAAAGTGGATCGATGCGAAGTGGACTCATGTGTTACTGCAGATGGATGCAAAGTAGGCGAGTTTGGATGGATACGAAGCGGGATTGCCTACCGATGGATATGAAGAGGAGCTTGTCTACCGATGGATACGAAGTGGACCGACGCGAACAGAGGCAGAACAATGGATACGAATGAGTGGGTTTCCTTGATTTTCATCGATCGTAACTTAAGCATACAAACTCCGGTTGACTTGAAATTTGGAATGTTGGCTTCAATGACTTTGCTAGTCATGTCATGTTGATTGTAGATCAATCCTAACTCAGGCAAAATTTACCAACATCCATGGCGAACATTCGTATAACCGTTGTTCGGGATGAACTGCCTTTGATTTCCAGTCGATTCCTTGGTATCGTAGCCTTGCCAAAAGGTGGGATAATAGCATGCTCATGATTCGTCGTCAGTTTTCACTTATCGAATTTCGTGTCATTCTTCTCCTGAATCGATGTGACATTCGAGTCATAACAACGCTTGGTTGTTATTTAAGTGTATTCCTTCATATCGATCCTCTCCTGGATCGATTCGAGGAGTTGAAAATTTGCTTTTGTATCGATGGTGATTGATATGAATTCGTTGGCCTTTTTGAATATTTCGCATCGTTTGTATCGATAGTTTACTGATGGATACGAACGAAGGCATTCTAGATCGATGGCAAATAGATACGAGCAATTGCGCTTGGGACTGATATGTGTGGATGGATGCGAATAGAGCTCCCATATTGATGAGATTTAGGATCATTCTAGTCGGTCATTTTAACTGGGAGACGATTAGTTTTTTACCTTTACCTCATGCCCATATAAATACATTTTGTACTTAGCCAAATTTTCATCTGCTTTCATTTTTGTTCTGGCCCTCGTATTGATAGAAGAAACGACAAAAGAAAATTGCCTACATCCCCAAATTAACAAACTTCTTTAATCCCTCGATCAAACCTTTAAATTAGGTAATTGGTTAATAACTTCACACTATAAACGACGTGACTCGAATTTAGCTACTAATCCATTCATATCCACGGCAGATTCTGGTGATGAAGAGGCCAGAAATGGGTCGGAGCCAAATCTAGAAGGGTCGGAATGGCTTCAATGTCGTTTGGAGAAGAAGGAGGGTAGATGGATAAGGAAGGATCATTCGTATCGATTGAGGAAGTGTGCTTCATATCATTCTAAAAACAATTAAAGTTCGTATTGATGGGTCACTGATAGAGTTTTACATAAAGGGATGGAGCGGCTTCATATCGTTGGGTGGTGGTTGGAGTTCGTACCGATTCAGAGTGATCGATAAGAAAATCTAATTGCACGATCAATATGAAGCATCGGCTCTGTCGGTCGATACGAATACATTGGATTGAGATCGATACGAACTGGCTCAAAAGTGATTGATACAAAGCCTTTCCCTCTACGATCGTTACGAACAAGACTCTCGATGATCGAACCGAAGTTGTGCCTTGTTGGATATGAAATTTTTGCTGACTCGAACATTCGACTCTGATGAGCTTCTACCTTTTATAACTGGACTTAACTTTTTCGTAGCATATTTGACTGCCTTTTGAAGCACGTTGATGGAACTGTAACTTGACAAAATTCCGACGATCTTTAAGTTGGATCGATTCCTGATGTTCAGATGACACGGGTGTGACGGTTAGCGATGACAGTCACTCAGGTTGAATTTTGAAGTCTTGTTGTTCAGACATTTTCCCGAATTCCATAGAATTTCTTAAGTATTATATAACACTGCAATGCACGATGCATTCGCGCACTTCACACTGGGGAACACACGGGCTTATTATTACCTAATTATGGCTTTTACTGAGTTGATTAGTTATGGAACCTAGAAGTTCACAACAACAGGGGACTCACATTGCACTCCCCCGAACAATAGAGATGCCAGCCATTGCAACCGAAGTCATAAGTCCAGTTCCGGACGAGTTGCCGGGAGAAACTTTTACCGCAAACCCACAAGATTCTATACCATCCATTATCTCCGAAGTTATGTTGGGGCGAATATGCTTAAGACATGGTCCACCATTAGATAATGTTCTGCTACCCAGACCAAATGACAGGCCACACGCGCCACAGAAGGATTCACCGCTTTTAACAGACACTCATGCATAGCTGGAACACTTCCTCCATTCAACCAGTATATTCGAGAAGTGTTAGCTTTCTTTAGAATTGCTCCGTTGCAATTACATCCAAATGGATATGCATTGTTGAACAATCTATTAATTGTTCTCATGGAACATCTCTTTCGGCCTCTGACTCTGGAAGAAGTCAGATTCTTTTTCAACGTCAAGAGCCAGGGAGGCAATCTTTCATTCACGTTCCTAGAGACAGTTAGGAATTGTCGAGTGGTGATTGAATCTTGGACCAGGTTTAGGTACTCCAAGACAGAGTGGTTCTGTGTTCGATGCCCTCCAGGGTTCGGTAGTCGGTGGTTAATTAGACGTAAATCCTGCAATTTTTCCAATAGCCAACGAGATAGTTATAATCAATGTTGAGTCTAACATTTTCTTTCCTTTACAGCCGCAATTCCATGACCTGAAGGCACCTAGTTTAAAGAAATAGTACAGATTCTTCAGGAAGTGCCGGGTAAGATGAGAGAAATTGACTCCGTGCTGATAGAATTTTTTTTGAGCATTGTTGGGCTAATCGATCAAAACCAGAGCATAAGACTTGAGGGATTGCTTAGGGCATCCTCGGCAAGACGGTCTAAATGTAAAGCGCCTAGGAACGTAATGGCTGAGGAGGGTGATAAAGAAAATACGCCCACTGACGACGAAACCGTAGCCGGGCCTCCAGACATTTCTCAGGATTTAGAAGGAAGGTGGAAAGGCAAGGCAGCTATAGATAAGCATCATAAGTCTTCCAGATGGAAATCTATAGTCGTGTCCCAAACAGCCTTCGGTACTAAAGTTTTGGAGGCTCCTCCCTTGCAAATAGAGAATCCTTTTGAAGGGCTCGCCGACATTCCTATTCCGGACTATGTGTCACTCCATCACGACACCCAGATTGGAAGCGCTTCAAAGTGCCTTAGATTTAAGCGAGCCACTTCCTACAAGTGTGGCCGACATAACCGGTTGGTCGAGCATTTTAACAGATGCATACATACACTTCACGGCACTACATGATTTCCAATCATAAGTTGTTCATTTCTGGAGATTACAGATTCTGCTTTTCTTTCTATTTTATAGATACAATGACTAGGAGGGAATTTATGTTAGGAAGCCTTCGCTCGGCACGCCCGTCATTCAGTTCATACTATGAGTCCTATAGAAGGGAAGCCGATAGAGACTACGATTGCAACTATTCTAGTCAGGAACGTTATGTAAGGGAGAGGGATAGAGATTGAGAATATATACATCGATCCCGGTCACACTTTCTACCTCTTTGAGCTCCAACACAACCCTTCGGTCATGGGAAACTACCCTTAGAGCGTCCACGCCAAAAACCGTCTTTAAAAGTTCCATGCCCTGATTCACAACGTCGTATGACCGAGGTTGAAACTCCCACTCTCGCTGAGCAAGCGGTCACTAAGCCCATCGAGGAAGGAGCGATCAGAATCGCCCAGTTGAAAAAAGACTTCCCAAATATTTGTTTTGACGGCTTCATCTTCCCTCCACATTTAATGAGAATCCCAGTTGAGGTGGAACAAACTATGCATGACTATATCCATGACGTTTACAGCCAATATAGGGAGTGGATGAAGACTATGGACAAGATATCAGCAGTGGCCTTTGGGCGGGGAAAAACGATTGAAAAATTAGAAGCCGAACTTGCTCAAAAGAACCGTATAACACAAATGCTTAACAATGAGGCCGAATCATCCAGGAAATCAGAAATAGAGGGCAATAAGAAAGCCGACGAGGCAAATCAATCTATGGAAAGGATGTGACGGATGCATTTCACTTTGGTTGAGGAGATGGGTCCTCGAAATACCACTACTATGGCCGAAAGGGATGCTGCGCTAAAAGAGCTTGAGGAGCTTAAGGATAAATTTTTAGAAATCGTCAAGGAGAAAGATGATGCAAAATAAGTTGCTTAGGAGTCGTGCGAATAGGCTGTGGTGCTCCGGAATGAAATGGATGCGGCAACACTTAAAATTCAGGAAGCAGAGGCCAGGGTCTAGAATGAAGCGAGGATGTTAGGGACCATGTTAGATGCCGATATCGAAGATCTCCTTGTCACATACAACTCCAACGTTTTGAAGCACCGAAGCCGGACCTGGCTCGATAAATATCCATCACACTTATATAGTGCCTGGGGCCACTTGGTGGAAGATAGATGGCCGAGCATAGCCGAATTAGTCGACGAATTTGAATTAGAGAACTGAGTGCTAAGTGAAGATGAAAGAAAAGTTCTCCTCGACATCACGATCACATATGAAAAGGAGAGACTTGGTAGTCAGCATTTGAAAGCTGGAGAGGGTTCTGGTGTTGAGCACCATGACATAGGTTTTGAAACTCTTATGTCAACCCTGCCTGAATCTACATCTGCGGTTGATCCTCAATCTGTTCCTGCATGTAATCCCGATCAAGCACGGTTATCTCCAGTTCACGAGCACGCCATTGAAGCTGCTCCAGTTTCGCCCACAAATCATTCTAAGGAAGGTATTCTGAACATCTCTTGTTCTCATTCAATGTAGGAAGCGTTACTTGAAGCAATCGCTAATAACTTTTTCTTTGTCTCCATTCAGTGATAGAAGCTACATCTACCGCACCTCCTGTAACTCAAGAGTTGTATCATGAGCAGGAGGCTATTATAATAGAAGCGACCACTACAACGGCTACTGCGCCTACCGACGGAGCATATGGGAGCAAAATTAGTTTTAACGAACAGATGATGGAGGAACTTCTCGGTCGCCATAGTGACCCTTTTATCGATTTGCCATTTGTTATGGGTGGAGGCGTACCTGTAACCAGTTCCTTGGGCCCAACTGCTAGCATTCCTAATGAGGCTCAAACAATTGATGAAGAGGAGATAACAACCGAAATTAATGCCGACATGGAAGCAGTTGCGCAGGCTAGCAGCTTTGGAGGTGGGATGGCGAGTCCTGGTCGAGCCCCTTTATGAATGATTTCCCCTAGTGGCAAAGTCCTTGATATAAGCGTGCCTCCTCCACCTACTAACATTAATCGTATCCCTCCGACTCCGCCTTGAGGAAGCATTCCAATCCATGTGAGTTCGGAGGAGGAAGTTAACATAATTCCCCCGACTGGAGACTAGCGGCCAAAAGGCAAGGGCTCAAAAAGGCGGCCAAGTGGCAGTTCCAGCGGGTCGACGCCAAGGAAAAAGAAGAAGAAAATTAAAGAATAAGCATGTCTTTTTATCTTATTTTTGGGTGGATAGATAGGAATCTACTTGTGCTTTTTTGTAGGCCATGTATAGATGCAGGTTCAGCCCCCGCTAATAGGGTTTTGGTATAATTTTATTCTTATCTTTTTCTTTTAAAGGATAGTTGAAATAAAATTTCATTTTGTCTCTAGCTTAGATTGTGTTCATTTGTTAAGGTGCTTCAGCGCTCAAACTTTCATTCAATACATTTGTGGAGTTTTAGTCTTTAAATCGGATCGGGGTTTAGTTGCTAAGTTCCGGAGCTACGATTTCGGGTCGCGATCGAGCGTTAAGTCGAATTTCAGTATTGCACTGTCTCAATCAGTGGATAGTACTTAAGATTTTCCCTCAGTTCCAAGGATAAGTTGAAAATATTAGTTAACAATCTTTGATTTCCTCTAATACATCAAGCTTAACTTCGTTGAAGCAAGACTAAAACAAGGCGAGTTCATGTGGTCAGTCACATCTACTTTGCGCTCATACTTCAACCCGCACTCTATGGGCCTAGAGTTGTCCTAAGGGTGGTCGTTTCACACCCGGCTTGTGTATATACTCCAATCCACACTCTGGGGATTTAGGGATAGTCGATGTTTATACTCCAGTTCGTACTTTGGGAATCCGTAGTTATTTGATGTTTATACTTCGGTTCGCACTCTGGGAATCTGGAGTTAGTTGATGGGTGGTTAATCACCCCCATTTAATATTTATGTTTATACTCTAGTTCGCACTCCGAGAAACTGGAATTGGCCGATAGATGGTTAGTAACGTCTGTTTAGGCTTTAGGATTTCGTTCGCACTTCGGGAACGATGGATCTATCAAGAACATGGATGGTCGACTCATATCCACCATGAGTTAATAAGTGAGGTCATCAGATGGACGGGTCCTTCCTCCTCGAACTTGGTTTGAATACCGACGAATTCGTTAGGTGGGCAGATCCACCTTCGTCGAAACTGCATTTATAAGTTTATACTCCAGTTCGCACTCTGAGAATCTAGAGTTAGTTAAAGGATTGTCGTGTATCAATCCTTTTTTTGGCTTCAGTGTATAGCTTGTCCCCGAGCTAGAGTTTCACTTAGTGAGTGACCAGTCGTATCATAGTCACTCCCTATTTAAATATATCCCACCGTATGGTGGAACATAGCTCTCTGTGCATAGTGATGGTCGCATGACGCATTTTAAAAAATCACAGCTCTGGCTCGAAGAGATTGCATTTTATTGTTGAAGTAAGAAAATACTGCAAATTCAGTTTCCTTATTACAAATTCAAATTTCGAAATGCATACACAAATTGCAAATGAAAATTAGACTGAATAAATAAACAGAGCCTGTTATGTGTAGTAGCGACGAAGACTCTCGTTGTCCTATGCGCTCGGTAGAGTAAGACAATCAACGGTCGGTAATTTAAATGTGCCTTCTCCAAGCTTTTGTTCGATGACATATGACCCTTCCCACATTGGCTTCATATGTGAAGGAACTCGGTAAATTCTCTTAAGGATGAGATTACCGAGTTCAAAGGTTCGAGGTTGGACCTTGGCATTATATAACCGCGTGACTCGACTTCAGTATGTAGCTGCTCTCAAATCAGCCTCTTCACGCTTCTCATCCAATAAATCCTGAGATTTGGCAAGTAATATAGCAATCATTTTCATATCATAATATGTCACACGATGAGAAGGTACTTCCATTTTGACTAGAATAATGGCTTCTGAACCGTAGGAAAGAGAAAATGGAGTGTGGCCAGTCGTGGATTTGTAGGTTGTCTGATGAGCTCATAAAGCCATCGGGAGTTCATTTACCCATTTGCCCCTGGCATTTTCCAGTCGTTTCTTCAAAATAGACTTTATAACTATATCTATAGCTTCAACCTGTCCATTCGCTTGAGGGTATGCAACTGTGGAGAACTTCTTTTGGATGTGGAACCGTTGATGGAAATTTTTAAATTCAGCGTTGTCGAATTGGGCTCCATTGTCCGTGACGATGGTATATGGAAGACCAAATCGATAAATAATGTTGCATACTACAAATTTGATCACTTTCTTTGTTGTGATTGTGGCAAAGGGTTCGGCTTCCGCCCACTTGGTAAAGTAATCAACTACGACGATGGCGTAGTTCACACCACCTTTGGCTAGAGGTAGAGAACCAATAATGTCAATGCCCTATACTGCAAATGGCCATGGACTGACCATCTATGTTATTTCGGTAGGTGGGGCTCTAGGAATCCAAGCATGTTTTTAACATCTGTCACATTTTCTGGCGTAGTCCGATGCATTGCGATCTATGGTTGGCAAATAGTATCTATATCAGAGCACTTTCTTGGCAAGAGCTTGCTCCCTAGTGTGTTCGCCGCATACTGCTTCGTGCATAAAATACAATATTCGTTTGATTTCATCGTGAGTGATACACTGGAGTAAAGGAACAGAGTACCATCTTCTATACATGACTCCATTTTGAATACTGAACCACGAAGCTTTTCGACGGACTTGTCTATTTTCGTTCCTGTGCTCTGGTAGGGACCAATGCTCGAGATAATTTCTGAGTGGGGTCATCCATGACTCCTTATCGAGAATGACTTCAAATATCCAATACGTTTCCATCCGATCGATGCTCGGGGAAGATAATGTTTCCACGAGAACGATTCTCATTTGTTGTGCCTCTCATGTACTGGCTAACTTTGCTAACGAATCATCTATCTGATTGCGCTCTCGGGGTATGCAACAGATGGAATAATAATCAAATTAATTCAATATCTCCTGAACCCGAGCAAAGCAAGCAGCCAGCCTTCGTTTTTTGGCCAGGTACTCCCCTGAACTTGACACACGACCAATTGTGAATCACAATAAATCTCCATAGCAATAAATCTTAGATCTTTGGCGAGCCTCAATCTAGCAAGTAGGGCTTCGTACTCAGCTTGGTTGTTGGTCGCACGAAAATCGAACTTTAAAGCAGAGCATATAGATCGGCCTTCAGGAGTTTCAAGTACAACTTTGATGCCTGAGCAACGGTCATTTGACGCACCATCAGTATGAAGCTTCCAGATATACTTAGGAGATTTACTGGTTTCAGGAAAGTCCTCCGGGATAGTGAATTCAGTGATGAAGTTTGCTAGGACTTGTCCTTGGATAGCTTGCCTTGGAGTGTAAGTAATGTCAAACCGACTTAGCTCGATATTCCACTTAAGTAGCCTACCAAACGTCTTAGGCCATGTAAGGACCTGTCGTAATGGCTGGTCGATGTAGATGTTGATAGGATGAGCCTGGAAATACAGACGGAGCTTCCTTGAGGCAATGATAAGACAATAATCCAACTTTTCCAGCTTTGAATATTTTTCTCTCCCCCCCCGTTAATCGCTTACTAATGAAATAGATCGACCGTTGTATCCGATCTTCATCCTGAATTAGGGCAGCACCGATTGCGTTTTTTGACACCACCAAGTAGATGCATAATCTCTTATGTTCAATGGGCTTCGACAGAACAGGTGGTGTGGAGAGGTGTTGAATTAGTGCTCGAAATGAACCCTCACATTCCGTAGTCCATTCAAAGTTTCGTTTCCCTTTTCTGATCAGGTCAAAGAAGGGAATGCATTTGTAAGTGGAGTTTGAAATGAACCTGCTCAGTGCTGCAACCTTTCCATTGAGGCTTTGGACTTTGTTTATAGTTCTTGGAGTCTCAAGATTTTTGATCGCCTAGATCTTTTTGGGATTAGCTTCGATACCTCGAGCATTGACAATAAACCTAAGGATTTTTCCGAATGTGAGCCCAAGGTGACATTTCAATAGGATGAGCTTCATTCTATATTCTCGAAGGATGTTGAACATTGATTCTAGGTCTCTGATATGATAAGTGGAAAATCGCGACTTCATAAGCATATCGTCCACATATACCTCCATGGTTTTTTCGATCTGGTTAGCGAACATTCGATTAAATAGCCGTTGGTAAGTTTCCCTGCCATTCTTGAGTCCGAACGGCGTGACTTTGTTGCAGTAAAGTCCCAGATCGGTTATAAAGCTGGTGTGCTCCTAGTCAGGCAAGTGCATGGGTATCTGATTGTAGCCAGAATATGCTTCCATGAAGGATAAGAGTTCATGTCCAGCTGCTGAGTCTACGAGCCGATCGATTTAGGGAAGTGGAAATATGTCTTTAGGGAAAGCTTTATTTAAGTCCGAGTAATCAACGCATGTTCTCCATTTCCCGTTTGACTTTCGGACAAGTACAGGATTTGACACCCATTTAGGATAAAGTGCATCTCAGATAAACCTGTTCGATTTAAGTTTTTCTTCCTTTTCCTTAAGGGCAACGGATCTTTCTGAATCCATATCATGCCTTTTTTGCTTGACCGGGACATGCCGTGGGTCAATATTCAATATGTGACTCGCAATGTCCGGGGAGATTCCACACATGTCAGAGTGTGTCCAAGCAAACACGTCGAGGTTTGCCCGGAGAAATTAAACCAATTCCTCCTGCATTTGTTGGCTTAGGTGAGATACAATCTTTATCACTTTAGAATAGTCATCATCGTCGATCGGAATATCGATCGTCACCTCGGCTGGGGAAGCTTGACGGTCTCTACTTTCGTCTTCACTTTTGATATCTCTTGGATCAAGATCCCTCGGGAATTGGTTGGGGTGCCCGAGCCTAGGCCCATGCGTTATCTGTTCATTCTCAACAAAACGGATGCAGAGAGATTCCTTTACGCCCTTTCCGTTTTCTTTTCACTATGCTTCCTGCAGCTCAGCGACATAATATGCTCGTCCAGCAGCTTGGTCTTCCTGAATGACTCCAACTCCATTATCGGTAGGGAATTTTAAAGTCAAATAACAAGAGGCAATGGCAGTCCTGAACTCAGCTAGGGCCGGTCGACCAAAGAAAGCATTGTATAGCAAGTCTATATGCAATACAACAAATTGTAATGTCCAGACTCTCCAGCGTTCTCCAATTCCCAACACCAATGGTAGTTCCACCACTCCTGTAGGTATAGTTGCGCTCCCATTGAAGGAATGAATAGGAGACTAACAAGGCTTCAAGTCTTTTATTTCCATCCTCATCTGATCATAGGCTCGCTTGAATACTATGTTCACTAAACTTCCACTGTCTACTAAGATCCTCTTCATTCAAGCAGGACATACCTAAGTTGAAATGACAAGTGGGTCAATAGTTGGGGCTTCGACTCTGTCGGCATTCCTGTCTTCAAATACGATGTCATCAGTCATTTTCTTATGTTTCTTGGACAGAGCCTCGTCTTCCAAACTACTACAACATTCGAAGCTCGCATGCCTAATAGAACTGGCATATGACTCCATTTCCTCCCAGCTTCGATCGGTTGGATGATGACCACCACTAACAGTATTTATCACCATCCCCCCACCTGTACGAGCAGGTTCCTCCTGTCTCGCCTGATTTGCTATATGGTTCTAATTCGATGGGCCCGCACTTCCTAAATGCGGTGCCCGCACAACTGCTCTAACTATCTCTCACGTATCAATTTCTCGATGATATCTTACAAATGACGGCACTTGTTTATGTTATGGCCATAGCTATCATGGAATCTACATAACTTCCACGTTTGAATCTGTTTTTTCGATGATTGCTTCAGACAGGCTTCTTATACTAAATAGTATTGTAGGTCTGTAAATACACATTTTCCAGTGACGTATTTAGAGGAGTATAATTGTCAAACATAAGAGCTCTACGTCGCGGCCAAAGATTCTGATCCCGTTTCCTATTTTGATTTCCATTTCCCTTCTGTTGATTTTGTTTATTCTGTACGTTCAGTTGTACCTTTTCGAAACTCTCCCTAGTTTGTTTAACAGCTACATTGCTCTGGATTCCTTCCATATATGGTCCTACGTCATCCTTTTTTCTAGACTATTTTGCATCCTCTCTTCTCAAGAACTGGGCTGCCTTGGAATAGAAATGGTCCAATGACGCAGGAGGTTTTTCGGCCAACCAGACACTGAATTCAGAGTCGGGATCGATCCACTTAGTTAGTGCCATCAGAATTGAGTTATCATCAGGATTACTAATCTTAGCGCATGCAGCGTGAAACCTCTCCAGATAACATCTAAGTGTCTCTCAAGGAGCTTGAGTGACACTAAACAAGGTTGTTTGCACCAAAATTGAGCACAACACTCTTCGGATGTGTTTGAAGAGATAAAATGAAGAGAATAGATGTAAAGTGAAGCAGATCTAACAAACACACCAATAAACACATAAGAAAATACACGGAAACACAGAATTTTAGAGTGGTTCGGTGTATTGCCTACATCCACTATGAAGTTGATGATTTTATTGATTTTCACATGCCTATTACAACTTATTACAGCAGATTACAGCAGATGATAAAGTTGAAATTCGTATACAATAGCAGCTATGGAGTACAAAAATGGATTCGGCAGAGTCTGGACGTAGGAGAGTCCAAAAGATCCCTTTTATGTAGGCTCTAGGGTGCTATTTATAGGCATAGAAGGCCGATATTTTGCTCAAATCTTGGGAGACTTTTTCTGGCACGTGGGGGCCCACGCGATCGATCCCACAAAGTTTCCGCCCGATCCATGATGGATACGAACGAATTTCGTACCCATCAAGATTTGATCCAATTGAGCTGAAATTTGGCGTGAACCTTCCTTATGTCGCATGCGAGCTTTTGTGAAAATTTCATTGCATTTGGAGTTGTGGATTGTGAGATATGATCGATGCAAGTTGGAGTTTTTTTGGACCGTGATCGATACGTATGAATTTCGTATCGATCAAGAATTGATCCAATTGAGCTAAAATTTGACAGGAACGTTCCTTAGGTTGCCAGTAAGCTACTTTGAAAATTTCATAGCATTTGGACTTGTAGATCTCGAGTTATGATGGATGCAAGTTGGAGTTTTTCGGTCCGTGAACGATACGAACGAATTTCGTATCAATCAAGAATTGATCCAATCGAGCTGAAATTTGGCATGAGCATTCCATAGGTTGCCAGTAAGCTACTGTGAAAATTTGGTGGAATTTGGACTTGTAGATCTTGAGTTATGATCGATGCAAGTTTGGATTTCTCAACCGTGATCGATCAATATCTTGAGCATGCGAACTCCGATTGACTTGAAATTCGGAATGTTGGCTTCATTAGCTTTTCTTGTCGTGTCAAATCAATTGTAGCTCAATCTGGACTTGAAAAAATTTTACCGATATCCATAGTAGACCTATGCTTTGACGATCTCCAGGACGAACCATCCTTGGTTTCTAATCAAGTTCTTGGTGTCACGGCCTGGCCAAAATGCGGGATAACATTTGCCCCCAAAGTACGTCTTGTGTGAACATGACGTGCTTTGAAAAGCTGCCATCTTCATTCTGAAAAGTTCTATCCAATTCACTGAGTAGTTGCTATCTTTTCGTCAAAAAAATGTTTCCTTTGGTTGATCTTCAGTGACGTAGATGTCAAACTGTTGATTGTCAATGATCGTGTAGTGTTTTGTTGTAACTGAGTGTTGAGCACTAGCGGTTTGTTGTTCATCATTTTGATCATCATCAGGTAAGCATTCAATTTCTGGTAACTTTGAGAATTGAGTGTTAGTTTGGCATACATGCACATATGTTAGCCTAACACCTATTCATGTTTGCACATTTGCGGGTCGCCATCAAGTTCTTTAGTTTTTTGTTTGGATTGAATTTGTATCGATCCTCTCCTAGATCAAAGTGAAATTTGATTTGTAACAACGTTCGTTGGTCGTTTTAAGTCCTTCCTTTCGTATCGATCCTCTCCTGGATCGATTTGAGATGTTAGAATGTATGCTTCGTATCGATGGATACGTAATATTAGGTCATGGATTGATGGATACAAGAGTAATGCTTTGTGTCGATGGAGTCGAAAGATCCATACATAATCATGCATTTATGCTTCGCAGAGGATATGCCATCTTTCATTCCCCTATTCAATAAGAATTCCCCACGGTAAATAGTCTTTGATAGGAGTCATCCATGACCCCTTTCCTGGATCTTTCTCTAAGATCTAGTCGATCTTCATCTATCAGTGCTTGGAATAATAAGTATTCCAACTGGGACAAAGTCTATTTGTTGTGCATCCCCAGAACTGGCTAGCTTAGCCATTGATTCGGTCTTTGCGTTTTGCTCTTTAAGTATTGGTATAGTGGTGTAATGCTCGAAGTTGACTAGTATCTCTAGGATCTAGCTGAGATAAGGAGCAAGACGTTGCCCCTAGTCAGATAGTCCTCCCTGACCTGGCACATTAACCAAAAATCATATAAGATATGTAATGTTTTCATTCCTAGTCTTCTTGCTAGTCTCGGCATGGCAACCAAGGCTTCATACTTAGCTTCGTTTTTGTTGCAAGGAAGTTGGATTTCAGGGTACAGCAGGTCGATCATTCTTCAAGAGCCATTAACATGACTTAGATGTTAGAAAACCGATTATTGGAATTTCCATCTATGTATGCTCTCCATTGGTTGGACGGCTCTCTGCTATTCTTCGAATAATCATCTGATGCAGTGAATTCAGATATGAAGTATGTTAATGTTTAACCAAGGATAGCTCTTTGAGGGAGATAAGTGATATCAAATTGGCTTAGCTCGATATTCCAGTTGAGTAACCTTTCATACATCTAAGGTCGCCATTGGACCTATCGTAACAGTTAGTCGATATAAACACTAGCAGGGTAAGCTTGTCAATGGCTGGCTTTCATCATATACTGGTCTTTATATTAGCTTCTATACATTTAGCATTGCAATGCTTACGGCGTGAGTTGACATGACCCAATTAAGGTATAGATCTTCACGATCCAACATCTTGGGTAGAATGGGAGGTCTCTCTGAGCGATCTATCAGAGCTGCTTGGTTTCCTCGGTATATGGATGACTCTAATCTTCAGCATTTTCTGATAGTAGCCTCAATCCCACGAGAATCGATGACGAAACCCGAGAATTCTTCTTATAAAATGCTGAAAGAGCATTTCAAAGGATCAAGTTTCATTCTACAGTTGTTAGAGAGCACTGAATATGTTTGCCAAGTCATCGATATGATCATTCGATGATCATGACCTCACGCGCATCTTAACCGCATATACTTTCATCGATCGGCCGTTTTGATTTTTGAATGATCTGTTAATCGTCCTTTGGTATGTGGCTTAAGCATTCTCAAGTTTGAATCCATGGATTGCGGCATAGCACTATAGGACCGGGTCGGTAACGAAACAATCGTATTCCTGGTCTGGGACATGTTTCAATATCTGATTGTATTTGAAATTTCGCGTCCATGGATGAGATTAATTTATTTCTGATGGCCGAGTCAATTAGTCGGTTGATCATTGGATGTGGAAAGCTATGCTTTTCCATGCCTCATGCAAATCTGAGTAGTCGGCGTATGTCCACCACTCTCCATTTGTTTCTTTCATAAGTAATGGATTGGATACACATTTTGGGTAGAGGACATCGTGGATAAACCTATTAATTTTGTGTAGATGCACCTCCTCCTTTAGTGCAGCAGATCTTTCTAAATCCATGTCACTTCGTTTTTATTCACTGGAGCAATGCAGTTGACTCTTGTATCATCATTGCGAAGAGTTGTGATCTGATCTACAATACTTGTGATGGGCTGTAGGCACTTCATGTGCTTATTTCGCGATGGTAAATGATCAGGCTTTATGGGCGTTGAATCAAAGGCTCAATATAGTTTAGCCTTGTATCACGCGCTACAGCATAGTAATCTACTTGTATTTCCGAGCAATGCACTTTCCACTCAACGTACTCATGATCCATTGCTCATTGGAAAGGTCAGCATAACGATCATTTGCCCATAGGTCCGGGCATCGATTTGATGATTCTGTCTCTAAGCATCTTTTCGGTCGCAACTTCAAGTTGTTATAAATACTAGGCCCAAGCTATAGGATGGAGTAGGCATATCCTGCTCTTGGATGATCGCACTCATGCCCTCTATCTTGGGTTAGCAAAGTGAGTCTGTGGATGGTTTAATTGCATCTGTAGCGAGTTTATACTCCTCCCGTCGACTTTAGGTCGGAGTTGGTGAATGTATAGTCGGATCACATTCATTCATTTGTCTATGCTCGTATTCGTACGCCGGGGATCAGAGTCAGTTGAAGGGCCATTAGTCACGCCTATTTCATGTTTACATCCCTGTCCACACTCTGGGGAGTAAGAATTTTGGCAGAAAATGGTCGAACCTCATTTTCCTCGATTAATTCCTCTGGCACTAGTCAATGGCGAAAGTTAAAGTGTAGTCAGTCACATTGTGACAACTTTAATTTGATGTTTCTCCTACTGAATTGGAGAAAGGAGTTGATTAGCGGATGGTTGGGTCACATCCGTCCATGTTGCATGCACAACTCGCCAGATCATTGGCTAGAGTTAGCGGATGAATGGTCGTGTCACGTTCATTTGCGGTAGGATGGATAATCACATCCATTTGGAAGAAGACGTTCAGCTACGTCCGTTTTGCGAATCTGCATCTCCCTGTCGAATCAAGGAAGAAATTTTGTCTTGTTCGGTTGGAGTGCACCCCTATAAGATTGTTTCATAGGTCCCATGCCTGGAATAAGTGTTGATGCATGAACGGTCATGTCGTGCCTTCTTAGTGCTAGAAGGTCGGAACACATTCGAATTTTTATGATAAGTGTGCCCCGATGCTAGGGGAAGAATTGGAAAGAAGACGGTCAAACCACATCCGCTTTCGGTACTTATATTCCAATCCATGCTTCGAGGATTGGAGTTGGTTGATGGGTGGTATGTCACACCCATTAGGTCTTTATACTCCAGCCTATGCTTTCGGGACTAGAATTAGTTAATGTTTACAATCCAGTTCGCACTCTGGGAATCTGGAATTAGTTGATGGGTGGTCAGTCACACCCATTTGGCATTTGTGCTCCAGTCCACGCTCTCAGGACTAGAGTGAGTCGGTGTTTTATATTCCAATTCATGCTCTGGGAATCTGGAGTTTGTTGATGTTTATATACTCCATTTCGCACTCTGGGAATCTAGAGTTAGTTGATGTTTATACTCCAGTTCGCACTCTGGGAATATGGAGTTAGTGGATGTTTATACTCCAGTTCGCACTCTGGGAATCTAGAGTTAGTTGATGTTTATACTCCAGTTCGCACTCTGGGAATCTGGAGTTAGTTGATGTTTATACTCCAGTTCGCACTCTGAGAATCTGGAGTTAGTGGATGTTTATACTCCAGTTCGCACTCTGGGAATCTGGAGTTAGTTGATGTTTATACTCCAGTTCGCACTCTGGGAATCTGGAGTTAATGTTTATACTCCAATTCGCGCTCTGGGAACTTGGAGTTAGCCGACAGATGGTCAGTCACATCTGTTTGGGCTTTTTAGGAATTCGTTCACATGGGATTGTGGATGGTCGGATCACATCCACCCTGAGTTAACAAGCGAGGTCGCTAGATGGGCGGGTCCATCCTCCTCAAACTTGGTTAGGATACGGCCGAAGTCGTTAGGTGGACGGGTTCACCCTCTCCGTAACCACATTTTTATGTTTATACTCCAATTCGCACTCTGGGAGTTTGGAGTTAGTGATTATACTCCGGTTCGCACTCTGTGAACCTAGAGTTGATGTTTATACTCCAATTCGCACTCTGGGAAAGTGGAGTTAGTATTTATACTCCGGTTTGCACTCTGGGAACCTAGAGTTGATGTTTATACTCCAATTCACACTCTGGGAAAGTGGAGTTAGTGTTTATACTCCGGTTCGCACTCTGGGAACCTAGAGATGATGTTTATACTCCGGTTCGCACTCTGGGAAAGTGGAGTTAGTTATAGGACTGTCGTGTGTCGGTCCAGTTCAGCCTTTGATGTGATGGCTTGCCCCTGAGCTGAGGTTTCACTTAGCAAGTGATCGATGAGATCTCGATTACTTTCCACTTATCTGCTATCAATGAAGGAAGAGATTTAGTTTATGGACGGTAGAATCGCATCCATGTTCATTTGGATCTCGGTTTTGCCAAGCCTAAGGAGTAAGATTAGTATTCTGGAAAGCTTTGAGCTAGAGCAGAGGAGAGGATGGTCGAACTGCATCCGCTTTGACCTGTTTATTTTCCCTTAAATCAGGGTAAAGAATTGGAGAGGGGATGGACAAGTCACGTCCACTATATATTTTGCGTTCTTCCGATTGAGCTGAGGAAGAGAGTTGGAATGATGGCTCATGATGGTTATCGAGTAAGCAGTTGGTTGTTGATGAGTATAATTTGAGGGTTTGCCCCTGATGAAGTTGGTTTAAGGCATGATTGTTTTGTCGAATCACAGATGCAAACTATGGAGTGAATGGTCAAATCATATCCATTTTAAACATGTGTTCTTAAATAACCCCAAGTGTCTAATGCAGGATTGGATGCATGGACGGTCATGTCGCGTCCACCTTTGGTGTGATTTTGATTTTACTGGGCATCAGAAGAAGCGTAAGTATTTTGGCAAGCTTCAAGTAAGAGATGGAGAGTGCATGGTTGGGACATATAACTCCAAGTCTTTCCCAGATCTCCAATTAAATTGCATAGGCATATGAGTGGATGGTCGATGGCATTCACTTTGTACTGGAGTCTTGAACTTGTCGGTCTCTTTTGCTTTGATGCCCTGCCCCCAAGTCAGCTGCATATAGCAGCCGATGAGTGGCTGAATCATGCTCGTCATGATGATACCTAAATGATTTGATCATAGTCCATAGAGGTTGTTTTGCACCCATCCTTAATTACTCGGTTACTTGCATCATTTGCAAGTAGTTTAATTCAAGTCGATCATATTTTGCAATATAAATCAAATAGAAATAATTCAAAAGAGATCAGATTAAATCTCATTGATAAGTGAAGCAGCGTCGTATGCTTGCTACTGCACTTCAGTCCAGCCCTTCTCAGTTGGAAGTCTAATGCCAGTGGTTCATTTTGATCAAAGTTCTTGATTGATAGGAATCGTAAGTTCCCGGCCCTTTGTTTTACGGGGCTCAAACATATTGTGAGAGCTATCCTTTCCAGAGCAGCCTTATGGCGTTGGCATCCTCGGTAGCCATCTAAAGAAGAGGAGCTTCTTGACTTAGAGTATGGAGTAGGTTTCCTTCTTATCTTGCGACATTGATTTTTCATCTAGTTCATCAACTCAATATTAGAAACGATATAATAGTGTAGTTGGTGGTGGCTATCCTCCAGTTCTCTTATCGAACTGATTGACAGTCTTCTTTGAGGAATAGGGGGAGACATCTGGATTTGATGGCATTCATCACTCTTCGTGGAATCCATCCATCATTCTCACATCATGCGATAGTGTCGGAGGTTGAATTTCCAACACTGACATAGTTAGCATGCTGAATTTTCGCTACAAATTCTGCATGTATGATGGTTTCAATGAATAGGTCCCGACTGGGAAAGATTCTACGATCAACTTTATCAAATTCATTATAAGGCTACATGGCTTGTAATACTAGTGAATGATGTATGCTCGGTTGCCTAATGTTCGAGTGGTTGGTAATGCCGATTGGATGGTGAGTAGATTAAGATAGGCTCATAGATTGATGATTATTTCTAATTTTCACCAGGAAGGAGGCCCGTATAGCGTATTAAGGAAGTCCTCTTGAGATTGTATGGCATGCTTTTAGTCATATAGACATGGAGTGATTAAGATTGTGGGCATTTAAAGATGGTTCAGTGGTGACCGGCTATGCTTTGAATTTGCAGAGTAGACAGGGTAGGGTAGTCGCCATATTAGTCATCGTATCATAGTTGTCAATTCAGGAGTTTTAAAAGCCGGTCAATTGGAGGAAGTTGCAGTCCAACTTAGAAGCATGATCATTAATCAACTCTAGTTCTTGGCATATTAGCTAGGTTCTCCAGCCTCTGGGAGCACCAGTTGAGTAGTATTCTTCTTACCCATTCCTTGATTGCAATTCAGCAATTGCTGCTGTAACCCCCTACGTCCCATCCAGTCATGGAGCGATCAGAATGTTCCTCTACTAAGTGGAGTTTTGAATTAACTATGCGGGAGCTCTGCACTGTGGCTAGGGTTCGGGTCGATTTCGTATCCATCATTAAATAGCCATTCTTCGTATCGATCAAGATTTCGTATCGATCAATTTTCGTATCGATATAATTTCGTATCGATCACTATTCATATCGATCTGATTTCGTATCGATCACTTTTTGTATCGGTCGTCGTTGCTCCAACTTGATGGATACGAATAGTGGTTCCGTGATGGATACGAAGTAATGTTTACTTGATGGACACGAACTAACGAGCCCCGATGGATTTGAACAAGGTCTCCCAGGATGGATACGAAGTGGTACATCCAGAATGATTCGAACGGATGCTTGGTGAGGGATACGAACAAGGTCGATGCGAAGGGAGCCGCTTTTGGATGGACACGAAATAGCACTTCCCGATGGATATGAAGTAGTCAATAGGTGATCGATACGAAAATCACCACATTTTATGGATACGAAAATGACCACATGTTTTGGATACCAAAACATGGATACGAAAATGACCACATCTTCTAGATACCAAAACATGGATACGAAAATGACCATATTTACTGGATACTAAAACATGGATACGAAAATGACCATATCTTCTGGATACGAAAATGACCATATCTTCAGGATACGAAAACATGGATACGAAAATAACCATATCTTCTGGATTCCAAAACATGGATACGAAAATGACCATATCTTTTGGATACAAAAACGTGGATACGAAAATGACCATATTTTCGTGGATACAAAAATATGGATACAAAAATCATCACATTTTCAGGGATACGAAAATATGGGTACAGAATTCATCATATTTTCATGGATACGAAAATATGGATACGAAAAACAGCACATTTTCTAGATTCGAAAACATGGGTACAAAAACCAGCATATTTTCTAGGTTCGAAAATTTGGGTACGGAATTCATAATGGATATGGTTCCTCTTAGATCTGGAGCAATCTAAATAGAATAGAAGGAACCATCGAACAATGGATATGGATCTTCTCCTTAGATTTATGCAATCCGATATCGAAAGTAGATCCAAGGAACGGGAGAAAAACTGGGTTTCTCTCAATGAAAGCACCAAAGTGTTTGCACCAAAATTGGGCACAACACTCTTCGGATGTGTTTGAAGAGATAAAATGAAGAGAATAGATGTAAAATGAAGTAGATCTAACAAACACACCAATAAACACATAAGAAAATACACGGAAACACAGAATTTTAGAGTGGTTCGACGTATTGCCTACGTCCACTATGAAGTTGATGATTTTATTGATTTTCACATGCCGATTACAACTTATTGTAGCTGATTACAACAGATGATAAAGTTGAAATTCGTATACAATAGCAGCTATGGAGTAAAAAAATAGATTCGGCAGAGTCTGGACGTAGGAGAGCACAAAAGATCCCTTTTCTATAGGCTCTGGGGTGCTATTTATAGGCATAGGAGGCCGATATTTTGCTCAAATCTCGAGAGACTTTTTCTGGCACGTGGGGGGGCCCACGCGATCCATCAAGATTTGATCAAATTGAGCTGATATTTGGCGTGAACCTTCCTTAGGTCGCATGCAAGCTCCTGTGAAAATTTCATTGCATTTGGAGTTGCGAATTGTGAGATATGATCGATGTAAGTTGGAGTTTTTTGGATCGTGATCGATACGTATGAATTTTGTATGGATCAAGAATTGATCCAATTGAGCTAAAATTTGGCATGAACATTCCTTAGGTTGCCAGTAAGCTACTGTGAAAATTTCATAGCATTTGGACTTGTAGATCTCGAGTTATGATGGATGGAAGTTGGAGTTTTTCGGTCCGTGATCGATATGAACGAATTTCGTATCGATCAAGAATTGATCTAATCGAGCTGAAATTTGGCATGAGCATTCCATAGGTTTCCAGTAAGCTACTGTGAAAATTTGGTGGCATTTGGACTTCTAGATCTTGAGTTATGATCGATGCAATTTTGGATTTCTCAACCGTGATCGATCAATGTCTTAAGCATACGAACTCCAATTGACTTGAAATTCAAAATGTTGGCTTCATTAGCTTTTCTTGTCATGTCATATCAATTGTAGCTCGATCTGGACTCGGAAAATTTTTACCGATATCCATAGTAGACCTATGCGTTGACGATCTCCAGGACGAACCATCCTTGGTTTCTAATCAATTTCTTGGTGTCACGGCCTTGCCAAAAGGCGGGATAACAAAGGTATTAACATCTTTTGGCCTTGTGACATGCATGCAAATCTGTTCAACAAACTTTGTTGCCAACTGATCAAAACACGAGATAGATCGAGGTGGTAAACGAGTAAACCACATATTTGATATGCCCCATATGGAGATCGGGAAGCTTCGACACTTGACCGCGTCATTGACTCGCGCATCGTTCATCAACTATTCATACTTTAAAATATGCTGATTTGGATCAAAGCTTCCTACATAAATAGGTAGAGTTGGCATCCTGAATCGCCGAGGTGGTTCACCGTAGAGTATATCGTCAGTGAAATAGGTATGACTTTATAAAATTCCCCAGTCGTCATTGGTGGGACCCTGACTTTCACAGATCATCTAACGGATCATTATCAGGATATCCAACATCTGTATGTTTTGGGCATGCTGAGCCAAGGTGTGGTCAGGTTCCACAATGCAAGGATGGGACGGACGCGGTCGACGGTCTGTATCTCGCCTCCTTAGTTGTAGGTCTTCTGGGACATAGGGCTCTGGAGTATATTCATTTTGGCGACGGTTCGGATCTGCCCGATTTCGGGCATTAACTCCCAATTTAGTGGCATTGGTGGCGGCACGATCGTCAATAGTATGATAAGGAATAGTACCTCCTCGGTGGGAGGATCCAGTCTGATGGCTAGTTGATGGGCCAACCCTCAATTGCCTAAGATTCACCATGCATTGATGTCTAGTGGCCTATGCATAACTTCCGTCCAACCATGGGTGCATTGATCTATGATGGTAATCAGAAGAGGCTGAACTCTTGTGGATGAATAGGAAGCCTGATCCCTTCTGGATCTCTTTCGTCTTTGACTATTCAGCTGATTGGTCAATTCTACGTTAGCATGGATTTTCTGAGTAAGCTGCTGGCAACTTTGATACAGCTCTTGCATTAGCAATTGAAATTCTTCCTTAGTGACAGGGCCTTGCTGATCTGAAGGCCAGACTGCTTTCGTATTGGTAGGAGGAAGTTGTGCAGGATTCTGTCTATCCCATCCTTCTAGATCTACAGTTGCTGAAGTAGTACTAATGTTGACCGTGATGGATGACGAAGCTCTTTCCTAGACTTGGTGCAAATCTGAATAGGATGGAAGAACTTTAGACATGAAATCTGTATCTTCTTCTTAGATTTACGCAATCCGATATCGATATTAGATCCAATGAGCAGGAGAAAAACTAGGATTTCTCAGTGAAAGCAGCAAAGTGTTTGTATCAAAATTGGGCGCAACCACTCTTCAGATGTTTTGAAGAAAAAAATGAAGAATATAAATGGAAATGAGGAAGATCTAATAAACACACAAATTAATAAACGAGTAAATCGCACAAAAACACACAGATTTAGAGTGGTTCGACATATGGCCTACGTCCACTATGAAATGGGTGACTTTTATTGATTTTTGCTTGCTGGTTACAATGAGTTACAACAATAAAATTCGAGTACAATAGTGATTTTGGCAGAGTCTAGACATAGAAGAGCCAAAAGTCCTTTTTAGTAGGTTCTTGGCTACTATTTATAGGCGTAGGTAGCAAATATCTTGCACAGATCTTGGAAGACCTCTTCTCTCACGTGGGTGGGCCCACATGACCGATCCTCCGTCGTTTGAACTCGATCCGTGATCGATACAGATGAAATTTGTATCGACCAAGATTTCGTCCAATTGAGTCGAGATCGATCATGAACATTCCCGAGGTTGCATGTAAGCTCCTGTGAAAATTTGATGGCATTTGGACTCGTAGATCTGAGTTATGATCGATGCAAGTTTGGATTGTTCGATGGCTATTTGAATTCGCATCGCTTCCTGTTTGCATCGATCTATTGGCATCGCTACTGGACATGTGATGTCTGATGACGTGGCACTAACATTTTGGATCGATCCACTTTTTATGTCGAGTCTTCCACTTGAATGTGTTCCCTTCGTATCGATCCAGGACATTCCCTTCGTATCGCTTTATTGCACCCAACTTCGCATCAATCCCTCACACCCAACTTCGTATCGATTCTTTACAATTGCTTCTTATTGATAAGAACTTACGTTCTTCGTATTGCTTTTTGATTGGGGTGTTGATCTCTTATCGATCTGTGGCCGATCGGTATGAAGCATGTTTGGTAATGGATCGATACAAAGTGGACTTACGTGTTTCTGCAGATGGATGCGAAGTGGGTTTGCCTGGATGGATATGAATTGGAGCTTTCCTACCAATGGATACGAAGTGGACCGATGTGAACAGAGGTGGAATGATGGATATGAATGAGTGGATTTCCTTGCTTTGCATCGATCGTCACTTGAGCAGAGAAACTCCAATTGACTTGAAAATTGGAATCTTGGCTTTCATGGCTTTGTTTATTGCGTCATATTAATTGTAGCTTGATCTGGACTCGGACAAAATTTACTAGCATCCATAGCGAACCTGTGTACATCCGTTTTTCGAGATGATTTGTCTTTATTTTCTATTCAACTTCCTAGTGTCATGGCCTTGCCAAAAGGTGAGATAACAAAACGTTCTTATTTTAAGAATGAATACATCTTTGTATGTTGTCTTGAAAGATTTAATCGCTTATAGTTAAGAGGAAGTAATGTTCTTCTAACCGTATCTCTCATACTAGAATCTTCGAGTTTCTAACATAAAATACATTTCCTGTAGGTCTTTCGAAACGGGTCAAAAGGATAGAGCACGAGATAATGCTCAATGATTTGAAGGCTCATAAGGCAAGTCAGTGCACCGTCAAAATCCTTCTAACAAAGGACAACTTCCAGGAGAACGGATTGCTTCATCTTGGAAGAGTTGCTAACACCAAGTCCTTAATTCGAAGCAGTTTGAGCTTGCGTACTCATTCCACTCCCCTTACTCGTAGCTCCAACGAGAATACTCAATGGAAATTAGAAGATGGATCAGACGAAGAGCACATGGAGGAGGTCCCTAATGTAGAGACCGACAAAACTATGAGAGATGATGCCCTAGTTGTTGAGGTTGATGACACTAGTGTGCCTATAATCCAGGAGGAAGAGAGGGCTTCATAGAAAGAAAGGGAAAAGAGGTGGCTGCTAACGACAAGAGTAATAGGGTCGATAACAATGAGGGCGACTATCACACTAGCATGGAAGAGGATGTGTTACTTGGTGAATCACCCGGAATGAGTCCTGAGCTTCCCCACTCGCCTCTATTGGAAAACATAATTACCAAAAACCCTTATGAAGTTGGCAATGGAGTTATGGCCAATACAGAGGAGAACATGGGCGGATCTCATCCTTTCAGCATTGCTTTTATAAATTTGGATAATTTGAATGAGATTATCTTTACATTCAGTGACATCGTTGCTAAAGTGTACTCTGATTTCAATTTCTCCCTATGTATTAGTATCAGTGAAGGTGGAGAAACACCATCCGTACGAACATGTGGACAAGGTATGTAGAGTAATTAGTGGACTCATCATCATCATACACTTCAGTTAGGATCATGAACAGTCATCTTGCATACACTTGACTTTTGTTATCTCAATAATCTTAGAGTTTTTCTTCTTATTTCATAATTAACGGGTCGCGATAGATATGTAGCCCTCTCTCGTAGCAGGAGTGAAATCAAGAGATAGACTCCTGATCCTTATCCATATCGCTGCAATGAAACTGAAGAAGAGAGAAGGAAAAGGAAGGATCACGAGCGTGATGAACCTCATAGAGTTGACAGAGAATAGGGGAGAGAGAGAGGGAGAGAGAGAAAAGAGGAAAAGATAATCTGGTGGGGATTCTTCTTATGACATCCATAAATGACCTAGAGATTCCTTTGAGCATCATGGGCCTACTATTCCTCCTATCCCTTCATGTACTAAAATCTCCGATGAACCTTCCTACACCGATGCCCACACTGTAGTTCAATAGGAAATCCCATTATTTAAAGCCTTAAGTTCCGCTCTTCCCACTCAGTCTAGGAGTACCAAGTCTAATCTCCCTGATTCCCCTCCATTCTTATCTACAACGTACCTACATCTATTCCTTTATGGCGTCAAATTTGATCAATATATTAAGGATGTGAAAAGTGAGATTACTCAAAAGAAGCTTTGAGAAGCTCAAGAAGACATGGATGCAGGGATCAATTGGAAGTGTTTGTGCAATGCTATTTCCGACGTGAATCGAAACAATCATACACAAATCCATTCACTTGAAATGAGAGTGCGAGCGATGAGAGAATGACTGAGGAGTAAGAAGATGATTTGCTCAAAGATACAAGAGAAAAGGATGCTACCATGAAACAAAAAGAGAGCATAGATAAGTTGATATAGGAGCTGAAACAAGCTCAAGATCGTGCCACAATCTGGATGAGGAATGAGCTGAAGGCTACAATCATTGAGAGTTCTGAGTTCAAGAGACATGCCGAAGAGGAGAGCCAGGTGCTTAGTCAAAAGGATGGAATCATACATTCTAAAGACCAGGCCCTTTCTGAATAGGTTACTAAGCTTGAACGGCTTCGTGAAGAAAATGAAAGCTCAAGGAAGATAATAGTAAGTTAATTACTGGGATGGTTGCATTACTGACCGATAAACTCGCTAACGATGTGGAACTTGTTGTTTGTCTAGCCGAGTTTAATAATCTTTAGCGAGTTGAAGTTAAGGAGGGTTAAGCAAGGTCATGAGAGCCGGCAAAACTTAACGACGACTACCTACACTTCTATTCGAGCATTGTTATGCATAGGAATTTAAAGTGGTTGAGGAATGAATAACCTGTAATTCTTGCTGATGTGTGGGAAGATGTGCTGCATTAAGTTGGAAATGATCGCTTAGAAGTCGAGCTGATGGTATAGTACTTAAGCGTGGAAGAGATTGAGATGCTTGTAATAGGAAAAGTGATTCTACCAGAAGAGGATGGCAAGGCTGCTTCTGATGAAGCCGTAGCTGGCCCGAGGTCTTCAGGTCACCATGAAGTGCCACTTTCCAAATCCAAAGGCAAGTGCCACTTTCCAAATCCAAAGGCCCAGCATTGATTACTCCTGCTTCAGCAACTACCTCTATAGTCAAGTCTTATATTCCATCCCTCGCGGTAGGACAGTTTAAAAGTTAAGCTCAATTGAAGACTCCTGGTTCAGGTATTTCCATCATTTCTCCAGTGCTCCAACAACTCGACGCCAATGTGGAGTCATTTACCAAATTGTACAACTCTCTTCGTGAACTTTTAGGTTAGCCGGATGTCTCGTCTCTACCCGTCGACTCTAAGAGTTTTGGCATAGAAACAATTTTTGTTTCCATAGGCATTATTGTTCCGATCAAACTATCCAACTTTGGTTTTGGCTCCGATGCTCAACGAATTTTAGCCTTGGAATGATTCGAAGATATTTTTGTATTGATAGAAGAGGATATTGAAATTGTTGGCGCTTTTGATCCAACGGATGAAGAGATAATGGTAAAGCAGCTGCGAAAAAAGATCGAATGAATTGAAGATGAAGTTGGGCATCACTAACCCAATATTTTCCCATTCACAATCAAGACCTATAAGTAAAAGCTCGGAGACATGCCCGTCAGTGGATCTGAGGAGCCTGACTCTGATAAGAAAGGTACAAGTAAAAAAAGAAGATCCAGACACCTCCGAGCAAGGATGGTAAATATGGAAAGGGTGTCAAGCAGTGACGAGTTGATTAAGTGCCGATGGAGTAGGGCATTTATGGTTTTTGTGCCCTTTTGTTATAATCAAATCTGTACTGAGTCTGTACTTTGGCTTTTTTGAGTCTGAAACAGGCCTATGTTGTGTGGTTATGGCTCCTACTATTTTTTCATGTACATAAATGTTAAGTAATGAAAGATTAGCGTTTCTACTGGAATCCCTCTTATGTACTTTTTCTTTCTTTTTATTTAATTTTCCTGCAAACAATTGCCTATGTATATCACATGATTGCATGTACTGTAATTTCCAATATCATATACTACCGTGTGTATGTTATGTGTTTATTTAGCACAACTTTTTGCATGTAAAGAATATAGGGAACAAGCCTTGTGAGCCACATCGAAGTAACTCCTTCAAGAAATATAGGGAAACATCTATGACGGGATGCATCTGTAGCCCTAGCTCCATGCATACGCCATTCGTACTTAAACATATGTTGTTTGGGGCCTGTCGTTCCATTATATGAGGACATAGTCGGCATGGTGAAAATTAGTGGGGATATTCTTCCCTTGTGATATTTTTGATGAATGGAGTTTGGCTTAGAGCACAACCCCAATCTTTATTCTTCCGTCCCCTACTTTCCTCAATGGGCCACTTAACCATTTGAGCTATGTATTCTTCAGTGGCATGATATTCCATATGGAAACCACCATGTGATGCACCAATTGTTTGGCTCTGCAAAGGATCTAGGCTCACTAGTTGGTGTTTTGGTCCTCCAATCTCTGAGAGAACCATTCCGACCATATTCGATTGTCGTGGTATTGGTTCAGCTGCGGTCGTTTGAGCTTCAACAACATTTCTTCCAACTAGCAATCCGGAATCATCTCTTATAAGTTGCATCTCGTCTTTAGAGTCAAAAACAAGCATTGATTTGCCCTGTTGGTTAGTGTTCACACTAAGATGTAACATCCTCCACTTGGAGGCCCAAAACTAACGGCTACGGATGTTGCAGTCATCTAGTTATTAATCCTCGATGACCAAATACAGTAATGTTAGATACATCGATATAATAGAAACATATAGATACGGAATAAATTTAAAATTAACTAATAACTTTTTCATTCCATTTCAAAACATTTAAAATTCATCACATAATCCCGCAATCTTTAACCACATTTAGAAAAAATATAATTATTACAACATACGCCAAGAGTGACATTTGAAGATGAACCCTTGGTTGATCAGAGTATATAACTATGCAAGTAAGCAACTTTTCCTTTACAGCATAAACATAGTGGAACCAAAATAGAAAGAACTCTTATTATCTAGCTTGCCTCGTGCACGTCTCTGAAAGCTTATTCGTCTAACAAGGTACCTAACAACCTTAACTCTCAAACAACTCAAAATCAATTGATCACCCGAGAGTTTAAGGGGAAAACATAAATTCGAGTCATACATTAAGCCTAGTATGAATAATAATCTACCTCTCAAACCAGTTAGATATTTACTAAGACCACACCACTTAGTGAAACAGGTTTTCCCTTTACTAGTATCTTATCCAAATCTTTATAAAAACATATAATATGCTCCTGCAATCACAATTTTTAAAACATAGTAATTCAAAATATTATAATGATATGCAAATAATTAAATTAATTCTATATATCCCATCCCCATTCATTTTTCACTATATATCTCATTTATAGTTACTAGGGTCGTTATTAGCCTATTAGTTTTCCTGGGCGGATTAATAACCTGTTTAGTGCTTATGGACTCCCTGTCCGATTTCATAGTTTTCATGGGATCACTAAGAACCTATTGGCACCTATCAATAACTTCATTGTTTCATGGGTTCTCCCTGAACATATGGTATCTCTAATAACATCCCTCTTTTCATAGTTTTCATGGGTTGACAAGGAACCTATTGACTTCTATCAATAACATAATCCATAAATAGTTTTCATACGTTCACTAGAAACCTATTGATCCCTACTAGTAACTTTTTATAATAATAATTTTCATAGGTTTACTACGAATCTATTGGCCTATGCCAATAACGTTTCCTAAACATAGTTTTCATGAGTTTTCTATAAACCTGTCTATCTAATAACTTCTTTAATTAGTATTGAAGCGTCCTACATTCTGGTCTATCTGACCTCCTGGATGCAATTCTTATCATTCACGAGTTGATTCAATTTATATTCACTACTGGGTCAACCTAGCTGGTTATTCTGCCCCTTTCTCCCTAAAATACAATTGTGGGTCCATTTTAAAGTGATATGTAAACTAGAAGAAGCAAACATAATTACATAATAATCACCAACAGTTGTGGTCTAATATCCTTGAAATCATTTTCATATAAAACATGGTTAATCACTTTAACCTATTATTTTATCAAGGAAAGCTTTTTCAAAAACTCCATACTTAATATCATTTCAAGAGCCCTTTATTATGCCATGGTTTTCCTTTTAAAATGAGATCAGTTCTTTTTAAAAAAACTAAGGCTTTCGAAACTTTAAAACTTTAATTTTGAAACCCTTGGATAAATTCCTTTGAAAGCATTCAATTTTTTTTTTTTTTGCAAAACACTAAGCATATACCTTTCGAAACACTTTAAGTCATCTGTTTCGAAACACATACCTTTCGAAAGTATTAAAGCTTTTCTTATTAACTCTTTGAAGCATAACTTCGAACAAATTCAAAGTACCCCTTTCAAAACCATTGGTTTATCTTTAAAAATAACTTTTGTGTCAAAGTGGATATATACGAAAGTACCCCTTTTGAATCCATTTACCTTTAAATAAAAATGATTGGGGAAAAACTAATGGCTTAGGAACCATCCTTTCAAAAGCTTAAATCATTTAGATAAACATTAGAAGGATAGCTTCGAAACCACTTTCGAAGCCCATTGCCTTCGAAACCTTAAAACTTTTCAAAAGCTTTAGGAAGTGGCTTAGAATATTCATAAACAAAAGTTACCTTTCGAAAGCATTGATAACTTCAATACCCTCGAAAGGAAAAGGGATGGCGGAAGGGTTTCGATTGGGTCGAAACTACCCTTTTCAAAATCATTGATTTTAAAACAAAGTAGCTCATTCGAAAGCTTCACTTCAAACAAAAAGGCGGCAACCCCTTTGAAAGCTATTTAAAAGACTCTTTCAAAAGCAATGGCTTCAGCTACTTCGAAAGCATTCAATAAAACAAGGCAAGTACATATCTTTTGAAAGTAAAAAAAAGGTTTCAACCCCATCGAAAGCTATGTTTTGACGCCCCCGTTTGCCTTTCTACAATCCACTATGTACCAACATGGTGATACCTTGTGTATTGGTTTTTACTTGGTTGGTTTCGACTTGATTGAGGCGGAAGCGTAGTGTCAAAAGATTGCTTATGAAAGAGGCGGAACCAACTTTTCTGGGTAAAGACTGATTTAATACATTTTTAAGTAATTACTTATTATCTAACCTGCCTATTTATAAACATTTAATTGGTTTTCATGAATTTTCAAATTTCTTTTCAAATAAAACTGCCACATAATTTCAGATCCAAACAAAGAGTAGTTTAACAAATAAGCCCTTTCATTAAGCAAAACAATTAAATCATTAACGTCCTTCTTTTATATTAAATTATTATCTATAGTAAATTACTTAGAAAAAATCCCTAAAAGTTGCAAAAATTCACTTTTAATATGTTATTTAACATATCTAAATTTTAGACGCAAATTCTTTCAAATAATAGCTGAAATAATTTTAAACTCGATTAGTTTATATTTTCCAATGGAAATTCATAATAAATTTGCCATGGCTTGGAAAATTATATAAATTAAAAACCATCTCCAAAATCATGTTTTACATAACATGAAAATTCCTCATGATACTCAAAATTCAGTATAATTGATTTTACCTTTAAAACCGTATAAACAATATTCAAACAATTTTTTTTTAATCAAACATGTTATGTAATCCAAGCATATCCCATCAAAAGTCATCATAATGGATCTGAACTTAGACCTGAAAATCAAATGATCATAAAAACAAAATAGAGATGGTTGAGTGTATTACTTACCTTGTTTAGGATAAGGAACTTGAGATTTGATCCTTGACTAATTCACTTAGCGTGATTCCTTAGCTTTAAATTTAATTTCCCTGTTTTCCCTTTGCTAATGGCCAACTTTCCTCCTCTTTGATTACGTTTTGTGTTTTCGAGAAAAATGAACATGAATGGAAATGAAATGTGGATTAAAGGTTACAGAGTTATGGTGCGCAATTCCTAATATTCCCATGTTTTAATTAAGTAACATATAAAACCATACATAAGCCTATTTATTTAAGTAAGCTCGGCCTCTAAATATTTATTCAAATCTCAATCTCCTTATCACTATAATATTTACATTATTCTATTTAATTTCTCTAATTAAATCTTCTGAATAATGTTGTCAAATATTAGGGGTGTTACAGGCACCCCTCCTTAAAGAATTTCACCTACGAAATTCAGTAAGAACTAAACACTAAACATAGCAATTGTTTGCGCCAAAATTGGTCACAAACCCCAAGTATGATGAAAGCACCAATATGTGAATATAACTCAACTATATTCAAGCACACGTCACAGATCTAAGCAAATAGAAAACAAAAATCCTGAAATAACGAACAGAAACACGAGATTTACAGTGGTTCGGCTATCTCCGGCCTACGTCCACTTCAAATGATTATCTTTTATTGATGTTCTTCGATGATTACAGTTGATTACGGCGGATTACAATAAAGAATTTTGAATTATAACTACAGTGGTGAAGTGCAAAATTGGATCTGGCAAAATTTGGACGTTGAATAGCCAAAAGATCCTTTTTCTGTAGGTCCTGGGGCTGTATTTATAGCTCTAGGAGGCTGATATCTCGCTCAAACTTCGGAAGACTCGTTTTGGCACGTGAATGGGTCCATGCGATCGATCGTAGAAAGTTTCGACTCGATCTGTGATCGATACGAACGAATTTCGTATTGATTAAGTAATGGTCCAATCGAGCTGAAACTTGGCAGGAACATTCTTTAGATCGTACGTAAGCTCCTGTGAAAATTTCGTATCATTTGGACTTGTAGATTGTGAGATATGATCGATGCAAGATTGTGTTCTTGTGAGCACTGTCGCGTTCTAATCCATCTTCCGTATTGTTGCATTTCGAATCGATCTGGGCATGTGAGTGCATGGCGACGTGGCGCAAGATCCTTGGGTCGCCTCTTTTTATGCTGAGTTGATCGGGTCATTCCAAGGCCTTTGCCTCGTTTGCAACGATATGTTCGCATCAATGGCTTGTGCTCTGTTTCGCATCGATGGCTGGGGGTTGTCGTATTGATATTTTGAGGTGCCACTTCGTATCGATCGTTAAAGGGGTCTGGGGATTGATACAAAAGGCGAGTCTAAGATCGATATGAATATGACCCCTATTAGATCGACATGAACAGTGTAATTCTTAGTGGAGTGCGAACAGTATCGATGCGAATAGAACCAGTGCGATGACTCTAGATCGGTTCGAACACATGGATACGAATAATCGAGCATGCGTGAATCTGATCGATACGGACCTGATTGATTCAAACTATGCAAAAACTGATGGATTCGAACAAATTGAGATGGTGTCATTCGGATGGATACGAATCTGATGGATTCGAAGAGACCATCACCTCGGCTCTCCGATGGATACGGACAACATATTTCTTCTAACTTGTATCGATCATATCTCATTCATGCAAACTCCAATTAATCTAAAATTTGAAACGCTGGCTTTTATAGCTTTGCTTACCATGTCTTGCCAATTGTAGCCCAATCCAGACTCGGACAGAATTCATCGATATCCATAGTGAACCTGTGATGCATAATCGATATTTTATGACTAATAATACTTCGTTTTCAGTCAATCTTTGGATGTCTCGGCTTTGCCATAAGGTGGGATAACACTTTGCCCCCCAAAAAATGCCTTTTTGTAAAATGTGTGTTTTGAATAGCTTCAAATCGAATGTAGTGAGTTTATGTTTTATTCAAAGCTTATAGCATTATCAATCAAGTTCGTGGCTATTCGAAGCCAAATCATTTCCATTTATTCATGTGGAAGTTAACAATGAAATTCTACAGTCTCTCCGGACTATCAGTGGTCACTCCAGGCCCTTGCCAAGTGCATTCAGACTTAGCGATCAGATAGAAAGATCCAGTTGCACTTCGGTGTTGCTTTCCATCCCTTGCACTCTGGCCCCAGCTAGGGCGTATAGCGATGTCTTGGTCATTCTAGACCGATCATACCCTCTCCGAGCTCTTATCGAACCTGATCTGATCACTCTCTGGTGAATGGGGAACGATGTTAAGTGAGTCGATCCAGTCGCTCTCTGGCGACTTCTTCGGGTAGGGTCATAAAGCGATCATATTCAAGCTAGTTTTCAATATTTATCCTTTAACTCTCTAGTCAAAGGTTTATTTCAAGAAATTCAAGTTCATTTATTAAATTCAAATCCTAGATGTTCAATCTCAAACATCAGGGAAAACTAGATATTGTCACTCCGGGCAAAGCGGTCTATTATCATCTCAGAGCATGCCTAGGGATCTCTCTGGTTCATGTACATGTGTAAGTGGAATAACCGTCTTATTTTGAAATCAAATCTAAGGAAATTAATCGACCAAATTCCAAATCTTGAACTTGGCCCTTGCCACCATAATCAGTTGATGACGAGTCGTGATCTCGATCCAGGATCAGTTCTGTGAGGTGGTGGATGTGGTTGTTCAGGTCCTACGGCCGTCGTCCAATCCTTGGTATATTGTGGCAATCTACCACTCCTGGCATGTTCTTCCACCTCATCCTTTAAGTGGCGGCATTCATCAGTAGTGTGCCCATCCAGCTCATGGAATAGGCAATATCTTCCACTCCTACACTTCCACTCTGTGGGATCTCTCGTGGGTGGTTTTCGACAGGGAAGTTACCCTCGAGTTTCAGCATAAATACGTTCCAGGCTTGTCGTCAAATCTGTGTATTGCCTGAATCTAGGCTCTCAGAATTTCTTCCGTTTATCAGGACCATCGTATCTATCATCCTGCATTCTCTTTCTTTTGTCCGCTCCAGACTGTTCTCTGGAAGTTCCTTCGCCCTGCACAGCATTTGCTTCTCTTCTCTTGGCACGCGAATCTTCTAGCCGAATGAGTCTCTCATCTTCATGATAGAATTCCATGAGATATTGTGGTGGATCCATGGCCAAAGAATCATTGAATTCGATGCCTTTAGGAACTCCTTCAACCGCCGCCATCAGAATCATTGATGGATCCGGGCGATCTACTGAAGCCGCCATTGCGTTGAATCGTAATAGAAAATCTTTTTTGGACTCTCCAGTCCTTTGCTTCATCGAAGATAAAGTCAACACACTCTTGGGTCACGTAACGTGGACCTTGTAACGTCCCGCCTTTTCGCACGCTTTAAATCGACACACGTGCCAATTCAAACCATACGCAAGGGCGGATTGTTATGGGGTAAATTAGAAAAACAAGAAGAAAAACAAAATAGAATCTCACGGCGGAAGGATAAAATATAATAATCAAATATACAGTTCATGAAGCTATTTTACAAAAACATTTGATTATATTTACATAATACATATCAGAGTTACACATACCAATAACAATGCAGTGGAACGGTATGAGTGTAGTGCAATAGGATAAATAATAATAATACGAATCTTCGTCTTCGTCCTCCAAAGCTAAATCTTCAAATCCTGAAACGCTCGGACTGACCCGAGCGAATTGAAAAGACAAAACACTCGAGTCGGAATTAAAAGATCTTATGTGAGTTAAATTAACAGAAATAAATATGAGTACAGTAACTCAAGAGATTCTCGGGATTTACATCTCCTAAGGATTCGTTAAACAATTTACTATGCAGTATATTGCGCTATTATAATAGTGTCTAATTTTAAAATAAACTTACTTTTAAATAGCGTTAAGGAGTTACCCAATATTCCCCTTAACACTATAATAGTCCTAGTAGTCCATCCAATATCATAGTCCCTCCTGATCGGGAAGCCACCAGAGGATACCACCCGGGCTACGGGAGAAATCCAAACTCGTACAAGGCGCGATAGGGTAGGTGACACGGCACAACTAGGCAATGCTAGGGTAGATATACCAATTACGCTTCCGGGTCGGCAGGAAACGCGTAGCGTGCAGCTACTGCCCACCTTGAGCCACACCCCCAAATAAAAATCAAAAGTGGCCACCGAATCAATCCAAAGTCAAAGTATAATATCGAAGGGATGTGTCCGATCAAAGGTGCTACCTTATTAACCCGTCGATCGCTCCTGTTTTAGCCACCTTATGCCAACTCACGGGAGTCGGGTCCACGTATTTACCTTAAAGGAAATGCCACCACCATCTTACTTCATTCTGGAATCTCCACCGCGTACACGGTTGTTAAAGTGGTTTTCGGGGTTGGCAGAGAGTATGACAACTTCTGATCCCGGTCTCTTCAACAACCAAACGTTATTATAACATCGCGGTCTTTAAAATAGTTTATACTTTAAAAATCAGAATATAATTATCCATTTCAAAACCCATAAATACGATATCATTTCCTTTTAAAACCCAAATAAATATGATATCATTTTATTTCAAATATATTTCTTTTCTAAAATCATGCCACTTTTAAATTTATAATATCTCGAAACCAAATATTTGAATTTTAACTTTCAACATAATACTTCGAAATCCATAGTTTTAAAGCCATAACTTTCAAAAATTAAATGGTTTGGATATTCAACAGTATATAAAATAAAACAGTTGAATTTAAAATTTCTTTAAAGATAAATAATTTCCACACCTTCACAATTTTTATTCACTTTAAATTCAGTCTAAACCCATAACTTTTAGATTCACTTTCAGTTTGAATAAAACCCTTCGATTTCAATATTTTCAAACTTTGAGTATTTAATGAATTTCAAAACTAAGGTTGGGAATTTCAAATCAACAATTCATTTTCCTATTATTTAGTTTGAAAGGTTTACATGATAAATCCATAACCATTAAAAATAAACTAAATTTATTAACACTAAAAAATTTCTTCCATTTTTTTATACTAGAATTATTCATTAAGTCCAGTTATAAATATCATACCTTTAAAATTTCCAAATTTAATAAGTTAACATCAACTTATGGAGTTAAATTTTCAAATAAACTCAATTCCAATTAAATTTCAAATTTATCTTTCAATTTTAATTGATTTGAATCATTTAAAACTCTATATATACGTACAAGATCTTAAACCTGTACTTAATCGTATACTATAAATTATCAAATGCCATTTTCAACTTATTCATTTTCATTTAACAGATTTATGCATAGTTTAAATTCAACAATTTAACTATGTATTTATATATAAAATATATTTATATCATATCCAAATTTAATATTTATTAAACCGTATCATATCCAAACCATAAAAATCATTTCAAAAATAATTTTATATATAAACCGCGGTGCCTGTATATAGTTTTCTATCCTATGGTCAAGTGATACGATATTTATCATTTCAATCCGCAATTTAGAAATAAAAATGTGGTTGTATATATTTCAAACCGCAATCCCGAACGAAATGAAAATGCATGATAGCTTGCAGTTTATATAAGATAGAACACATCATCCATTCCCCCAATATCAATCATCAACCAATTTATTTCAATCATCATCAATTTAAACAAACATGAATATATAGCATATAAAATATAACAGGTAATAAATGACAGCTATCAACTAATAGTTTATATTCAATAATAAATTTATTAACTGTTTAACTATCAGTTTATATGCAAATAAATAAATTTTAACTGTCAATTTATATGCAATAATAAAATTAATTAACAGTTAAATTAAATAAATGCGATTTAAAAGAGATGATGAATAAAACATGCCAAACAGTCATAAATAAATTTCTACTCGTATCTTAAGTCAATTTAACAGACATAGGAAATTTTAGAAGTTGTGAGTGGGTTAAAACACTCACCTTTTGAATTTAAATCGAATTTAAATCCGATTTAAACCCAAAAATTCGACGGTCTCCAAATCTGTCCAAACCTGCGTTAAAACGTCCGGAATTTTATTACGATCCTAACAAAAAAAATTCGTGAGAAATGGAGGTCGTATGTAGAAGTTATTCACGTTATAGCAATTTGAAATCAAAATAAAATAATTATAAAATAAGAAAAAAACTCACTAACCCTGATGCCACGTCAACAAAGCACGTATCTTTCTTACGTAAGCTACAGGGAGCCGCCTCTATTGAAAACCCTATAAGCACAAAACGCGACTCACAAACCGTGCAGCCGCCAACAAACTGGCCCTCCCCCACGTGATGATTCTCTGATCGGCCACCTTCAGTAGCCACGCCTACCTCCCCTCTCCACTCGCGCACCACGCGACCATTCCAAACCACCTTAGGCCGAGGGCGACAACGGCTCGTCCCCCGTCGATTTCGCACACAACCAAAACCCTAAAGACCCAAGTAGCCGCATGGATGTGGCCTGCTCGACGACCTCTACTCAATGATCACCTCCGATCGTTCCGAAATCGCAGATCCATCGTCGAATGCACAAAACCATAACGAACGGCTGGAGTTAGTTTACGATTTCTGGACAAACAGTGCGATGAATCGAAAAACGAACAGTATTAGCAGATTACGCTCTTCGAGAACTATGACATATAATTTTTGTGAATTTTTCTGGAGACTTTGAATTTTAGACTTTGGATTTTGAATTGAAATTGGATCTAGGTTTTGGTTTGCAGCCATTGGGAAGAGGAGGAATTGAGAAGCAGATACGCACAAACAAATGAGAATAGATGGAGGCTACGGTTTATAACTGCGTTTATATAGGTAGGTTAAAAATAGAGTAGATGGATCCAATAAACAAACGTGTTGAACGATAATTGGCCCAAAAAGCCCGTTCTGACCCCGGAACGAAATTTGGTAAACCCATATATCAAATTAGGTATTTTAAAATATTCTAAACGCGATGGAAAAAAATTTCACGTCCAAATTTCATCGTATGAAGAAGTTATGCTGAAATCATTATTTTCAAATTGATTTCAAATTGATTTCAATTTATCGATTTCAAGGCGTTTCGCGTTCGTACGATCAAACGACAAGTCCGATCACTACGAAACTTGAAACCCTACAATAATTCACTGTTACGGATCCAATGAAACTAGTTTCGTTGAAATCCGAGTCCATGACCAAAATGTCTATTTTTATATAAATAAATAAATCAAAAATTATTCAATTGAATCAAAATTTCCCATTTCTCTTTGATAATTTATGATCTTTATTATTATAAATTTTTCAATCATCTATACTAATTTAAACAAAATTTACCTTGTCAAATTAGAATTTAGAAATTCCCAAATTTCATTAATTTCACCAAATTATAAATTAAATTCCCAATAATTTAATTAAATTTACTTTCCATTTATTATTGTTAAACAGATGGATTAAATATTGGATTCCAAATTATCACACAAATTTCTCACATTACCATCCTGGGTTCCATTTATATATATATATATATATATATATATATATATATATATATATATATATATATATATATATATATATATATATATATATATATATATATATATATATATATATCCAGATACTTTAACATTTTCCAATTGTTTATCTCAATTGCATAACATTAAATTTATATTTATTGCAATGGTTTTTGATTTAATTGAACGAACTAAGTATATAACTCATAATAATTGTTGTAAAACTCTCAATCCCACATTTATAAGTTTGTTATTTCCACTCAAATATTATAGATATTTACTGGTATAGGTTTTTATTCAATCATTATTTATTATATATTAAAGTCTGTTTATTTTTATTACCAAATACCCATTTACCTTTCCCATCAAATTTGAATTCCATTCAATTAATATAACCAATCAAATTTCCATCCACACTTCAATATAAACCTAAAATTTGCAATTCATTATCTTGTATTAGTGTCATCCAATTTCTACCTTTAAAATAACTTTACAATCTATATACATTCATTGATTGATTTCTATTTACCTTTGTTTCCTTATATTCAGTTCTTAGCTTAGTATGACAACTTATAGTACTCCATTAAATCGACAATTCATTTCAATTGTTAATACTTAGCTTAAATTCCTACGGTTGCATTTCATTTACACTTCCGTTACTATGATAATAATTAGTAATTTTTATATCATCAACATATTATAATTACTCACCCTTTAATGAGTTTTATTTCCAAATAAATTTGTTTACCACTTAATTAGGCAATTTATACAAATTTGTTATCATACCCATAAATCTACGCTTATCACTAAGTCCTACTTTTGAATAAATTTATTAAATTGAAATGTTCATTAAAGTTTATAGATTATTAACTTGCATTAACATGATTTCTTAATTTATTCCAATTACCGTTTAACAATGTTTTATTACATTAAATCAATTTAATACTTTTCTATAATTTCTCATATTTAATTTATATACAGGTAAAAATCTTTTCACTACTTAAATTCATTTGAATTTTATTCATATTACAATAAATAGGTTTTAATTACCCTTGCTATATTTTAAATTTAGCGTGCATTACAGTATTTGTTTATAAAGTTCTTTTATTTCTACTGAATTAAATTACAAACTCATAAATTCAATCAAATTAAATTCACGAAATTTACGGGTCGTTACACTCTCCCCCACTCAAAACTTTTCGTCCCCGAAAAGGAAAAAGAAAGGAAAAGAAGAATTAAGAAATCAATATACCTTATTCAAAAATTAACTTTATAAACAATTAAATTTATAAGATTAATTATTTAGATAAAATATCTCAATTTATAACCATTGCATCTTTTTATACTTAAATTACTAAAGTTTGGAAAACATTTCAAAATATTTCTAATTTCAAATTTTACGGAAAATTTTGGCGGAGTCTCTCTTATACGGAGAGGCTCGGGAGAAAATATAATATTAAATATAACAATTATATACATATATTATCCAAAATATTATATCCCAACCTAGGAAAATATATAAAATAGCGCTATAAACCATAATCTGAAACGTACCTATTTGTTGGGCAATTTACGCTTAATTTATGCAACCAAAAGCAGTAGCAATTGCTTCCATAACCTGCATTTCACTTAAAAATCCAAAAGGTTAACAATTTATATAAAGTGAAAAATTTAAGTGGTTTCAATCACTAACAACAAATCATTACGACAACCATCAATTTCAACAAACAACATACACAACAATTACAAAACAACCATTCAATCAACAAACAAATAGTTGTTCGGGTTCAGAACTTTTAAATTGTACGGAATGAAGAATAAACTACTAGCGCATCATTTACTCAATAGTCTTAGATAAAACTAAATATATTATCCATTCACCCAAATCCAATTTTAAAGTATCTTACCCAAACAACCATAATCAAACAAAACAATTCCTACTTACAAATAAATTAACTCATTATTAATTTTATTTCATACATTAGATGTTGGATTCTTTTCATTCATATAACAGTTTATCTTTTATTTTCATTTGTTTCTTTCAATTTTATTTTCATTGTATTTCTTTCAATTTTATTTTCATTTTATTCCTTTCAATTTTATTTTCATTTTATTTCTTTCAATTTTATTTTCATTTTATTTATTCCAATTTTATTCAGAAATAACTTCAACCTTTTCCTTAAGTTTACAGTTTCTCTTTATTATATTACATCCATTTATTTTCACTTACTACTTACTATTATTCATTTCCATTAACTCAGGTCATGCCAGTTCTTTTTATTTCATTATAATTATTCATTCATTTATTGCATGCCCTCATTTATTTACATTTGTTTATCAATAGTATTCATGTCCCATTTAATTTCTTAGCTTTTCCATTTTATGTACTTAAGTTGATATTCATCTATTTGAATTACTTACCTTTAATTATATTCACTTGGAATTTTTTTAATTATAACTTAAGTTTATACATTATATTCTCATTTAACAGTAATTTCATTGAATACTTTCATTATTTCAAATTTCTACTTGTATAATATTCTATTACAATCTCTTATTAAACATTTCAACTTTTAATATTTGGTAAGTTATATATGTTATTTAAGGGTGTAATTGAAAGCTGTACAAGTTTGTTCCATTTCCTTTAATTAATTCATCGTTCAATAAATTTTTACCTTTTCTTATAAGTTACACTTTCAACTTCCTTATTATTTCCTTTATACTTAGCCTTAAATCTCTTACCTAAATTAGAGGTTTCAATTTTATTAATTACTTTCCTTTCATATCACTATAATAATTGAAATAGTTAATTAATGGAAATTCAAGAATTTAATACCGGGTTAAATTTTCAATTTATTTTAAAACAATTAATAAATATATTCTTACACTTATATATCTCTAATTATATTTAAAACAATTCAAAAATATGTAAATTTCAAAAAAAATGAGTCCGTAATAAAACTGCTACAGTGGCATTCCCCCTTCGAAACTCGAAAACGAAAGTCGATGATGCGGCCGCCACCACCGAAATTATTTCCCAGCGACAGAGAGGAAAGTACAAACTTATTTTCTCAAAAAAAATCTTCTTTAAAAAAATTCTTCTGAATTATATTGAAATATTTATATCAGAAAATACCTTTAAACAATATTAATATATTCCAAAATTTATTTGAAAATTTTCAAAACCCCGAATCTTAAGTTCTAAATTTCCAAATTTTATTTATTTATTTTAAATCTCATTTCAACTATTATTATAATTTTTTTTACCTATCAACCAATCTATTTCAGCCAATTTAGATATGATTTGAAAATTTTATTATATATATAGAAAATATAATAGGCAAAATTATTTCATTCACCTAGATAAAACAAATATTATGTCGGTCTGTCCTATTAAGTGTTTAGAAATCCCTATTGATGTCATAGCGTCTCATGCATCAACCAGAATTTATAAATACAAAATAGTACAGATTAACACAATATTAAAATCTTTTATAACACTAACAAATACACTCTCTCATATATATATATATATATATATATACACACACACACACACACACACACACTCTCAGCGACTCCCATAGGGTATTACTACCCTATTAATAAAGAGTCAAACCCCACAAAGCTAAGGTTTATCGCTAAACCAAAGCTCTGATACCAGATGTAACGTCCCGCCTTTTCGCACGCTTTAAATCGACACACAAGCCAATTCAAACCATACGCAAGGGCGGATTGTTATGGGGTAAATAAGAAAAACAAGAAGAAAAACAAAACAAAATCTCACAGCGGAAGGATAAAATATAATAATCAAATATACAGTTCATGAATCTATTTTACAAAAACATTTGATTATATTTACATAATACATATCAGAGTTACACATACCAATAACAATGCAGCGGAACGGTATGAGTGTAGTGCAATAGGATAAATAATAATAATACGAATATTCGTCTTCGTCCTCCAAAGCTAAATCTTCAAATTCTGAAACGCTCGGACTGACCCGAGCGAATTGAAAAGACAAAACACTCGAGTCAGAACTAAAAGATCTTATGTGAGTTAAATTAACAGAAATAAATATGAGTACAGTAACTCAAGAGGTGCTCGGGATTTACATCTCCTAAGGATCCGTTAAACTATTTACTATGTAGTATATTGCGCTATTATAATAGTGTCTAATTGTAAAATAAACTTACTTTTAAATAGCGTTAAGGAGTGAACCAATATTCCCCTTAACACAATAATAGTCCCAGTAGTCCATCCAATATCATAGTCCCTCCTGATCGGGAAGCCACCAGAGGATACCACACGGGCTACGAGAGAAATCCAAACTTGTACAAGGCACGATAGGGTAGGTGACACGGCACAACTAGGCAACGCCATGGTAGATATACCAATTACGCTTCCGGGTCGGTGGTAACGCGTAGGGCGCAGCTACCGCCCACCTCGAGCCACACTCCCAAATAAAAATCAAAAATGGCCACCGAATCAATCCAAAGTCAAAGTATAATATCGGAGGCATGTGTCCGACCAAAGGTGCTACCTTATTAACTCGTCGATCGCTCCTGTTTTAGCCACCTTATGCCAACTCACGGGAGTCGGGTCCACGTATTTACCTTAAAGGAACGCCACCACCATCCTACTTCATTATGGAATTTCCACCGCATACACGGTTGTTAAAATGGTTTTCGAGGTTGGCAGAGCGTATGACAACTTCCGATCCCGGTCTCTTCAACAACCAAACGTTATTATAACACCGCGGTCTTTAAAATAGTTTACACTTTAAAAATCAGAATATAATTATCCTTTTCAAAACACATAAAAACGATATCATTTCCTTTTAAAACCCAAATAAATATGAGATCATTTTATTTCAAATATATTTCTTTTCTAAAATCATGCCACTTTTAAATTTATAATATCTCGAAGCCAAATATTTGAATTTTAACTTTCAACATAATACTTCGAAATCCATAGTTTTAAAGCCATAACTTTCAAAACTTAAATGGTTTAGATATTCAACAGTATATAAAATAAAACAGTTGAATTTAAAATTTCTTTAAAAGTAAATAATTTCCACACCTTCACAATTTTTATTCACTTTAAATTTAGTCTAAACCCATAGCTTTTAGATTCACTTTCTGTTTGAATAAAACCCTTCGATTTCAATATTTTCAAACATTGAGTATTTAATGAATTTCAAAACTAAGGTTGGCAATTTCAAATCTACAATTCATTTTCCTATTATTTAGTTTGAAAGGTTTACATGATAAATCCATAACCATTAAAAATAAACTAAATTTATTAACACTAAAAAATTTCTTCCATTTTTTTATACTAGAATTATTCATTAAATCCAGTTATAAATATCATACCTTTAAAATTTCCAATTTTAATAAGTTAGCATCGACTTATGAAGTTAAATTTTCAAATAAGCTCAATTCCAGTTAAATTTCAAATTTATCTTTCAATCTTAATTGATTTGAATCACTTATAACTCTATATATATATACACACAAGATCATAAACCTGTACTTAATCGTATACTATAAATTATCAAATGCCATGTTCAACTTATTCATTTTCATTTAACAAATTTATGCATAGTTTAAATTCAACAATTTAACTATGTATGTATATATAAAATATATTTATATCACATCCAAATTTAATATTTATTAAACCGTATCATATCCAAACCATAAAAATCATTTCAAAAATAATTTTATATATATACCGCAGTGCCTGTATCTAATTTTCTATCCTATGGTCAAGTGATACGAATATTTATCATTTCAATCCGCAATTTAAAAATAAAAATGCGGTTGTATATCATTTCAAACCGCAATCCCGAACGAAATGAAAATGCATGATAACTTGTAGTTTATATAAGATTGGACACATCATCCATTCACCCAATATCAATCATCAACCAATTTATTTCAATCATCATCAATTTAAACAAACATGAATATATAGCATATAAAATATAACAGGTAATAAATGACAGCTATTAACTAATAGTTTATATTCAATAATAAATTTATTAACTGTTTAACTATCAGTTTATATGCAAATAAATAAATTTTAACTGTCAATTTATATGCAATAATAAAATTAATTAACAGTTAAATTAAATAAATGCGATTTAACAGAGATGATGAATAAAACATGCCAAACAGTCATAAATAAATTTCTACTCATGTCTTAAGTCAATTTAACAGACATAGGAAATTTTAGAAGTTGTGAGTGGGTTAAAACACTCACCTTTTGAATTTAAATCGAATTTAAATCCGATTTAAACCCAAAAATTCGACGGTCTCCAAATCTGTCCAAACCAGCGTCAAAACGTCCGGAATTTTATTACGATCCTAACAAAAAAAAATCGTGAGAAATGGAGGTCGTATGTAGAAGTTATTCATGTTATAGCAATTTGAAATCAAAATAAAATAATTATAAAATAAGAAGAAAAACTCACTAACCCTGATGCCATGTCAACAAAGCACGTATCTTCCTTACGTAAGCTACAGGGAGGCGCCTCCATTGAAAACCCTAAAAGCATAAAACGCGACTTACAAACCGTGCAGCCGCCGGCAAACTGGCCCTCCCCCACGCGATGATTCTCTGATCGGCCACCATCAGTAGCCACGCCTACCTCCCCTCTCCACTCGCGCACCACGCGGCCATACCAAACCACCTTAGGCCGAGGGCGACAACGGCTCGTCCCCCGTCGTTTCTCACGTAACCAAAACCCTACAGACCCAAGTAGCCGCATGGATCTGGCCTGCTCGACGACCTCTACTCAATGATCACCTCCGATCGTTCCGAAATCGGAGATCCACCGTCGAATGCACAAAACCATAACGAACGGATGGAGTTGATTTACGATTTCTGGACAAATAGTGCGACGAATCGAAAACGAACCGTATCAGCAGATTACGCTCTTCGAGAACTATGACATATAATTTTTGTGAATTTTCTGGAGACTTTGAATTTTAGACTTTGGATTTTGAATTGAAATTGGATCTAGGTTTTGTTTTGCAGCCATTGGGAAGAGGAGGAATTGAGAAGCAGATACGCACAAAAAAAAGAGAATAGATGGAGGCTAGGGTTTATAGCTGTGTTTATATAGGTAGGTTAGAATTAGAGTAGATAGATCCGATAAACAAACGTGCTGAACGATAATTGGCCCAAAAAGCCCGTTCTGACACCGGAACAAAATTGGTTAAACCCATATATCAGAATAGGTGTTTCAAAATATTCTGAACGCGATGGAAAAAGTTTCACATCCAAATTCCATCGTATGAAGAAGTTATGCTGAAATCAATATTTTCAAATTGATTTCAAATTGATTTCAATTTATCGATTTCAAGGCGTTTCGCGTTCGTACGATCGAACGACGAGTCCGATCGCTACGAAACTTGAAACCCTACAATAATTCACTATTACGGATCCAATGAAACTAGTTTCGTCGAAATCCGAGTCCGTGACAAAAATGGCTATTTTTATATAAATAAATAAATAATTATTCAATTAAATCAAAATTTCCCATTTCTCTTTGATAATTTATGATATTTATTATTATAAATTTTTCAATCATCTATACTAATTTAAACAATATTTAACTTGTCAAATTAGAATTTAGAAATTCCCAAATTTCATTAATTTCACCAAATTATAAATTAAATTCCCAATAATTTAATTAAATTTACTTTCCATTTATTATTGTCAAATAGACGGATTAAATATTGGATTCCAAATTATCACACAAATTTCTCACATTATCTTTACTTCAAATAACGAAATATTTAACTATATTCTATCTCATTTGATTGCAATTAAATTCAATTATTAGACTTTAAGTTTCCATATAAATAAATAAATCCTGATTCCCATTCTTAAATTCACTATTTATCATATTACCATCCTGGGTTCCATTTATTTTAATATATATATATATATATCCAGATACTTTAACATTTTCCAATTGTTTATCTCAATTGCATAACATTAAATTTATATTTATTGCAATGGTTTCTGATTTAATTGAACGAACTAAGTATATAACTCATAATAATTGTTGTAAAACTCTCAACCCCACATTTATAAGTTTGTTATTTCCACTCAAATATTATAGATATTTACAGGTATAGGTTTTTATTCAATCATTATTTTTATATAATAATTAGATAAATTCACTATTTAAGTCCGTTTATTTTTATTACAAATACCCATTTACCTTTCCCATCAAATTTGAATTCCATTCAATTAATATAACCAATCAAATTTCCATCCACACTTTAATATAAACCTAAAATTTGCAATTGATTATCTTGTATTAGTGTCATCCAATTTCTACCTTTATTATAACTTTACAATCTATATACATTCATTGATTGATTTCTATTTACCTTTGTTTCCTTATATTCAGTTCTTAGCTTAGTATGGCAACTTATAGTACTCCATTAAATCGACAATTCATTTCAATTGTTAATACTTAGCTTAAATTCCTACGGTTGCATTTCATTTACACTTCCGTTACTATGATAATAATTAGTAACGTTTATGTTAACGATAAAAATAGCTTGTATACCGTGATGAAGTGAAAGCATCACCCGTCTGCACGGGAAACAAAGTAAAAAGGAAATCGTCGAAAAGTAAAAGCGACAGAGATTTTTATAGTGGTTCGGCTTCTAACAAGCCTACATCCACTTTATATTCTCCATTATCTTCTTCGAGCACACCTTTACAAGATCATAATACTTTACAACATGATTTCAAGATTACAACACTTTACAACACGATTTACAACACGATCGAAGAAAGAGATTAGAACTTTAATGATGTATTGCTTCTTGGATTCTCTTTGATGATGTAGATCTCTTGATGAAGATTCATTGATGGTTGAAACGTTGGAAGAGTCGAGAAAACTACAGAGTCTTGGGGTCTTTTTATCCGAAAAGTCCCTTTGTCGTTGGAGTAGGTGGAGTATTTATAGGAGAGTTCGGAGTTAGGTCAGCTGGGTTTAGGTCGTGAGCGACCTAAGATAGGTCATAGGTCGTGGGTTGATGGGTTACGACCTAAAGGGATGGGTTAGTAAGCAGCTTATCATGCTGAAGTACCAGGAGCGACTTATGAGCGACCTATGGGAGTAGGTAGGTCGTAAACGACCTAAGGAGGTATGGTGCATGACCTAAAGGACTGATGATCTAAAGGAGTGAGCAAGCACTAGGTCGTTAGGTCGTTAGGTCATTAGGTCGTTAGGTCGTTAGGTCGTTAGTTCGGGAACTAGTTAGGTCGTTAGGTCGCTAGATCGTAAGGCGTTAGGTCGCTGGAGTGTTAGGTCGGGAACTAGTTAGGTCACTCTCGATGCTAGGTCTCTAGGTCGCTGAATGTTATAGGTCGCTTCCCTGCTAACCCGTAAGGTAGCTAAATGTTGTAGGTCGCTGCATACTTGAGTCGTTGGGTCGCACCGGGTCTTGTACCATCTTAGGTCGTTGTGATGTAGGTCGCTTGACCTTTGTTCTGTTAACCCGCTGGAGTTTTTAGGTCGCGGGGCTACTGTAGCTTCTGAAATGGTTGAGTCGCTTTACTCGTTGGATATTCAAAGCCCTAGGTCGCATACCGTTTCGGATGGGGCGCTGCCCCGCACCCCGCCGGGGGCGCTGCCCCCTGGACCCCTACGACCTGACCGGTCAGGTCGAACACCGTAGCGGTGGTGTTGCCCCTGCACCCCCACCTTGGGGTGTTGGCACCCCCCCGGACCCCCCCCCCCCTTCATAGGGGATTTAGATGAGAAATCATTCAATAGAACTTGCTTTGTTGAGATGTTGAGTTGACCAATATTTGAAACGAGCTATCTTGCTTTCCTCGGTCGAGCTTTTGATATCACGACCTTGCTAAAAAGGCGGGATAACACTTGCCCCCCAAAACATGCCTTGCGGTAGGAAGGTGTGCTTTGTAATGCCATAATCCATACGTTCATATCCTGTTGACAACCTGTAAAGGAATTGACAGTTTTATATGGCCCTAAAATGACGACCGTTCGAGATCGAGCTATTAGGGATGAAGCGCGGCCATTCATGGTCAAGCGCTTAACTTCAAGTGACGACCATTTGTGGTCAAGTCATTTGAGGTGAAGTGCGGCCCTGCACGGTCAAGCGTCTAAATCCATGCGACGATCGTTTAGAATCGGGTCATTTGTAGTGAAATGTGATCATTCATGGTCAAGCGCTTTACTTCGAATGACGACCATTCGGGGGTCGAGCCACTCGTGGTAAAGTGCGGCCCTGTGCGATCAAAATGACAACCGTTCATGTTCAACGCTTTACTTCAAATGACGACCATTCGAGATCGAGCCATTTGTGGTAAAGTGCGGCCCTGTGCGTTCTAGTGGTAGAGCTCAACCGTTCATGGTCAAGCGCCTTACTTTAAATGACGACCATTCGGGGTCGAGTCATTTGTTGAAAAGTGCGGCCCTGAGCGATCAAGTGGTAAAGCGCAGCCGCTCGCGATCAAGCGCTTACTTCAAATGACGACCATTTGTGATCGAGTCATTTGAGGTGAAGCACAGCCGTCCGTGGTCAAGCACTCAACTTTATATGATGGTCAGGATCAAGCCAAGTGAGCTGAAATGCAACCGTCCATAGTCAAGCGCTTTACTTCAAACGACGACCATTCGGAATCTGGCCATTTGAGGTGAAAGTGCGACTATTGGCGGTGTGAAGCGCGGCCGTTCATGGTCAAGCGCTTAACTTCGAACGACGACCATTCGTGATCGAGTCATTTGAGGTCAAGTGCGGCCCTGCGCGGCCAAGCACTTAAATCTATGCGACGATCGCTAAGGATCGAGTTATGAATTGAAGCGCGGCCGACCACAGTCAAGCGACTGTTGGCGGTCAATCACTTAAATCCATGAGTTTTTGACTGTTCAAAGTCGGGTGCCTGTTCATAGGACTTAATCATTGAGACTGTTTGAAATCGGGTGCCTGTTCGTAGGGCTTGATGATGCCTGTTCGTATGGCTTACACATTTCAAAATCATGAAAAATCAAATATTCAACTGAAAAGTTGTCAAGTAGAAATGTCTGAAAAAGTCAAATCCAAACATTCGAAGCAAATCGTGAAAGCAATGTGGAATCAATTCCAAACATCGGAGGCAAAACATGAAAGCAAAGTAGAGTCAAACTCAAACATCAGAAGCAAAACATGAAAGCCGTGTAGAGTCAAACTCAATTGTCGGAAACAAATCATGAAAGCAATGTCAAGCCTAGTCCAAACACAGAAGGCAAAGTAATCAGTCATCAGAAGTAAAATACAAAAGTAAAGTAGTCAACCATCAGAAGTAAAATTCAAAAGCAAAGAATTTGACGTCCGAGTGCAAACATCAACATCAGTATGATTTAGTTGTATCAGAGCATGCCTGGGGATCGATCATCGATCGTGGTCCCATACATGTGTAAACAACTTCATTGTGTTGATGTAGATTTTCCACTCATTCGTCATAACCTCAATTATTCGATGATAGGTCGACGCTTTGATCCTGAGGCGTCTCCAGTTCGTGCAGGTGGTCGTTCTTGTTCCACCGTTGCAGCGTTCTTTTTCACATATTGAGATAGCAAACCATCCCGGATATGCCCCTCAATTTCATCTTTCAAGTGTCTGCAGTCATTCGTGCTATGGCCATTTAGCTCATGGAACAAGCAATACTTGTCCGACTTTTTCTCGTTGTTAGTTGGATCTCTCTTAGTTGGCTTTCGATAAGGAACATGTCCCTTGGTGTCTTGATAGATTCGCTCCAATGTCTCATTCAACTCTGCGTACGAGGTGAATCTCAACCTCCGTTGTTGGCGTGTTGATTTATCATTGTTATCCTCAGCCTTTCGTTTGCCTTTGCTGGTTTCTGCACATTTCCCAAGAGGATTCCCGCTTTTAACAACAATAAGATCGGTTCCTTCTCCTTCTTCTATATTAGCCTTTGCGTCCTCTAATCGTAAGAACCCTTCGGCCTCATGGAAAAATTCTCCCAAATCCATAGGAGGATCGTTGGTCAATGAGTTCTTGAACTCTGTGCCATCAGCTATGCCCGACACAGCTGCCATTAGAACCATGGATGGATCTGGTCGATCCACCGATGCCGCGGCTGCGTTGAATCGCGTCAATAAACTTCTCAAAGATTCTCCGGTTCTTTGCTTTAGTACTGTCAAACTCATAACATTCTTGGGCCTCGAGATGTGGACCCTGAATTGCCTCATAAACCTCTCAATCAAATCATTCCACGTTTCAGTCGATCCATTTTCCAATTGTATGAACCATAGTGCCGCATTATCTGTCAAGTACAGCGGAAAGCACCGGGCCATAACTTCCTCCGATGCCCCCAGCACTTCCATATGCCTCATATATTTTTTCAGATGAACTGTAGGGTCTGTCCTTCCATTGTACATATCCAATGATGGTAGCTTAAAGTCTGGTGGGTTCTTAGCTCGCCTGATTGTTACGGTAAAAGGACTTCTATTGACATCCTCCAAGTCTCTGTTTACCAAACCACCTTTCATAGCCTTTTTGACCATTTCCGCTAATCTGTCGTTATCTCTTAGTGACAGTCCTCGCCCTTGGCTTTCGTCTTGCCCCAAGAGTTCACGAGGGGATGGTGGAATTTGTTCTTCTGGTTGGGCTTTTGTTCCTCTTTGATTCTGCGCTCCAAGTTGCCCAATCTGATGAAACAAATTCTGGATCAAATCCTCTTGCCTTTTCATCATTGCCTCCATCTCCTCTCTTGTAACAAAGGCTGAAGTTTGGCTTGCTCTCGAAGAAGCCTCTTGACTTCCTTCATGCTGACTATTCTCTGGTCTTTGTAATCTACTCGATCGCCTTACCATAATTCTTCAGATTTCTCGAATTCAACTCTTGATTATTCGAATTCCTGGGTTCGGGTTCTCAGTGAAAGCACCAAAATGTTAACGATAAAAATAGCTTTAACGTTAACACCCGGTGTATATCGTGATGAAGTGAAAGCACCACCCGTCTGCATGGGAAACAAAGTAAAAAGAAAATCGTCGAAAAGTAAAAGAGACAGAGATTTTTATAGTGGTTCGGCTTCTAACAAGCCTACATCCACTTTACATTCTCCATTATCTTCTTCGAGCACACTTTTACAAGATCACAACACTTTACAACACGATTTCAAGATTACAACACTTTACAACACGATTTACAACACGATCGAAGAATGAGATTAGAACTTTAATGATGTATTGCTTCTTGGATTCTCTTTGATGATGTAGATCTCTTGATGAAGATTCTTTGATGGTTGAAACGTTGGAAGAGTCGAGAAAACTGCAGAGTCTTGGCGTCTTTTTATCCGAAGAGTCCCTTTGTCGTTGGAGTAGGTGGAGTATTTATAGGAGAGTTCAGAGTTAGGTCGGCTGGGTTTAGGTCATGAGCGACCAAAGATAGGTCGTAGGTCGTAGGTTGATGGGTTACGATCTAAAGGGATGGGTTAGTAAGCGGCTTATCATGCTGAAGTACCAGGAGCGACTTACGAGCGACCTATGGGAGTAGGTAGGTCGTAAACGACCTAAGGAGGTATGGTGCGCGACCTAAAGGACTGATGATCTAAAGGAGTGAGCAAGCACTAGGTCGTTAGGTCATTAGGTCGTTAGGTCGTTAGGTCGTTTGTTCGGGAACTAGTTAGGTCGTTAGGTCGTTAGGTCGTAAGGCATTAGGTCGCTGGAGTTTTAGGTCGGGAACTAGTTAGGTCGCTCTCGATGCTAGGTCGCTAGGTCGCTGAATGTTATAGGTCGCTTCCCTGCAAACCCATAAGGTCGCTAAATGTTGTAGGTCGCTGCATACTTGAGTCGTTGGGTCGCACCGGGTCTTGTACCATCTTAGGTCGTTGTGATGTAGGTCGCTTGACCTTTGTTCTGTTAACCCGCTGGAGTTTTAGGTCGCGGGGCTACTGTAGCTTCTGAAATGGTTGAGTCGCTTTAACTCATTGGATATTCCATGCCCTAGGTCGCATACCGTTTCGAACGGAGCGCTGCCCCTTGGACGCCTGCGACCTGACCGGTCAGGTCGAACACCGTAGCGGTGGCGTTGCCCCCGCACCCCCACCTTGGGGGGTTGGCACCCCCCCCCTCCGTAGGGGATTTAGATGAGAAATCATTCAATAGAACTTGTTTTGTTGAGATGATGAGTTGACCAATCTTTGAGACGAGCTATCTTGCTTTCCTCGGTCGATCTTTCGATATCACGGCCTTGCTAAAAAGGCGGGATAACAGTTTATATCATCAACACATTATAATTACTCACCCTTTAATGAGTTTTATTTCCAAATAAATTTGTTGACCACTTAATTAGGCAATTTATACAAATTTGTTATCATACCCATAAATCTACGCTTATCACTAAGTCCTACATTTGAATAAATTTATTAAATTGAAATGTTCATTAATGTTTATAAATTATTAACTTGCATTAACATGATTTCTTAATTTATTCCAATTACCGTTTAACATTGTTTTATTACATTAAATCAATTTAATACTTTCCTATAATTTCTCATATTCAATTTATATATAGGTAAAAATCTTTTCGCTACTTAAATTCATTTGAATTTTATTCATATTACTATAAATAGGTTTTAATTACCCTTGCTATATTTTAAATTTAGCGTTCATTACAGTATTTGATTATAAAGTTCTTTTATATCTACTGAATTAAATTACAAACTCATAAATTCAATCAAATTAAATTCACGAAATTTACGAGTCGTTACACTCTACCCCACTCAAAATTTTTCGTCCCGAAAAGGAAAAAGAAGGGAAAAGAAGAATTAAGAAATCAGTATACCTTATTCAAAAATTAACTTTATAAACAATTAAATTTATAAGATTAATTAATTTAGATAAAATATCTCAATTTATAACCATTACATCTTTTTATACTTAAATTACTAAAGTTTGGAAAACATTTCAAAGCATTTCTAAGTTCAAAATTTATGGAAAATTTTGGCAGAGTCTCCTTTGTATCGAGAGGCTCGGGAGAAAATATAATATTAAATATAACAATTATATACATATATTATCCAAAATATTATATCCCAACCTGGGAAAATATATAAATAGCGCTATATACCGTAATCCGAAACGTACCTATTTGTCGGGCAATTTACACTTAATTTATGGAACCAAAAGCAGTAGCAATTGCTTCCATAACCTGCATTTCACTTAAAAATCCAAAAGGTTAACAATTTATATAAAGTGAAAAATTTAAGTGGTTTCAATCATTAACAACAAATCAATACAACAACCAACAATTTCAACAAACAGCATACACAACAATTAAAAAACAACCATTCAATCAACAAACAAATAGTTGTTCGGGTTCAAAACTTTTAAATTATACGGAATGAAGAATAAACTGCTAGCGCATCATTTACTCAACAGTCTTAGATAAAACTAAATAGATTATCCATTTACCCAAATCCAATTTTAAAGTATCTTACCCAAACAACCATAATCAAACAACAACAATTCCTACTTACAAATCAATTAACTCATTATTAATTTTATTTCATACATTAGTTGTTGGATTCTTTTCATTCATATAACAGTTTATCTTTTATTTTCATTTATTTCTTTCAATTTTATTTTCATTTTATTTCTTTCAATTTTAATTTCATTTTATTTCTTTCAATTTTATTTCTTTCAATTTTATTTTCATTTTATTTCTTTCAATTTTATTTTCATTTTATTTCTTTCAATTTTATTCAGAAATAACTTCAACCTTTTTCTTAAGTTTACAATTTCTCTTTATTATACTACATCCATTTATTTTCACTTACTACTTACTATTATTCATTTCCATTAACTAAGGTCATGCCAGTTCTTTTTATTTCATTATAATTATTCATTCATTTATTGCATGCCCTCATTTATTTACATTTGTTTATCAATAGTATTCATATCCCATTTTATTTCTTAGCTTTTCCATTTTATGTACTTAAGTTGATATTCATCTATTTGAATTACTTACCTTTAATTATATTCACTTGGAAATTTTTTAATTATAACTTAAGTTTATACATTAAATTCTGATTTAACAGCATTTCATTGAATACTTTCATTATTTCAAATTTCTGCTTGTATAATATTCTATTACAATCTCTTATTAAACATTTCAACTTTTAATATTTGGTAAGTTATATATGTTATTTAAGCGTGTAATTGAAAGTTATACAAGCTTGTTCCATTTCCTTTAATTAATTCATCGTTCAATAAATTTTTACCTTTTCTTATAAGTTACACTTTCAATTTCCTTAATATTTCCTTTATACTTAGCCTTAAATCTCTTACCTTAATTAGAGATTTCAATTTTATTAATTACTTTCCTTTCGTATCACTACAATAATTGAAATAGTTAATTAATGGAAATTCAAGAATTTAATACCGGGTTAAATTTTCAATTTATTTTAAAATAATTAATAAATATTTTCTTACACTTATATATCTCTAATTATATTTAAAATAATTCAAAAATATGTATATTTCAAAAAAATGAGTCTGCAGTAAAACTACTACAGTGGCCTTCCCCCTTCGAAACTCGAAAGTGAAAGTCGATGATGCGGCCGCCATCACCGAAATTATTTCCCAACGACAGAGAGGAAAGTACGAACTTATTTTCTCAAAAAAAAATCTTCTTAAAACAATTCTTCCGAATTATATTGAAATATTTATATCAGAAAATACCTATAAACAATATTAATATATTCCAAAATTTATCCGAAAAAATTCAAAACCCCGGATCTTAAGTTCTAAATTTCCAAATTTTATTTGTTTATTTTAAATCTCATGTCAACTATTATTATAATTTTTTTTACCTATCAACCATTTCAGCCAAATATAGATATCATTTGAAAATTTTATTATATATGCGGAAAATATAAAAGGCAAAATTATTTCATTCGCCTAGATAAAACAAATATTATGTCGGTCTGTCCTATTAAGTGTTTAGAAATCCCTATTGATGTCATAGTGTCCCATGCAGCAAACAGAATTTATAAATACAAAACGGAACAGATTAACACAATATTAAATTTTTTTATAACACTAACAAATACGCTCTTATATATATATATATATATATATATATATATATATATATATATATATATATATATATAGACACACACACACACACTCTCAGCGACTCCCATAGGGTATTACTACCCTATTAATAAAGAGTCAAACCCCACAAATCTAAGGTTTATCGCTAAACCAAAGCTCTGATACCAGATGTAACGTCCCGCCTTTTCGCACGCTTTAAATCGACACACGTGCCAACTCAAACCATACGAAAGGGTGGATTGTTATGGGGTAAATAAGAAAAACAAGAAGAAAAAACAAAACAGAATCTCACAGCAGAAGGATAATATATAATAATCAAATATACATTTCATGAAGCTATTTTACAAAAACATTTGATTATATTTACATAATACATATCAGAGTTACACATACCAATAACAATGCAGCGGAACAGTATGAGTGTAGTGCAATAGGATAAATAATAATAAGAAGAATCTTCGTCTTCGTCCTTCAAAGCTAAATCTTCAAATCCTGAAACGCTCATACTGACCCGAGCGAATTGATAAGACAAAACACTCGAGTCAGAACTAAAAGATCTTATGTGAGTTAAATTAACAGAAATAAATATGAGTGCAGTAACTCAAGAGATGCTCGGGATTTACATCTCCTAAGGATCCGTTAAACTATTTACTATGTAGTATATTGCGCTATTATAATAGTGTCTAATTGTAAAATAAACTTACTTTTAAATAGCGTTAAGGAGTGACCCAATATTCCCCTTAACACAATAATAGTCCCAGTAGTCCATCCAATATCATAGCCCCTCCTGATCTGGAAGCCACCAGAGGAGATCACACGGGCTACGGGAGAAATCCAAACTCGTACAAGGCGCGATAGGGTAGGTGACACGGCACAACTAGGCAATGCCAGGGAAGATATACCAATTACCCACACCCCCAAATAAAAATCAAAAGTGGCCACCGAATCAATCCAAAGCCAAAGTATAATATCGAAGGGATGTGTCCGATCAAATATGTTACCTTATTAATCCGTCGATCACTCCTATTTTAGCCACCTTATGCCAACTCACGGGAGTCGGGTCCACGTATTTACCTAAAAGGAAACGCCCCCACCATCCTACTTCAATCTGGAATCTCCACCGCGTACACGGTTGTTAAAGTGGTTTTCGAGGTTGGCAAAGAGTATGACAACTTCTGATTCCGGTCTCTTCAACAACCAAACGTTATTATAACACCGCGGTCTTTAAAATAGTTTATACTTTATAAATCGGAATATAATTATCCATTTCAAAACCCATAATTACGATATCATTTCCTTTTAAAACCCAAATAAATATGAGATCATTTTATTTAAAATATATTTCTTTTCTAAAATCATGCCACTTTTAATTTTATAATATCTCGAAACCAAATATTTGAATTTTAACTTTCAACATAATACTTCGAAATCCATAGTTTTAAAGCCATAACTTTCAAAACTTAAATGGTTTGGATATTCAACAGTATATAAAATAAAACGGTTGAATTTAAAATTTCTTTAAAAGTAAATAATTTCCACACCTTCACAATTTCCATTCACTATAAATAGAGTCTAAACCCATAACTTTTAGATTCACTTTCAGTTTGAATAAAACCCTTCGATTTCAATATTTTCAAACTTTGAGCATTTAATGAATTTCAAAATTAAGGTTGGGAATTTCAAATCAACAATTCATTTTCCTATTATTTAGTTTGAAAGGTTTACATGATAAATCCATAACCATTAAAAATAAACTAAATTTATTAACACTAAAAGTTTTCATCCATTTTTTTTATACTAGAATTATTCATTAAATCTAGTTATAAATATCACACCTTTAAAATTTCCAATTTTAATAAGTTAACATCAACTTATGGAGTTAAATTTTCAAATAAGCTCTATTCCAATTAAATTTCAAATTTATCTTTCAATCTTAATTGATTTGAATCATTTATAACTCTATATATATACAAGATCTTAAACCTGTACTTAATCGTATACTATAAATTATCAAATGCCATTTCAAACTTATTCATTTTCATTTAACAGATTTATGCGTAGTTTAAATTCAACAATTTAACTATGTATGTATATATAAAATATATTTATATCATATCCAAATTTAATATTTATTAAACCGTATCATATCCAAACCATAAAAATCATTTCAAAAATAATTTTATATATATACCATGGTGCCTGTATATAATTTTCAATCCTATGGTCAAGTGATACAGAAATTTATCATTTCAAGCCGCAATTTAAAAATAAAAATGCGGTTGTATATCATTTCAAACCGCAATCCCGAACGAAATGAAAATGCATGATAACTTGCAGTTTATATAAGATAGAACACATCATCCATTCATCCAATATCAATCATCAACCAATTTATTTCAATCATCATCAATTTAAACAAACATCAACGTATAGCATATAAAATATAACAGGTAATAAATGACAGCTATTAACTAATAGTTTATATTCAATAATAAATTTATTAACTGTTTAACTATCAGTTTATATGAAAATAAATAAATTTTAACTGTCAATTTATATGCAATAATAAAATTAATTAACAGTTAAATTAAATAAATGCGATTTAACAGAGATGGCGAATAAAACATGCCAAACAGTCATAATTAAATTTCTACTCATGTCTTAAGTCAATTTAACAGACATTGGAAATTTTAGAAGTTGCAAGTGGGTTAAAACACTCACCTTTTAAATTTAAATCGAATTTAAATCCGATTTAAACCCAAAAATTCGACGGTCTCCAAATCTGTCCAAACCAGCGTCAAAACGTACGGAATTTTATTACGATCCTAACAAAAAAAAATCGTGAGAAATGGAGGTCGTATGTAGAAGTTATTCACGTTATAGAAATTTGAAATCAAAATAAAATAATTATAAAATAAGAAAACAACTCACTAACCCTGATTCCACGTCAACAAAACACGTATCTTCCTTATGTAAGCTAAAGGGAGCCGCCTCCATTGAAAACCCTAAATGCACAAAACGCGGCACACAAACCGTGCAGCCGCCGGCAAACTGGCCCTCCCTCACGGGATGATTCTCTGATCGGCCACCATAAGTAGCCACGCCTACCTCCCCTCTCTACTCGCGCACCACGCGGCCACTCCAAACCACCTCAGGCCGAGGGCGACAATGGCTCGTCCCCTGTCGATTTCGCATGGAACCAAAACCCTAAAGACCCAAGTAGCCGCATGGATCTAGCCTACTCGACGACCTCTACTCAATGATCACCTCCGATCGTTCCGAAATCGCAGATCCATCGTCGAATGCACAAAACCATAACGAACGGTTGGAGTTGATTTACGATTTCTGGACAAATAGTGCGACGAAACGAAAAACAAACTGTATCAGCAGATTACGTTCTTCGAGAACTATGACATATAATTTTTGTGAATTTTTCTAGAGACTTTGAATTTTAGACTTTGGATTTTGAATTGAAATTGGATCTAGGTTTTGGTTTGCATCCATTGGGAAGCGGAGGAATAGAGAAGCAGATACGCTCAAACTAATGAGAATAGATGGAGGCTAGGGTTTATAACTGTATTTATATAGGTAGGTTAGAAATAGAGTAGATGGATCTGATAAACAAACGTGATGAACGATAATTGGCCCAAAAAGCCCGTTTTGACCCCGGAACGAAATTGGGTAAACCCATATATCAAAATAGGTGTTTTATAATATTCTGAATGCGATGGAAAAAGTTTCACGTCCATATTCCATCATATGAAGAAGTTATGCTGAAATCAATATTTTCAAATTGATTTCAAATTGATTTCAATTTATCGATTTCAAGGCGTTTCGCGTTCGTACGATCAAACGACGAGTCCGATCGCTACGAAACTTGAAACCCTACAATAATTCACTGTTACGGATCCGATGTAACTTGTTTCGTCGAAATCCGAGTCCATGACCAAAATGTCTATTTTTATATAGATAAATAAATAAATCAAAAATTATTCAATTAAATCAAAATTTCCCATTTCTCTTTGATAATTTACGATCTTTATTATTATAAATTTTTCAATCATCTATACTAATTTATACAAAATTTAACTTGTCAAATTTGAATTTAGAAATTCCCAAATTTCATTAATTTCACCAAATTATAAATTAAATTCCCAATAATTTAATTAAATTTACTTTCCATTTATTATTGTCAAACAGATGGATTAAATTGTTATCCCGCCTTTTGGCAAGGCCGAGATATCACAAGAATTGGTTACATGCATGAGATTGATCTTCTTGGATACCGAGCATGCACAGGTTCGCTAAGGATATCGATGGATTTTGCCCGAGTCCGGATCGAGTTACAAATGACAAGGCATGACAAACAAAGCCAGGAGAGCCAACGTTCCAAATTTTAGATCAATCCGAGTTCGTATGCTCAAGTTATGATTGATTCAAAGAGAAGAAAGGGGCTTCAGTTTCGTATCCATCCCCAAGCTCCAGTTCGAATCGATAGTTTTCGTATCGATCAGAAGACCAACTGCTTCATATCCATCAAGGAAAGACAGTTCGTATCGATTGAGTTCGAATCCATGGGGGTATCTTGGTTCGACTCGATCGTATTCAAGTCCATTGACGTCTCCCCGCTTCGTATCCATCAGGTCAGAGCACTTCGTATCCATCAGGTTGCCCTGCTTCGTATCCCTCAAAGGGCCCCAGTTCACATTGATTGACTTTGTGTCCATCGGGAAGCTATGTGTCTCGACTCCATCGAATAAAGGCATGTTCGTGTCCATCAACCTTTATCAATTCGTATCCATCGATGTGACAGCCATGGATAACGATCACTTTGAATCCACCTAGTCAACAAGCTTAGATGACGTGTCGATACTCGATGCAAATTAGGTGAGATCTAAGGAATGGATGCGTTCAACACGGAGAAAAGACCGGTTCGACTAGAAGGCGTGCGCCACCTCAACACAGAACCACGTGGGCTGATGGAGTCGAAGGAATCGATTCGAAGCCATCGATTCGAACCAGACAGGAACTGGAAAATCCTATTTCGTATCGACCATATCTCTCGATCCACTGATCCAACTGCTATGAAATTTTCAGGGGAGACTACGAACAAGCTAAGGAAGCTTTCTATCAAATTTCAGATCGATTGGACGTCATCTCGATCGATACGAAACGGTTTCGTATCGATGTCGGGTCGTGCTGAAACTTTTAGGAAACGGTTGCGTGGGCCCCCTCACGTGCCAGACTGAGTCTCGCGAAGTTTGCGCGAAATCTCAGCTTCCTATGCCTATAAATAGATCCCCAGAGCCTCTTTTCTTGATTTCTAAAGCACGGAGACTCTGCCGGATCAAAACTTGCACCTTCCCCTTGCTGCTGATTTCGAATTTCAAGTTGTTTTTCGCTGTCATTTGTTGTAACCACTTGTAACTATTCAAAGAGAATCAATAAAGCTGCAAAAACTTCATGGTGGATGTAGGCAACGTGCCGAACCACTATAAATCGTTTGTCTGTGCAATTTTACTTTCGTTATTTAGAGTTTTTATTAGATAATCCTCATTTTCAATTTACTTTCTTCATTTTTATCTCTTCAAATACATCCGAAGAGTGTTGTGCCCAATTTTGGTACAAACACTTTGGTGCTTTCATTGAGAAAACCCAGTTTTCCTCCTGCTCCTTGGATCTGTCGCCGATACCGGATTGCATAAATCTAAGGGAGAGATCCAGATTTCAATTTCAAATTCCTTCCATTCTATTCATATTTTCCAAAGTCTAGGAAAGGAGTTCATTATTCAAGATGGTTAGCACAAGAACCGCTTCTGCCGCTGGTCAAGAAGGCCGGGATAGACAGAATCCCACGCAACTAACCCCACCTAACCAAGATGATACCAGGCATTCTAACCCATCAGGTCCAGTTACTAGACAAGAGTTCCAGACATTGCTCCAGGAACTATCTCAAAGTCGGCAACAGCTAGCTGAGCAGTTGCGCGTTAATACTGAATTAGCCAATCAACTAGACCACCAAGGGCATAGAAGATCCAGAAGGGATCATGCATCTCGCTCCTCCACTGAAAGTTCTGCTTCATCCGACTACAATCACAGATCCACCCGTCCCAGGCTAGACGGAAATTATGCACAGGCCATTGACCACCAGCCAGCATTGACCGTTGGACAGTTAAGAGTTGGCCCGTCTGCTAGTTTTCATACAGGACCCTCCTCCCGAGGAGGCGCTGTTCCACAACATACCATGGATAGCCATGCCACCGCTACTGCAGTTGACATAGGAGTTGATACCCGAAATCAATCCAATCAGAATTACCACCAGTAGGAACGTGCTCCAGAACTATATGTCCCGGAAGACATCGAGCCAAGGAGGCGAGATATGGATCGTCGACAGCGCCTGATCCCACCTCGCACTGTGGAACCCGACCACACTTTGGCTCATTACCCTCAAATGTAGCAACACCGGGCCTCTCAGCCTTGGTACGCCAAATGATTCGCGAGAGTTAGGGCTTAACAAATGACGATTGGGGAATCTCCCGAAGTCATACTCCATTCACTGATGACATATTATATGATGAACCTCCTCGACGATTTAGGATGCTGACCCTACCTATGTATGAAGGAAGTTCCGATCTTAACCAGCATATTCTGAAATACGAATGGTCGATGACTGGTGCAAGAGCTGATGATGCAGTAAAGTGCTGTAGTTTTCCCATTTCTTTGGGGGGAATTGCGACGATGTGGTTTACCCGATTACCCCCACGATCTATCTCTTGATTTGACCAGTTGGTTACTAAATTTGTTGAACAGTTTCGTATGCACATTGCCAGGCCTAAAGACGTCAATACTTTATCTAGTGTCACTCAAGCTCCTAGGGAGACACTCAGGCGATATTTGGAAAGGTTCAATGCCGCTTGTGCGGAGATCACTAACCCCAATGATAATTCAATCTTGATGGCCTTGACTAAGGGGATTGACCCCGATTCTGAGTTTGGATATTGGCTAGCTGGGAAGCCTCCCGCATCGTTGGATCGTTTCTATTCCAAAGCCGCTCAATTCTTAAGGCGTGAGGATGCAAAATAATCTAGGAAACAGGACGATGCGAGACCCAGCAATGAAGGGATTCGGAGTAATGTTGCAGTTAAACAATCTGGTGAAAGTTCAGGAAAAGTCCAGTTAAATATTCAGAATAAGCAAGCTCAATAGCCGAGGAACGGTGATAGCCAGAGCAGAAAACGAGATCAGAACAGTGGCCCATGACGTAGGGCTCCGATGTTTGATACTTATACACCGCTGAACACGTCATTGGAGAATGTATATCTACAGACTTGCAATGCTATGCAGTATAAGAAGCCTGCTCCAAAGCCATCGTCGGAGAGGCAGATCCAAACAGGGAAGTTCTGTAGATTCCATGAAAGTTATGGACATAACACCAATGAGTGTAGACATTTGCAGGACCTCATTGAGAAGTTGATTAGAGAGAGGAAGCTGGATCAGTTTGTTCGGGCACTGCAGTCTGGTGATGCGGGCTCATCCAATCAAAATCGTAAGCAAACTCAAGAGAGACGAGAGGAACCTGCCCGTGCAGGTGGGAGGTTAGTTATTAATACAGCCAGTCGTGGTCCCCACCCGGCAGGCCGAAGTTGGAAGGAGATCGAGTCATATGCCAATTCGATCAGGCATGTTGATTTTGAATGTTGTAGTAGTTTTGATGAAGGGGCTCCGGGCAAATTGTAGAGGACGATGGCGGACGACATCGTATTTAGAAACCGAGATGTTGATAGGGTCGAAGCCCCAACTATTGACCCAATTGTCATATCTGCCCAGGTTGGTCCTGCTTGGATGAAGAGGATCCTGGTGGACAGTGGGAGTTCGGTAAACATTTTGTTTAAAAGAGCATATGATCAAATGAAGATGGAAACCAAAGATTTAAAACCTTGTCAATCTAGAATACATGGCTTCGATGGAAATGCTAATATACCCACTGGAGTGGTGGAGTTGCCAGTGGAGTTAGGAGTTGGAGAACGCCGAAGGGTTCGAATGTTACAGTTTGTTGTTTTAGATATTCACTCTCCGTACAATGCCTTTTTGGGCCGACCGGCCCTTGCTGAATTTAGGGCAGCAATTGCCCCGTGGTGTTTAACATTGAAGTTCCCCACCGATCGTGGGATTGGAGTCATTCAAGGAGATCAGGCTGCTAGAAGAGCCTGTTATGTTGCGGAGCTGCGTGATGCGCAGCGAAAAGAGAAAGGAAAGGGCGTAGAGGAATCTCTCTGCGTCCGTTTTGCGGACAATTGACAACTGGTGCCTGGGCCTCGTCCTGGGCACCACAACCTATTCCAAATGGATCTTGACCCGAGAGACAATGATAACAAAGAGGAATCCACGGAGAGTCAAGCTTCTCCGGCTGAGCTGACGGTTGATGTTCCAATCGACAATAATGATGATGGTTCAAGAATGTTGAAGGTTGGGTCTCAGTTAAGCCAAGAGACACAACAGGGATTGGTTGATTTTCTCCGGGCGAATCTCGACGTATTCGCCTGGATGCACTCTGATATGTGCGGAATCTCGCCGGACATCGCGAGCCACACCTTGAATATTGACACATGGTATATCCCGGTCAAACAAAAAAGGCGCGGTATGGATCTAGAGAGATATGCCGCCCTTAAAGAAGAAGTTGACAAGCTGAAGGAGAATGTGTTTATCCGGGATGCTCTATACCCGGAGTGGGTATTCAACCCTGTACTTGTCCGAAAACCAAATGGGAAATGGAGAACGTACATTGATTATTCTGACTTAAATAAAGCTTGTCCGAAAGACAGCTTTCCACTTCCCCGAATTGATCAACTTGTGTATTCAACAGCCGGACACGAGTTACTATCTTTCATCGATGCTTACTCTAGCTACAATCAGATACCCATGCATGTGCCCGACCAGGAGCATTCAAGCTTCGTAACCGATCTGGGACTATACTGCTACAAAATTATGCCTTTTGGATTAAAGAATGCCGGAGCAACTTACCAGCGCTTGGTCAACCGAATGTTTGCTAGTCAGATCGGAAAGACCATGGAGGTTTATGTAGACGACATGCTGGTAAAATCACGATACCCCACTAATCACATTAAAGACTTGGAGTCCATGCTCAATATTATTCAAAAATATGGGATGAAGCTCAATCCGCTAAAGTATCATTTTGGAGTCGCATCTGGAAAGTTCCTCGGGTTCATCGTCAATGCCAGAGGGATAGAGGCCAATCCTGAAAAGATCTGGGCTATCAGAAACTTACAAACTCCAAGAACTATAAAGCAAGTCTAGAGTCTTAATGGAAAAGTAGCAGCACTAAGCAGGTTCATATCATAGTCCACTGATAAATGCATCCCCTTCTTCGATCTGATTCGGAAGGGAAAACTGAACTTCGAATGGACTGCGGAATGTGAGGGCGCATTTCAAGCACTGGTTCAACATCTTTCTACACCACCAATTCTTTCGAAGCCTGTCGACCACGAGCAGTTGTATCTTTACTTGGCGGTATCAGAGAACGCGATCAGTGTGGCCCTTGTTCGGGAGGAGGACCGAGTACAGAAACCGGTCTATTATGTTAGCAAACGACTTACCGGAGCCGAGAGAAATTATCCAAAGCTAGAAAAGCTTTCCTATTGCTTAGTCATTGCCTTGAGGAAGCTCCGTCCATATTTCCAGGCTCATCCCATCACTGTGTACACCGATCAGCCGTTACGACAGGTCCTCACACGGCCTGAGACGTCTTGCAGGTTACTAAAATGGAACATTGAGCTGAGTCAGTTCGACATCACATATACTCCGAGAAGGGCCATACACGGTCAAGTACTGGCAGATTTTATCGTCGAATTCACTGCTCTTGAAGACTTACCTAAGACAAGCAAACCTCCCGAATGCATATGGAAGCTGTATACCGATGGTGCATCCAACAATCGGTGCTCAGGCGCAGGGGTAGTTCTCGAAACCCCCGAGGGCCGATCCATATGCTATGCTCTAAAGTTCGAGTTCCATGCAACCAACAATGAAGCTGAATATGAAGCTTTTCTTACTGGGTTGAAGCTGGCTCATGACCTGAGAATTGTCGCCGTGGAGATTTACTATGACTCCCAATTAATCGTATGTCAGGTCCGGGGTGAATATCAGGCTAAGGATCGAAGACTAGCTGCTTATCTAACTCGAGTCCGGGAGATTCTTGATCAGTTTGATTACTATGACATTTTCTACATCCCCTGGGAGCATAATCAGAAGGACGATTCGTTGGCAAAATTGGCAAGTACGGGCGAAGCTCAGCAGTTGGGGCTCGTTCCCGTTGAAACTCTATCTTCTCCGAGCATTGATCAGATGGAGACGATCACGCATTTGAGGCTATCACCAACAGGGAGTCATGGATGACCCCCTGTCGAAATTACATTGAGCATGGGACATTGCCCGAACGTAGGAACGAAAAACGGCAGATCCTTCGAAAAGCCTCGTGGTTTGTCATTCAGAATGGAGTTATGTATAGAAGAGGGTACTCTGTTCCTCTTCTCCGGTGTATCGCACACGATGAAATCAAATGAGTGTTACATGTTGTACACGAAGGAGAATGTGGCGATAACACTGGGGGGCAAGCGCTCGCTAAGAAAGTACTCCGATATGGATATTATTGGCCTACTGTTAATCGAGACGCAGCGGACTATGCCAAAAAATGTGATAAATGCCAGTAACAAGCTCGAATTCCTTGGGCCCTACCTACTAAGATAACCCAAATGGTTAGCCCTTGGCCATTTGCAGTGTGGGGGATTGATATAATTGGCGCACTGCCTCTTGCCAAAGGTGGTGCAAAGTACGCCATCATCGCAGTTGATTACTTCACTAAATGGGCTAAAGTCGAACCTCTTGCAACAATCACGACAAAGAAGGTAATCAACTTTGTGGTACGCAACATTATCTGCCGGTTTAGTCTCCCACGTACTATTATCACCGATAACGGAGCCTAATTCGACAGCGTTGAATTCAAAAACTTCTGTCAACAGTTCCATATCCATAAGAAATTCTCCGCAGTTGCACACCTTTAAGCGAATGGCCAAATCGAAGCTGTTAATAAGGTTATCAAATCAATTTTGAAGAAACGATTGGAAAAGGCCGGGGGCAAATGGGTTGATGAACTTCCTATGGCTTTATGGGCTTATCGAATGACTCACAAAACTGCAACCGAACACACTCCATTTTCTCTATCTTATGGTTCTGAAGCCATTATTCCAGTCGAAATGGAAGTTCACTCTCATCGTGTGACATATTATGATCCGAAAATGAATGCCATACTACTTGCTGAATCCTTAGATCTACTCGATGAGAAGCGTGAAGAGGCTGATTTGAGGGCAGCCGCATACCGGAGTCGAGTCGCCCGAGTGTACAATGCCAAGGTCCGACCATGGACCTTCGAACTCGGCAATCTTGTACTCAAAAGAATTTATCCGGTTCCTTCTCACATGAAACCAAATTAGGAAGGACCGTATGTGATTTCACAAAAGCTCGGAGATGGCACATTCAAGTTATCGACCGTTGACGGCCTTACTCTGCCGAGAGCCTGGAATAGCGAGAGTCTCCGTCGCTACTATACATGACAGGCTTTATTTGTTTTAGCGCATTATTTCCTTTGCATTTCATTTTCGCATTTTGAAATTTGAACTTGTAATAAGGCAGCTGACTTGCCATATTTTCTTATTTCAGCAATAAAATGCTATCTCTTCGGGCCAGAGCTGTGATTTATTGAATACGCCACCAAACATCACGATGCACGAAGAGCTAAGTTCCACCATACAGTGGGATTTATTCAAATAGGGAGTGACCGTAACACGACCGGTCACTCACTATGTGAAACCCGAGCTCAGGGGCATGTCACCACACCAATATCTAAAAGGATTGATACACGACAATCCTCCCACCAACTCCAGATTCCCAGAGTGTGAACTGGAGTATAAACATTGAAATAACTCTAAGTCCCCGGAGCACGGACTGGAGTATAAACACCAACTCCAAATTCCTAGAGTGCGAACTGGAGTATAAACATTGAAATAACTCTAAGTCCCCGGAGCGCGGACTGGAGTATAAACACCAACTCCAAATTCCTAGAGTGCGAACTGGAGTATAAACATTGAAATAACTCTAAGTCCCCGGAGCGCGGACTGGAGTATAAACACCAACTCCAGATTCCCAGAGTGCGAACTGGAGTATAAACATTGAAATAACTCTAAGTCCCCAGAGCGCGGACCGGAGTATAAACACTAACTCCAGATTCCGGGAGTGCGAGCTGGAGTATAAACATTGAAATAACTCTAAGTCCTCAGAGCGCGGATTGGAGTGCAAACCTTAACCTCAAATTCCCGGAGTGCAAACTGGAGTGTAAACACTAATTCAAAGTTCCCGGATTGCGAACTGTATCATAAGCACCGGTAATTATCGGGCTCTCGGAGCGTGAACCGAATTATTGCTCGCAATTTATTCTAAGTCCCCGGAGCGTGGACATGCGCTTAAGATTTTCCAAAAAGTGCGACCGTAAACCAATCGTTGCAACACTTAAGTAGAAAAAACAGTTGGAATGAGAAAAGCAATAATTTATTTCAACTAACTAGAGACAAGGACTTACATGCAAATAAGTTCTTCCAAAAAAGAATTCCTAGTAGTAGGGGCCGAACCTGCATCTATACACGGCCTACTAGCGAAAAACAAACACAAGTTCCTATCTATCAAAAAAATCGCTTAAGTGGCCCATCTATTTCTTCTTTTTCGACCTCCTTATCAGTGGGTCGTCCTCGGACTCGCTAGTAATAGAGATCCTTCATTTGGAGTGCTTCCTCTTCGGTGGTTGCTCTTCGGCTGTGGGCATAATGTCAACGTCCTCCTCAGATCTTGAATTTACATGAAGGCTTCCCACCGGAGGAGTTGGAGGGACTGGATCTGCGACGGAAGACGGGGCGGACGCCCAGGTATCGACCGCAGTGCCACTCTATAGTATTACACTTAGAGGTTCTGGACTATGCACCGTAGCCCTAGTTCCAGCGCTGCCTTCATGTCCCGCAGCCTCTAGTTCGACGTTAATCTCGACAAAAATTTCTTCGTCTCGAGCTGATTGGGCATGGCTGGGGGCAACCGTGGTCGGCGTTACAGAACTAGAAGCCGGCGGGAGCTCACTGATGATAAACGGCAGGTCTGTGAAGGGGCCACCATGCTGGCCAAGTAGCTCACTTACCATTTGCTCATCAAGAGATAGGGAGCTCCCCTGCGTCATGTCATTAAACACTGTCGTCGTCACAATGGTCGTTTCGATGATGATGGCCTTCAGCCCCTGAGTAGACTCCTGAGCTGCGGTTGTCGGCGTAATTCCAGTTACTGAACAAAGAAGGGAAGGAGTTAGTAGCAATCATTTCAAAACAAACTCTCTATTCGAAGCACACTTGAGATATGTTCAGAGTGCCTTCCTCAGTTTGACTTGCTGACGGCTGAGCGGCCTCGGAAGTATGCTCCCGAGTAGGAGATAGTCGCGGCTGTCCTGGGTCATAAGCTGGAACGAATTGTGAATCAACCACAGATACAGGCTCTAACGAAGGTGGAGCGGTAAATTCAAGAATAGTAGCGTGGTGCTCAACACCCGATCCTTCCCCAATCTCATGGTGCTAACCACCAATCATCTCCTTCTCATGAGAAATTATGGCATCATGAAGGACCTTCTTTTCATCTTCGGTCAGCAACCGATTCTCAAGCTCGAACTGGTCGATTGATGCATCCGGGTGCGCTTCTCCTTCCTCCTCAACCAATCGAACCCAAGCGTTACGAGGATGAACCGGATAATCCTTAAGCCAGGCCAAATTTATGTGCCTCAGCACATTGGCATTGTAAGTAATGAGGAGATCTTCAATGTCGGCCTCCAGCCTGGCCTCTGCCCTTTGAACCTTCTCCTCAACCTCAGCCTCAACTGCCTGAACTTTAGCCACTGCCGCATCTCTTTCAGTCCGAAGCACTACGGCTTGTTCGCATGCTTCTTAGGCCGCGTTGTGCGCATCATTTCTGTCTTTAGTGATTTCGGCAAATTTATCTTTGAGTGCATTAAGTTCCTTCAAGGCCGCGTCCCGCTCGGCCGTCACGATGGTGTTTCGGTGGCCCATGTCCTCCACCGTAGCGTAATGCTCACGCTTCATCCTGTCCATCGCCGCCTGGGCCTCATCTGTTTTCTTCGTAGCATCCATTTCTGACTTCTGAGATGACTTGTATGATACGATCCCGGTGAGCTAGATCAGTTTGGAGTTTCTCGATGATTCACTCGCTCAAAGGCCAACGTCGATGCTTTATCAGCCGCTTTCGCACATGCCTTGTACTGGGCATAAAAATCATGCATGTAGTCATGTGCTACCTGCTCGGCTTCCTCTGGGATCCTTTTTAAATGTGGAGGAAAGATGTAGTTATCAAAGCAGATGTTCGAAAAATGTTTCTTTAGCTGAGCGAGCTTGATTGCTCCTTCCCCTGAAATTTCCATAGGGGGCTGTTCTGTAACAGCGGCAGTTATTGTTTCGCTTCTGGAGTGGCGGTATTCGTGCCTGGAAGATTGAGAAGTCGACTTGTAGCATGAAGATTCAGAGGGACGAGGGACATAAGCAGGAGGTTGTATGGGATATCTGGGAGGAGGAGGAGTACGTGATCGAGATCGACGCTTATAGACTCTATCTTTATCATATCTTTCTTGGCCAGAATACCCAGAGTGTCCCTGGTCATAATCTTTGTCCCCTTCTCGTCTGCGCGGCTCATGGTATGAAGACTTGCGAGCATGTCGGAGACTCCCTAACATTGAACCTCGCCCAGACATAGTATCTGCAAAGCAAAATAAAGTAGAATTAATCACCTTTCGAAATAGATAGTTTACAGTCAAAGGTTATGCAATGTTGTGAAATATGCATGAATGTGCAACCACTCGACCAACCGGATGTGTCCGCCACACCAGTGGGAAAAGACACGCTTAAAACTAAGGCTTGTGAGGTTTCGTCCAATCCGACGTCCTGCCGCAAGGACATATCGTCCGGAATCGGAAGATCAGCAAGTCCTTCATGAAGATTCTCCGTTCCAGAGGGAGACATTTCCGAAATTCTAATTCCGGAGACGGGCCAAGATGTAACCATAGATTTCCATCTCCCTTTTTTAGATGGTTTAGAGACAACAGCCTTGCCTTTTCTCTTCTCATCAATATCCTGGGCTACATCTACAAGTTCGCCCAAAGGTTCTTCATCGGTATGAGTCCTCTCGGAGTCAGCCTCTTCAATCACAACAACTTTGCGCTTTTCCCGCATGACTCGTTCTTTCGAGGCAGTCTTTAGTGCACCATCGAGCAGTATGCTTTGCCTCCGCTCAATCAACCCAAGGATCCGAAGATTCCTGTCAGTCAAGAGCAGTTCAATGTCCCTATCTTCACTCGGGACTCCTTGAAGCACCCGAACTATCTCCTCGAAATGTCTACCCTCTGGTCGCTGAATTACGGCTGTAAAAGGGAAAAAGATATGAATTTTACTTCAACTGCAAACGCCTTAGTAAATATTTGAAAGCTCAGTTTTACTCACGTCTGAATAACCCTCGTCGGGCGAACCCTGGAGGACATCGAACATAAAACCATTCTGTCCTATAGTAGCTTAGCCTAGTCCAGGACCCGGTGACCACCTGAATTCCTAACCGCTTCCAAAAATGTAAAAGATGGATTATCGTTTCGGCTTTTGAAGTTGAACAAATATCTGATCTCAGTCGGGATTGGTGGCCGATGAAGATATTGCATGAAGACGATAAATAGGCTATTGAGCGAAGCATACCCATTCGGGTGTAGTTGAGATGGAGCAACTCCCAAGAATGGCAACGCTTATCTTATGTAATCGTTAAATGGAGGAAGCGTTCCAGCAGCACACGCATGACTGTTGAATGCAGTGTATCCCTCCGGTGGATTGTGTGGCCTGTCGTTTGGTCCCGGCAATAACACGTCGTCTATCGACAGGCCATGCCTCAAGCATACTCTCCCCAACATATCTTCAGAAATGTGAGATGGGACAGAGTTTCGTGGATTGGGAATGGAAGACGCATTGGGAAATTCATCCGGGGCAGGACAGATGATATTAGGTTCAATATCCGGAACCTCTAGTCTTGAAGTAACTGTACTTTGGATTTCTTGCAGGTTTTCTTGCGGCTGCGAACATGATGGTTCCATAACTGGCTAACTTATGAGAAATTATCGTTAGACGACAAAAGGCCCGTTCATTCCTCGGTGTAAAGTGTACGAGTGTGTGTTGTGCAGTGCAATGCATTACTCGAATAAATTTGTGCGAAGTCTATGTGCAAGCAGTTGAGGTAGTTATGGTTCCATCAACGAGCTTCAAAATATGGTCAAGTGCGCAGTTTAATCAAGTCCAAATATGCAAGAATGAAGCTCATCGGAATTGTGCTAAATGAATGTAAAAAAATTCGTATTCATCGTAGAAGGTTTCGAATAGACGATAGGGAGCTCGTTCGAATCCATCTAGATGCAACTTCGAATCGATACCGGGCGCACATTTTGAATCGATGGTCAAGGGACGAGTTCGTATCGATCAGAATGAGGTGATTTCGAGTCGATCCTCAGCTACCTGGTTCGTAAGCTCTCATCTTAATGCCGGTAACGGTCGAGTCGATACTATTCGTATCCATCATAAAGATATTGTTCGTATCGATCTAAAGCCGAGATCTTCGAATCGATCGGTAACCTATGTTTCGTATCGATCATTTCGTATCGATACGATCCATCCCCATAGCCATCGATACGAACTGCATCACTGCCATTGGAGTATCCCAGCGATCGATGCGAAATCTAGAGAAAAACATCGCCGCCTTCATCGATTCGAATGCTAGCCCCCCCAGATCGATTTACTTATGCCTTTTCCACTCTTTCTTCTCCAATCTCCAGAAACATTGCTATGGCCATTAAACTTTGGGCCAGATCTGGCTTTACCAATCACCAGAGTGGATAATCGATGAAGAAAAAGTGGATCTGGTATTGCTTGATCGCTTTTATTTCGTAGTCGGTTACCTAATTTGAGATCGGGATTCGAAGAATTAGAGGTTTGTATTTGATTCGAGTCGAAGTCGCTGGTACTGTTCTCTCTCTCTCAAGTTTCTGGAACGATGCAAGGACTGGAGGCGGCAGTGAAAAGTAAAAAGTAAAAAATGATAAATGGCAAAGTCCCAGCTATTTATATAAGACCTATAAGATGACCGAGCCATTTCGCATCCCAGTCAACTCGACCGGTCACAATCGGTAATCCATAGATCGGTTCGAAAGCACCCTTCGAATCCATATACTTGAGGCTTCGTTGATACGAAGCACACAACTAAGGTCATGATGAGAACATCGGGTCACATCGAACGATGAGTGCATCGACTCAAAGCCCCTGTTCACATTAACAAATTCTCAACTCCATCCACTGTATATCGCTACGAACGACAATTTTGTGTCCATTATGGCTTATTAGTAGGAGCGATGCAACAAAAATTCATCGATACCAAACGGAGTTCACCGAAGTTTGAGATTATCGATACGAATAGTTGTTTCGTATCCACCACAACTGAAGCATCAGCATCGATTCAAACGAACATTTCGCCTCGGACGAACTTTTGATTTATCAATGCAGAGTCGATTTTTACAACTTTCTATATCGATTCAGGAGAGGATCGATGCGGAGGGACTTCATAAAACAACTATCAAACGTTGTTGCAACACAAATTTTACGTCGATTCAGGAGAAGATCGGCATGAAATTCATACATATGACAAGAAGCTAATCTCCGTCACATATTAATCAGCTATGACAGCATGGAATACAACTTTCAGCAAAAAACACAACCTTTGGCAAAATAGCAACGATTGTTCAGAATAAAGGCTGCAACTTTTCAAAGCACGTCATGTTCCCACAAGACATACTTTGGGGAGAAAATGTTATCCCGCCTTTTGGCAAGGCCGAAATATCAAAAGAATTGGTTACATGCATGAGATTGATCTTCCTGGATACCGAGCACGCACAGGTTCGCTAAGGATATCGATGGATTTTTCCCGAGTCTGGATCGAGTTACAACTGACAAGGCATGACAAACAGAGCCAGGAGAACCAACGTTCCAAGTTTTAGATCAATCCGAGTTTGTATGCTCAAGTTATGATCGATTCAAAGAGAAGAAAGGGGCTTCGGTTTCGTATCCATCCCCTAAGCTCTAGTTCGAATCGATAGTTTTCGTATCGATCATAAGACCAGCTGCTTCTTATCCATCAAGGAAAGACAGTTCATATCGATCGAGTTCGAATCCATGGGGGTACCTTGGTTCGACTCGATCGTATTCGATCCATTGACGTCTCCCCGCTTCGTATCCATCAGGTCAGAGCACTTTGTATCCATCAGGTTTCCCTGCTTCGTATCCATCAAAGGGCCCCAGTTCACATTGATTGACTTTGTGTCCATCGGGAAGCTATGTGTCTCGACTCCATCGAATTAAGGCATGTTCGTGTCCATCAACCTTTATCAATTTGTATCCATCGATGTGACAGTCGTTCGAATCCATGGATAATGATCACTTCGAATCCACCTAGTCAACCAGCTTAGATGACGTGTCGATCCTCGATGCAAATTAGGCGAGATCTAAGGAATGGATGCGTTCAACTCGGAGAAAAGACCGGTTCGACTCAAAGGACGCGTGCCACCTCACCACAGAACCACGTGGGCTGATGGAGTCGAAGGAATCGATTCGAATCCATCGATTTGAACCAGACAGGAACTGGAAAATCCTATTTCGTATCGACCATATCTCTCGATCCACTGATCCAAATACTATGAATTTTCAGAGGAGACTACGCACAAGCTAAGGAAGCTTTCCATCAAATTTCAGATCGATTGGACGTCATCTCGATCGATACGAAATGGTTTCGTATCAATGTCAGATCCTGCTGAAACTTTCAGGAAACAGTCGCATGGGCCCCCTCACGTGCCAGACCGAGTCTCGCGAAGTTTGGGCGAAATCTCAGCTTCCTACGCCTGTAAATAGAGCCCCAGAGCCAACAGAAAAAGGATCTTTTCTTGATTTCTGAAGCCCGGAGACTCTGCTGGATCAAGACTTGCACCTTCCCCTTGCTGCTGATTTCGAATTTCAATTTGTTTTTCGCTGTCATTTGTTGTAACCACTTGTAACTATTCCAAGAGAATCAATAAAGCTGCAAAAACTTCACAGTGGATGTAGGCAACGTGCCGAACCACTATAAATCGTTTGTCTGTGCAATTTTACTTTCGTTATTTGGAGTTTTTATTAGATAATCTTCATTTTCAATTTACTTTCTTCATTTTTATCTCTTCAAACACATCCGAAGAGTGTTGTGCCCAATTTTGGTACAAACATAATTATTGGATTCCAAATTATCACACAAATTTCTCACATTATCTTTACTTCAAATAATGAATTATTTTACTATATTCTATTTCATTTGATTGCAATTAAATTCACTTATTAGACTTTAAGTTTCCATATAAATAAATAAATCCCGACTCCCATTCTTAAATTCACTATTTATCATATTACCATCCTACGTTCCATTATTTTAATATATATATATATATATATATCCAGATACTTTAACATTTTCCAATTGTTTATCTCAATTGCATAACATTAAATTTATATTTATTGCAATGGTTTCTGATTTAATTGAACGAACTAAGTATATAACTCATAATAATTGATGTAAAACTCTCAATCCCACGTTTATAAGTTTGTTATTTCCACTCAAATATTATAGATATTTACAGGTATAGGTTTTTATTCAATCATTACTTATTATATATTAATTAGATAAATTCACTATTTAAGTCCGTTTATTTTTATTACCAAATACCCATTTACCTTTCCCATCAAATTTGAATTCCATTCAATTAATATAACCAATCAAATTTCCATCCACACTTTAATATAAACCTAAAATTTGCAATTCATTATCTTGTATTAATGTCATCCAATTTCTACCTTTATTATAGCTTTACAATATATATACATTCATTGATTGATTTCTATTTACCTTTGTTTCCTTATATTCAGTTCTTAGCTTAGTATGACAACTTATAGTACTCCATTAAATCGACAATTCATTTCAGTTGTTAATACTTAGCTTAAATTCCTACGGTTGCATTTCATTTACACTTCCGTTACTATGATAATAATTAGTAACGTTTATATCATCAACACATTATAATTACTCACCCTTTAATGAGTTTGATTTCCAAATAAGTTTGTTGACCACTTAATTAGGCAATTTATACAAATTTGTTATCATACCCATAAATCTACGCTTATCACTAAATCCTACATTTGAATAGATTTATTAAATTGAAACGTTCATTAAAGTTTATAAATTATTAACTTGTATTAACATGATTTCTTAATTTATTCCAATTACCGTTTAACAATGTTTTATTACATTAAATCAATTTAATACTTTCTTATAATTTCTCATATTCAATTTATATACAGGTAAAAATCTTTTCACTACTTAAATTCATTTGAATTTTATTCATATTACTATAAATAGGTTTTAATTACTGATGCAGCGCAAACTATGGAATCGACAACTTCAAATGATTCAATAATTTTAAGTCGTTTGGATAAGGCTACAATGTTAAGTCATTCAGAAAGTTTAAGTCTTAAGTCTTTCACGAGTCAAACAGGAGAGCTCCGACCTAAGGAATTACAAGGGGAAGTAATAAGTCGCAACCGACACAACGCCACAAACCTTGCCCACGACTCTGTCCTTCCACAACCCGCGAATCCTCCCCATCCATTGACTCACGACTCATCGACCTAATTTCCTCCGACCCAACTCCCTCCGACCCAATTCCATCCGACCCAAGTACCTCCGACCTAATTCCCTCAGACCCATGGGCTATCTTCTCCTTGAGTCGCGACCGATTCATTTCCTTTTCCTTGAGTCGCGACCGACTCATTCCCTTCTCCTTGAGTCGAGACCGACTCATTCCTCCACCTTAAGTCGCAGCAAAGTCATAAGTCGTCACCAAGTCATCGCAACCTACTATGAATCGGCACCGAGCTCCCAGGAGTCGAAGCCTTATGTCACGCGTTCTCCCGTGAAGCCCTAGGTCGCGAACTTCTTCCATAAGTCGCTGCCAATACCCTGCTTAAGTCATTGCCGAGACAATCAGTAAGGCGCTACTATTTCTTGCTAAGTCGCGGCCGATCCAGTTGTCTGTTAAGTCGCAAGTTTGTTGAGTCGTGTATCTTTTGAGTCGGTCATATATGTACTGTGTTGAGTCGTGTGATTTAAGTCGCTACCGACTTAAGGGAAATTGTATGAAGGCCGTTTGTTTTAAGTCGGATATGTGTGAATAGTGTCAACTGTGTTGTGTAGTAAGTCGGTAACGACTTATGATGAGTCGGTCTTGTTGAGTCGTCTGCGTTGAGTCGGTGCCGACCTAAGAGTTGGGTGATGATTGTTGTGTTGAGTTGTAATTCCTATAAATAGCGTGTGTGTTGTAAATTTTGTGGTTGTTGAATATTGAATAAATTTCCTTTTGTTAGCTTTGTGCTTTCATACCAATTGGTAGTTGAGTGTAATCTCCTATCTCCTCTTTCGGATAATCGAGTGCGCTCGATTCAACGATTGCAGAAGCCGATTCACGGTATCTAGTGCGCTAGATCAACGTCCGAAGAATCGTAGATCTTCTTTCTCGGTATCGTGCGCGATCAACGAGACGAAGATAGCTAGAATCCGGTATCTTCTGATCAACGGATTTGGGCCTTGCAGTATTATCAACTCACCGATTGCTACATTACATCGATTGAAGTTTATTTCCGAATTATCCGCTGCGTCAGTTTGGTATCAGAGCCATACTTAGCCAATCATAGCTAAGTTTGATTCTTGGAGCCAAGTTTTTGAAGTTTTTGAAAGTTTGAAGTTGTTTATCGTGTTCATCTTGAAGTTGCAACGAGTTTGAAGATTCCGATCCATTCCATTTTGGATCTAGAGTGGAGATTTGTTTGAATTTGATTTGTGTTGAAGTACTTGAGCTTGAGCCGAGCTAAGTTGTGTAGTGGTATAGGCCGAGTCAAGAGAAGTTTAAGGCCGAGCCTTGTGAAGTTGTGTGGAAGCTTGTGAAGCCGTCACTTGAAGATTTTGTTGTTCAATCATGCCACCTAGAAGAGCTAACCGACATCAAAACGTTGAAGCTTTGTATCGAAAAGAAGAAGCCGATCAAATGGAGCAACGTATGCATGAGAAGTTCGATGAAAGTTTTGGTAGATTGGAGAAATTGATGATGGATTTGAATACAAGTCAAAGCAGAAGGTCGCCAATCTCGGACCATGGAGGAAACCGAGTTTCGCCATTGGTTACGGAAGCGAGGAGGGTGTTACCATCATCTAGTCGTGACAGAAGAGAATCATCAGTTTCGATGAGGAGAGATCATCGTGATTATGAAAAAGGAAGTAGAAAAGATGAGCATGTTCATAGCAGAAGCAATGTTCAGAATCGATATCGAAGCTCATCTAAATTTGAAGAAGATCGTTATGGTGATAGTGTTCATTTTCGATTTCAGGAATCTAGGAAGGATACAGAAATTCCAGAATTCCGAGGTGGGTTACAAGCAGAGGAATTCCTTGATTGGTTGTCAAAGGTTGAAAGAATGTTTGAACTCAATGATATTCCTGAAGATCGCCAAGTTAAGTTAGTTGTTGCAAGCTTGAGAGGTAGAGCTATGGACTGGTGGCAACAAACTAAATCAACCAGAGAGAGAATGAAGAAATCTAAAGTTGTCAAGTGGGATAAGATGAAAAGGATGATGAAAGCAAATTTCTTACCCTACAATTATCAATCTCGTGTTAACCAACAGTTGCAGAAGAGGAATCCAGGTAGTCAAGGGAAGGGTATGGTTATAAGACCCAGTAATCAGTTTGATGGCGTTCCTTACAGTAGAGAAATTTCCAAGAGAATCAACGAACCAGTTGCACACAGAATCATTACGACGAATGTTGATGACCAAGTTAAGCGCTATCATTATCAGGAGTCTAACCATCGAAGTTTTGAAGGTACAAAGTCCCAGAAGAAACCCTTGGTTATAGAAGAATGTGGAAGTAAGGAAGTGGATGGTCGTACTGACAGCGGAACAGAAGAAGAAGAGGAACCGACTAGTCCAATATCAGTCAGCGAGAGTGTTGAAGAATCGGAAGGTAGTACTGAAACATTGGTTATGTATGAGGCAAGAGAAGAACTTCAATTTCCGGAGGAAGTTAAACCAATGTTGGAAGAGCTAGAAGAGGTTGGTCCTACAGAATCATTCGCAGCCTTACCACTAAAGTTTGATAATGAAGATGAAGAGCTCGAGTTAGAGAACGAAGAATGTAATTTGTTGAGGAGGATTGACGAAGTTAATTCTTATCAAGCACCACAATTTGATAACGATGAAGAATCTTTGTCAAGTAATGAGGAGAGTAATATGTTGAGGAGGACTGATGAATTTGACTTTTATCAACCGCTGAAATTTGATGATAACGAAGAGATTGAGTCAAAGTATGTGGATGTAGAAGTTGATTACTCGTCATTGCCAAAGTTTGACATCGATAGTATGGAAGAAGAAATTGTGTTCGGAGTTGAGGGAATTCATTTGTTGATGGAGGATTTTTGTTTGACACCTGAGCTTATGGATGAGAACCAGCCAAGTATTAATTCCTTAGTTTTCGAGGAGTCTGAACAAAGTGAAAGCGAAACAGAAGAGAAGGCAGAATCAGATTGTTTATTATCTTTAGGAGAGTTCGTCGATGAAATGGAAGTTGATGAGAAGTTATCAATGTTCATTGAATCCAGAAAAAGTTTTGGTATTGAGAATCCTGAGGAGGATGAAGTGTTTGAAGAATGTGAATATGAAATGTCTGAGGAACTATTTGGAGAAACTAATCCTTTATTATTGGAAGAGTATGTGGAAATGGGTAATGAATTGCTTGAGTTGGCCGAGCAAAGAACAAGTAAAGATCTTGATGTATTCGAGGAAGTTGAATCAGAATTCGATGAGTCCGAAGTCGAATACTTTGAGGCAATAACCAAGGAGTTACCATCGCTACAGGACATTCAACGTCAAACTGAACTCGTACCAGAAGCTATTTTACTACCAGTATCATATGATCTTGTGAGTCCGAAAGAACAGGAAGAGTTGATACGACAGGAGGAAGAGAATGATTGCCAGTTAAAGTCGTCTGATGATGTCCACCCTGCAAACATTGCCAGTGTCAATTGCTTGGAACCATCTTATGAAAATAACTATGTTGAAGGAGAAGCGAGCGGGAGTTCATTTCAGACAGGAGAATTGGATACAACACTTCAAGGGAAGATTTTAGATGATAGCATCTCTGAACGATATACGGAAAGACAAGAATCTGAGCATGAATCGTCACACTTCTTAGGACGAGATTTCCTAAGTCATTCTATGGTTCTAATTTTCCTTATATCGTTTCACATTTTGGATAAGTTTTGGTTCTATATCACGTCTTCCTATGGGCAGAAGCAATATGATATACGACACTATTTTTACGAAGTTCTGTGCTACATGAAGTGGATCTGGCATCTAGTGCTTAGTTTATCCCACACTTTTTCTTACGTCATCTCCCTTAGATCACTTCCTTATGCCGCCTGTCTTATGCCACGTCTATTTTATTACAGACATTCTTTATTTCGAACCATATCGTCAAAGGGTCGAGACAGGATTAATTTCAATAGTGGTTATCACCAGGGCCACATCAAACCAGATAATGAATGGAAGACAGCATCTCGAAGGAGGAAAGTGTGTAAATTCAGGACGACTGCTCTTCAAATAGAGGATGTGTTCATTTCTGAATTATTTCATCATGAAGATGAACAATCGGGTGTAGGGGAATCTATAAATTCGAGGTCGAATTTCTCTCAACCAGGGGAGGATGATGCAGCGCAAACTATGGAATCGACAACTTCAAATGATTCAATAATTTTAAGTCGTTTGGATAAGGCTACAATGTTAAGTCATTCAGAAAGTTTAAGTCTTAAGTCTTTCACGAGTCAAACAGGAGAGCTCCGACCTAAGGAATTACAAGGGGAAGTAATAAGTCGCAACCGACACAACGCCACAAACCTTGCCCACGACTCTGTCCTTCCACAACCCGCGAATCCTCCCCATCCATTGACTCACGACTCATCGACCTAATTTCCTCCGACCCAACTCCCTCCGACCCAATTCCATCCGACCCAAGTACCTCCGACCTAATTCCCTCAGACCCATGGGCTATCTTCTCCTTGAGTCGCGACCGATTCATTTCCTTTTCCTTGAGTCGCGACCGACTCATTCCCTTCTCCTTGAGTCGAGACCGACTCATTCCTCCACCTTAAGTCGCAGCAAAGTCATAAGTCGTCACCAAGTCATCGCAACCTACTATGAATCGGCACCGAGCTCCCAGGAGTCGAAGCCTTATGTCACGCGTTCTCCCGTGAAGCCCTAGGTCGCGAACTTCTTCCATAAGTCGCTGCCAATACCCTGCTTAAGTCATTGCCGAGACAATCAGTAAGGCGCTACTATTTCTTGCTAAGTCGCGGCCGATCCAGTTGTCTGTTAAGTCGCAAGTTTGTTGAGTCGTGTATCTTTTGAGTCGGTCATATATGTACTGTGTTGAGTCGTGTGATTTAAGTCGCTACCGACTTAAGGGAAATTGTATGAAGGCCGTTTGTTTTAAGTCGGATATGTGTGAATAGTGTCAACTGTGTTGTGTAGTAAGTCGGTAACGACTTATGATGAGTCGGTCTTGTTGAGTCGTCTGCGTTGAGTCGGTGCCGACCTAAGAGTTGGGTGATGATTGTTGTGTTGAGTTGTAATTCCTATAAATAGCGTGTGTGTTGTAAATTTTGTGGTTGTTGAATATTGAATAAATTTCCTTTTGTTAGCTTTGTGCTTTCATACCAATTGGTAGTTGAGTGTAATCTCCTATCTCCTCTTTCGGATAATCGAGTGCGCTCGATTCAACGATTGCAGAAGCCGATTCACGGTATCTAGTGCGCTAGATCAACGTCCGAAGAATCGTAGATCTTCTTTCTCGGTATCGTGCGCGATCAACGAGACGAAGATAGCTAGAATCCGGTATCTTCTGATCAACGGATTTGGGCCTTGCAGTATTATCAACTCACCGATTGCTACATTACATCGATTGAAGTTTATTTCCGAATTATCCGCTGCGTCAATTACCCTTGCTATATTTTAAATTTAGCGTTCATTGCAGTATTTGTTTATAAAGTTCTTTTATTTCTACTTAATTAAATTACAAACTCATAAATTCAATCAAATTAAATTCACGAAATTTACGGGTCGTTACAGACCCTTAACTGTCTCATGAAGCATTCCCCTAGCTCGTTCCATGTTCTGATCAATCCAGTCTCTTGCTGCCTAAACCAAAGCGTAGCCAAATTTGATAGAAATAATGGAAAACAATGTGCCATTACTTCCTCGGATGCTCCCAGCACTTCCATATGCCTGATATATCTGGTAATGTGCATGGTTGGGTCTGACTTCCCGTCATAAGGATCCAACATAGGCAACTTGAATTTTGGAGGATTCCTTGCATTCCTAATATTTGGAGTAAACAGACTCCGACTAACTTCCTCTAGGCCTCCACTTGACAATCCTCCTCTCATGATTCGTCGCACCAATCCAGCCATTTTTTGATCTTCATCCATGGGTTTCCCCTTCAGCATGCCTCTATCCTGCCCCCCAGGTCTCGTAGGGTATTCTGGATAATATTTTTCAGGTGACTCGGTGACGTTAGCGTTGGCTCTAGCCTGCTATGTTTCATTTATAGGTCTTCCAGTATCAAATCCTATGGGTCTGCCCCCAAGTCCTTTTTGATTGCCTTCTGGTTCTGCATTCTGACCTTGAGCTTGACCTCCGTTGGTATCTGCAATCCTAACTCCTTGTTTTGCATTCGCAGTCGTTATAGTTGGTCCAAGGTTCTGCGCACTCGCTGCTCTCATCTGCTCGAAGAAGTTCTGCATCATCTCCGGTTGACTCTTCATTATTCTTTCATGTATTGAATTTTCCATAGCCTCCACCTCGTCCCTGCTGATGTAGATCGAAGCTTGCCCTTCTCCAGCTCCAGAGTATGCCTCTTGACTTCCTCCTTGTTGGCTTCTCTCAGCTCTTTGTCTTTTACTTGTTTGTCGAGTCATTATCTTCCAAATCTGGATTCTTCAAGCTCTCAAGTCTGGATTCTGAATCTGATGTAGCGAGTGCTAGTCCTTCTCAGTGAAAGCACCAAAGTGTTTGCGCCAAAATTGGTCACAAACCCCAAGTATCGTGAAAGCACCAATATGTGAATATAAATCAACTATATTCAAGCACAAGTCACAGATCTAAGCAAACAGAAAACAACAATCAAGAAATAACGAACAAAAACACGAGATTTATAGTGGTTCGGCTATCTCCGGCCTACGTCCACTTAAAATGATTATCTTTTATCTATGTTCTTTGCTGATTACAGTTGATTATGGCGGTTACAATGAAGAATTTCGAATTATAACGACAAACGTGATGTGCAAAATTGAATCTGGCAGAATCGAGACGTTGAATAGCCAAAAGATCCTTTTTCTGTAGGCCCTGGGGCTCAATTTATAGGTGTAGGAGGCTGATATCTCGCTCAAACTTCGAGAGACTAGTTCTGGCACGTGAGTGCGTCCACACGATCGATCCCAGAAAGTTTCGGCTCGATCTGTTATTGATACGTACCAATTTTGTATCGATCAAGAAATGGTCCGATCGAGCTGAAACTTGGCAAGAACATTCTTTAGCTCGTACGTAAGCTCCTATGAAAATTTCATAGCATTTGGACTCGTAGATTGTGAGATATGATCGATGCAAGATTGTGTTTTCGTGAGCACTGTCGCATTCGAATCCATCTTCTGCATCGTTGCGTTTCGAGTCGATCTGGGCATGTGAGTGCATAGCGACGTGGTGCGAGATCCTTGGGTCACCTCCTTTTATGCTGAGTTGATCGAGTCATTCCAAGGCCTTTGCCTCATTTGAATCGATATGTTCGCATCAATGGCTCGTGCCCTGTTTCGCATCGATGACTGGGGGTTGTCGTATCGATATTTGAAGGTACCACTTCATATCGATCGTTAAAGGGGTCTGGGGATCGATACGAAAGGCGAGTCTAGGGTCGATAGGAATATGACCCCCATTAGATCGACACGAACAGTGTAATTCTTAGTGCAGTGCGAACAGTATCGATGCGAACAAAAAGCGATGACTCTGGATCGATTCAAACACATGGATACGAACAATCGAGCATGCGTGGATCTGATCGATACGGACCTGATGGATTCGAACTATGCAAAACCTGATGGATTCGAACAGATTGAGGCGGTGTCATTCCGATGGATATGAATCTGATGGATTCGAATAAACCATCACCTCGGCTCTCCGATGGATACAAACAGCATATTTCTTGTAACTTGTATCAATCATATCTCATTCATACGAACTCCGATTAATCTGAAATTTGAAACGCTGGCTTTTATAGCTTTGCTTGCCATGTCTTATCAATTGTAGCCCGATTTGGACTCGGACAGAATTCATCGATATCCATTGCGAACCTGCGATGCGTAATCGATAATTTATGACTAATAATCATTGGTTTTTGGTCAATCTTTGGATGTCTCGGCTTTGCCAAATGGTGGGAAAACAGCAATCATCTGTAACAACTCTTAATAACCGTATTAGCGTACCTAACTAGTAAATATCTATATAAAGCTAATATAGACATACCCTCAAAGTAGATCAGGATTATGCATCTCCAATCTTGTCTATTGTCTCCTAAGTTTAGTCTTTCTCGTTGTCGCTCCACTGAACTTTCACCAACTTAACAGTCTTGTTCCTTAACCTTTTCCCATCTCTCTACAACCCGAACTGGTTGTCTAACAAAAATCAAATCAGGCTCTACTATCAAATCTTCAAATCTTCCGACCCTGTCGGAGGAATTGTAGTCTCTGGATCATGCACATGCTTGCAAAGATGAGACACATGAAATACACCATGGATACCTGCCATACTGCTTTGCAGCTCTATTATGTATGCGATCTTCTCGATCTGCTCTATAACTAAGAATGGACCAACATATCTCAATGCTAGTTTCCCGGGCTTTCCAAATCGTATCACAACCTTCATCATTGGTACTTTAATGAAAATTGCATCTTCAACTAAGAATTCTATGTCTTTACTGCTCTTATCTGCGTTACTTTTCTACCTGGACTAAACTTCCTTCATCCTTTCTAGGTTAAACTCAATGTTCTCCATCGCCTCTCTAACCAGCTCTAGATCTAAGACTAATCTTTGTCTCCAGTCTCCAATCAACATGTTGGTGATTTCATGGCCTTCCATACAAAGCTTCAAAAGGCGCCCTTCCTATACGATTCTGATAACTATTATTATAATAAAACTCAACCAAATGTAGTTGATCTTCCCATGATCCACCAAAGTCCAATACACAAGATCTCAACACATCCTCGAGTACCTTATTGACTCTTTCTGTCTACACATCTGTCTGAGGGTAATACACAGTACTCATATTAAGCTTGGTACCTACCACATCCTGCAGATTCTTCCAGAATTCACTAGTGAACAAAGCATCTCTGTCACTGACTATACTAACAAGAATTCCATGCAGTCTAACTATGTTCTTCAAAAATAACTAGTTAAAACAGGTGCCGTTCTAGTTGACTTTACTGGAATGAAATGAGCACTCTTGGTCAACCTGTCTACTATGACTTATATACTTTCATTTCCTCTATTTTACCTTGGCAACTTGTCTTTAAAACCCATGGATATCGAATCCCGTTTCCAAACTGGAAAATCTAAAGGCTGAAGTAACCCACTCGGCTTCTTATGTTAGGCCTTCACTACCTGACAGTTTGCACACTACCTAACCCATAAGCCAACATCCCTCTCTTGCCTCTTACAACAGCGAGGACTTCAACACTTGCCTCTTACAACACCGAGGACTTCAACAAAGATGAATATAATTGTTTGTTGACGGTATGTGTTCTTGCTAGCACAGTTTTGTCACTTGTAGTACAAACTTCCTATAATCTTATCCTCAAAATATGTGAATGATGTATTGTGAAGATTAAGGGAAGTATATTACTTATTGAATCAAAAGATATGAAATAATTTCAATGATTCAATAAGCAATTAAAATAATTGAGAGCTTTTAGAATGCAGGAGTATTTAGAAAGTAAGATCAGAAATTAGAGTAAAAAACATATATATTCATATATAGAATCAATGATTTAGATGAGTTTATATAGAGAAAAATGGTTGTAACTCTTTGTGAACAGTAGCCATTAATAGATATGATCATTGATGAAAGGTAAGAGATGCAACCATTGGAGAAATAAGTGTCTTTTGGAAAAGGTTGCTCTCTGTTTAAAAACGGTCGACAGGTCAAAAAATGGAGGTTGCGGTGTACGAGTGCACGTACTAATATAGTACACACGGATCGTGTAATATGGAATATAATATAAATGCGGAAATAGATGATAGTAGCAAAGTAAATAAAAAGGAAAAATCACACCAGAGATTTTTATACAGGTTCGGAGCACCGTCCTACGTCCAGTCCCAGACTTCTATCTGGATTTTCATTATTAACTACCTCGCTTCACCCGGAGGAACAGGTTTACAACACCTGAGCAAACGAACGGGATTTCACGCCTCTAATACACTGAGGACTTCAACACCCTATTCATACCGTCCTAATAGAAGATCCTCTTTATATCCTGATACATCTTGGTCCCTTTAGGATGAATATTAAACTTGGATCGATAACAATCTCGAAGAACTTCTATACTTAAGTCATTGGCATTCGAAACATATAACCATCCCTTCTTTTTCAACCTTCCTCGCTGATCCAGACTAAAATCCTTTTGGTCGTTGATCTCAGTTCAAACATCAAGCCTTCTAGTCCTCTCGCTAATACATGATCCTCTTTCTACTTAGAAGTAATCATTTCGATCAATACTAATCGAACTTCTAAATAGGACAACATGGCGGTAATCTGACTAGAACTAACCGTTGATCTTAACTACACACTATAAGTAATTAAGGCTTCTAAATCTTTTCATTCTGCTAACATAGCCAACACCACATTCTGATGTCTTCTGCTAAGAGCATCCGCTACCTTATTTCATTTACCATGTGTGCACTCTATACAAAAATCATAAGCAGCTAAAAACTCCAAACACCTCTACTGTCTCATATTCAACTCCTTTTGAGAGAATAAATACCTTAATGACTTATGATTTGTGTATAGCTCGAATCTTTCCCTTAAGAGGTAATGTCTTCAAATCTTCAATGCGAAAGTCACCGCAGCCAACCCTAAATCATAAGTAGGATATCTTAATTTATGCAGTTTAAGCAGTCGTGAAGCATAGGCAATAAATTTACCCTTCTACATCAACACAGTTCCTAATCCAATCCCACATGCATTAATATACACCAACAACCCTTGGTTTCTTTGTGGAACTATTAACACAAGTGTGTTGGTCGAAAAATGCATAAACCTAAGGAATTCTTCCTCACGTTTGCCGAACCAGACAAACTTCACATCCTTCCTGGTCAACTAGTCAAAGGTGCTGCTATCTGCGAGAAATCCTTAATGAATCTCCAATAGTAGCCACCAAGTCCAAGAAAACTTCTAATCTCATTCATCATCTCTGGCTCTTCTAATTATTCAGGACTTTCTTATCTAGATCGATTGACAAGCCCTTCTGAAACCATGTGACCAAGAAATTTAACCTCTTTCTTCCAAAAACGACATTTGGAAAACTTCGCCTTACTTGACGTCTCAAGCACTACCCTAAGATGATTTTCATGATCTCTTTTATCCTTAGAGTATACTAGAATGTCACCTATAAACACCAACACAAACCAATTCAAGTACTCTTGGAAAACTTGATTCATCAAATTCACGAAGAAAGCAGGTGCATTCACTAACCTGAATGGCATCACTAACCACTCCTATGAACAAAACCTAGTCTGGAATGTTGTCAGTGGAATACTGTTCTCTACCACTCTTAACTAATGGAAACCTATCACCCAAATCCAAATGGGAAAACACTCTGGCTATGCGCAACTTATTAGATAGATCATCAATTCTCGAAAAAGGATATTATCCTTAATCATCCTCTCATTCAACTTACGATAGTCGATACATATCCTCAATAACATATCTGGTTTCTTCAAAAATACCGCAACCGCTCCTCAATGTGAACTGCTTGGTTTAACAAAATTCCTTCGTTCAAAATCCACTAGTTGCACCTTTAATTCCTTCATCTCAGTTGGTGTCATTGTTAACAAGAAAATTTGTCAACACCTCGAAATAAAGTTGAGGAATATGATTAATCCTTTTTTTGATGTAGTTAAGTTAAATAGATTGATTAGTATGTGTTTCCATTAGTTACCTTTTTGACCTAGTCGAAACAACTAATTTCCTTTCTTATCAGCCTTTTGAGCTCACTGAAGTATCTTGATTGTCTCTTTAAAATGGCCCTTTCCAAGAAGTCGTGAAATCCTATAGAATAGCTCTAAGGTTTAAGGGTATGATTTGTTCTGAATGGTTTTGACCTTTTCGAAAGCTGGAATCTCAAGTGACCTAGGTCTGGACCTGGAATTAAAAGTAAACTGGCTTGGGCTAAGGTTTCGATCCACTATAAGGTTGAAGTGCAGCGAAATATGGCCTGGAGTTTATAACTGGGATTACATGAAAATGCAAGGGTTTCGACCAGGTCGAAAGAGGCCTTTCGTTGTGGTCGACAACTGAAAAACACGATTAGATCTGATAAAAAGCTTTTGAAACAACTAAGTAATCAAGAATATAGAAATCTTCCCTTTATTAACTCAAAGAAGTCTTTATCGATCAATTTTACCCCAATTTAATTTTCAAATTAGGGTTTACAACTTTTAAGAATTAAGAAAATACAGGTGTAGAATGAATGAATTGGGATCTCCAAAACAAGACCCCTTGGGTCTTATTTATAAATGTGGGTCGACACATTTCGACCTAATGCTTTTGGCCCTGTCGAAAGGTGGCTTCCAAATTGTCCTTAAAACGCCTCTATCTTTGTCAAAAGGGATGTTTTCACCTTTCTTCTCTATGTTGCCTTGCAGGAGCTTTTGACTCTATCGATAGGCTTTATCCAGGAGTTTCGAAGGTATTTGAATGTTGATGGTTTCGACTCTGTTAGTTGCTTCTGAATTATGCTTGCGACTTGATGCAAAACATTCCCTTGACATTAATGGCTACGACTAGTTCGAAAGGCTTGGTTTGGCTTTCGAAAGGGTATTTCTGACCAAGGCATGTTTCTAAATAGTTTGAATGAAGGTGATACCTTTGGTTTCGAAAGGTTTGGCATGCATATGAAGAGTTGTCATTCCTTGTCTTCGAAAGGTGTTGCTTTAACTCATTTGAAAGGTTTTCATGCACGTGGAAGCACCTATTTCGGAAGGTGGTCACTGAAGTGGAAGGGTGCTTTCAACCCCTTCGAAAGGTTGGGATACTTCCGGACATTGACTGTAGCATCACTTTGACTCCTTCGAAAGGTCTTGCTAGAGCTTCATTTTCTTATCCTTCTTTTTCTTCCATCCAATCTAATTTCGACAAGGTCGACAGAATATTTGGTAGTAACATTCCTCCCCCTCCCCCTCCTACAAAGGGATGCCCTAAACTTTCCAAGTCAATCATTTCGAAACCCTAAATGTTTCAACATTTTGGTATTCCTGCACAAAATTAGGCCATTCATTTAAATCTGATCGAATGGTCTGCCGTCTTTGCTGACTTTTCTTATAGATCACGTCCTCCACTTCTTCTTTTTCACTTATCTGCTATTGAAACAAGCTTCAAGCAAAAGTAAAAAATTTCAAACCCCCAAATCATTTTTATCTCAAACACAGAAGAATCCATATCTAAAGTAAGTGAAAATTATTTTACATTTCTAATCTTTTTCTCTCATTTTGTTTTACAATAAGTTTTTTTCAAACTATTACAATTGGGATTTCGATTCTCTTTGTTTTGATTTAGTTAAAACTATTTAAGTTTTAATTTGCTTGAAAGCATTTTTTAATTCTGTTTCATGGTTCGACTCGATCTGCTTTTCATGACAATTTTCATTTTGAACCCATTCGATTCGGATTTTATTGTTATGGCGTGTTTTTTACAGAATACGAACCTTTATCCTAAAGATTTTGAAATTTTAAGTAGTTTAGCAGTTGAATCCTCTTGTTTAATGGTTTTTAAATATTTGGGTTGAAGTCTGATTTGGAGAAGAAGGAATCTTCAGTTAACTACGCCTAGAAGTTCTGAGATGTACGAACTAAAAATTTAGCGCTAGAATTTTACCATTCCACCCTAAAAGGGATCGAGGCAGCATTTTACTGTTTTGATTTTTTATCCTCTTTCGATGGGGTAGAAAGGTAATCTAGCGCCTTATTTTATTGACCATGTCGAAAGGTTTTTTAATTCACATGGGACCGACCTCTTCGAAGGAAATTTTGTGCTTTCGGCTACAATACCTGTCGAAAATGTTGGTTATTGCATCGTAACTCACATTTTTGAAAGTATAAATTATTCAATTGGTTTTGCAACCATTCATATAATCTTTCTTTAAATTTGTTTAAGTTAGAGATAGATATGTTTTATAAACTGGGTCGAAGAGACCATGCTTTGTAAAACTCATAAATCAAGCCAAATGTTTTGACATGGTTGAATTTTGTTGTATTGATTTGAATTTAGTTGCTGGTAGGTTTTTGAAACCATGCATTCCTTTTGATTCTATTAAAACCTTCTGTATCTAATAAGTCGAAACCTTCTATAGTCATCTTTCACCAATATTGTCGAAACATTCCATGTCCATTTATTTTTTAACAATACGACTTCAACTTAAAATCTTCCGACTTACTTGGAATATAAGGTTTCGACAACATTCATGCCCTCGGTAGAACTAAGATTGTAAGTTTCGATAGTGTCGAAGGGTCTTTCCTTTTGTTTAATGAATATTGATAGTATATACATTGTTCGAATTTTATGTAGTTTCTAACTATTCCCTTCTAAAAACAAAGCTTCTATTGAGCTTTCGACATTGTCGAAGAGTGTTCATTAGACATATGTTTTAGTCCTCCCTTTTGACCCTATCGAAAGCTCGTTAAATGTTTATACTTGGGCTTTGATATTGTTGAAGAGTATATGTCTGGTGTTAACTTCTATTTTCGTTTTGATTCTATGAAAGCTCAATAACTCTCATCATTCTTTAACTTTGATGCTCTTTCAATAATATGAAGTTTTATGTTTTATCTAATAACCCTTGAAAGAATATTAATTTCATAATTAATTGTAATTTCTAACTGAAACGTTTTCACCTAGTAGAATCATGAGTTCTCTTAAGAAGGTTGAAGCTACTTCCGAGCACACTTTGATACCCACTAATGATGAAGTTGATGCTATCGTTAATGATTTTGATATCATCGGGGTGGAAACCATTCCACTAACTGGAAATGACACCATTAATAGCTCTCCCGAAGGGTTCTTTTCTTACACTACAATCCACATCTGGCATGGTGAATTCCTCACTTTCCCATAGATCTTCGCTTATCTTGGAATTGCTCTGATTCAGCTATCTCCCAACGTGTACACTTATCTTTTACCCTTGGAGTTAATGGCGTGGGAGTTCGGCATTCCCACTTTGAATGCTAAAGTAATGAATCACCTTATCCAGTTAGCTAAGCTCGTAACCTTAAAAACCAAATCTTCAGTGAAAATCCTCCCAAGAAGCTGATATCTGAGGGAGTGAACAAATTTAGAGATTGGGAGAATTGGTTCTTCTTTGTTAGATGCTTCTCAAACATTTGCGGAACTTTCTCTACTCCATGTAAGCTCAGATTTCATTATTTTGCCTCTATTCGGTTACTTTTCTTTGATGATCTATGCTTTTTGTTACGCGCTTCTACCAAAATACTAAGTGAAGGAGATAAGAGAATGGTGGAGTCTCTAGTTGCATCTTCAAGATTGGGAACCGATTGATGCTACTGAATCCTACAAATTTGCAGAAGTACTATGTTCTGCCATCCGGTCAAAGGATACTTGGACAACCTCATTTGATCCAACATACATCTAGAAGCAAACGCTTCCTTTCTTTGGGAGATCCTATAAATTTCTCCCCAATGTTCCATATATGCCCTGACCCCTCCGGTAAGTTATGAATGTTGCACTTCTTATCTATTATTGTGTCGCTTTTCAAATTATTCTGCTAATTTATAAACTGTATGATTCTCTACAGCTGCTCCTCGGGATGAAAAACCCGCCAGTGGTCTAGCTCCTCCCTCTTCGACTTCTTGCGCATCATCCTTTTCTCAATCTCTTGCTAAGACAAAGATGGCCATCGAGAGAAAATTAGTCAAATCATCCGCCACGGAACTACCTTTTAAGAAAGCAAAAATAGTTTAAGTTCCCGATTTTAAGGGGGAGGAGTCTTTAAATATAGATAAAGCTTTGGAGAGTCCGATTATTGAAGCTTCTTCCACCCAACCTAAATAGACTCCCACTGTAGATGATCCTCTCTCTTGCATCGTTGTGTCAAGCTCTCCAGGTGCGATTGAGAAGATGCGGAAGGCTTTGGAGATGAACCCTTCTGAAAAGCACATTCCTCCTAGGCCATCATCTCCTATATCCTCAAATAATTTTAAAGAGATAGTCCGATCTATCTTAAATTCTTCTTCTTTTGCTTCCATGCACCTGCCTTCTTCCGATTTAGATTCGGCGGGTCAATATTGCTCTTTAATCCAAAAAAATCTTCGTAAGTTCATCTTCACTTGACTTAATACTTGCTGCTCTTCTCTATGTTTTGGGCTTATATTGTACTTTTTCTTTCATATTTCAACGATTTGGTTATCTTTGCAACACCATGCGTCCAGACCTTCTACCGAATCCTCTAAGCTTTAAAAGAAATTTGTGGCTTAAAGAATCAAGTTTCTCTTTATTCATAGAAAAAGATAAAGCTAAGACTGAATTAGAGCGATTGAGACCTTCTCTCTCTTAGTCGGACTCCTCGTCGATGAAAAATTGGCAATAAAAATGGTCTTAAAAGAATTCGACGGTGAAAATATCTGAATGGTGGCAAAGCAAGCCTCTCTAAAGGGAAAGTTGGAAAAGAACAAAGCTTCTTTGAAATTGGTAGTCGATTCCATCACCGAAGCAAAGCGGCGAGTGTCACAATTTCTTGACACCACTCTTAAATATATTATGATGAATTCTTTTGAAGACGCTTTGATGCTCACTTAACGTAGACAACATCGACAAATGCCTTGAATTAAGCTTTCCTTCACTTGACCCTTTTCTTGTCGATAGGGTCATGGGAAAAATCAAACAGATGGAGCTGAGAATTGAAGTTGCTAATAAGGAGGAGATTAACACATCCAAAATTATTTATTTTGAAGTCCCTTCCTTTGAAGTCGAATCTGACTCCGAAGACGAAGGCATTAAAGATGAGGCCATCGAAGAAGAGGGTGATGACGATCTTGATTACAGTGATGATGAGAATAATGACAATGTTGATAACATCAACGACGGTCACGGTTCAATAGGCGATAGAGGTTGCCTTATTGAGGCTTCTAACAAAGATGAGGACGACAATAGAAGGGCTTCCCAAAAGGATCCATCTCCTCATGAAGCAGTCCTACATTAACCTCGTGCACCCTCCGGCCCTTAAGAACAACCTGCTTTTACTAGCGTTGAAGTGCCAAAATAAAAAGAGCAGGCCTCCCAAGCATTGGTCCCGATTTCTCAGGTATGGGATTCTCTATTTAAACATCTTGCGCTTCAAAGATAATGATAGTGTAAACATTTATTTTTAGATAAGGAAGAAATCTGTCCCCCCTCAATAAAACCTAGCTTGAAAGAAAACAAGCGAAGATAAATAATTTATATACGGAGTTAGAAAAGAAATTGAAGGAGCACAACATTCTTTTTAATAATTATCATAGACTTAATAGAAATACGGTAGTTTCATCATCTTTTAAACATCAAGAAGCTACCCCATGGCTGAGGAGAGCATGCCTTCGATATGACGCCCTTTTAAAGGAGAACTGGGAGTTGATTATCCTTTTCTGGATGTTGATTGAGGAGAAAGGAATTTTTGTTAATTTCTCAGACAAGGCATATTGTAGATACCATACCATTGATTTCTCATATTTAGACGACTTTAGTGAAGGTCTACATAGACGTCTTCACAAAAGACACTTGGATGAATTTGGATCTGACCCGCATCCTAGAGCATGTTGGAAATTGCCACGAGTCATATCAATTCTCCAAGACTTGAGCTCTCATAAACTTAAGTATTATAAGGACAAATTTATTTCAGAATTTTCTACAAAATCAATTTTGTACAAACTAGATGAATAATTGTGAATATGTTATAATATTGATTTGTAATTTTTTTCTTAGTTTTCCTTTTTATTCTTAGTTACATTTTATTATGTTATCACAGAAAGAATGCTCCTCAGGTAGTCTTGTCTCTAGAGATCACCTGAGCCAATATGTTAAATTGAGAAGATTTTATCCCGGAAAGGCATTAATTTTTAATCTTCAAAATTAGCAAGATACTGTTTTGGTAGCGACTCGAAATTTCCGACTCCGAAAATTCCAGATTGTTAGAGAAAAGAAGAAAGAAGGTAGAAGAAGAACAGAAAACAAAACACAGAATCTCACATTTCGCAGCGGATCAAATATAATATCAAATAATAGCATTTATACAAGAAAAGCTATAATTGACAATTGCATACAATTCATTAGAGTTACAACCATATACAAATGCTGGACGGTTATATTAACCTATTTCAGACTACAATCAATACAACTCTCAATACACAGCGGAAAACTCCATAGGTTCCTTCCATCCAGCTCGCCTCTTGAGCTTCAATACGTCTTCTCCTGAAAATTTGTAATCCTTGGTCTGACCCGAGCATTACATCAAAGTAACACCCGGGTCAGGCCGGAAACCAGCGTGAGTAAACCCATAATATGAAATCAAGCTATATAACTTATGAATTACCACGGTAAATCGTTACTTTTACGAGTTCTTACTTATTATAGTCAATCATTTATCACACACAACAGTTCTAAGGATCAAATGTCCAGGTTACTTAACTTATTTCATTCGAGCCTGATTAATCTCACATATCCAATTTATAAGGAAATTTAGATTACTATTCGAAGTGTTTTCGGGTATTTTCTAATACCCGACCCCAGTCTCTTCGAATCAAACGTCATTTCTAATCCAAGTTGTTAAGTTTTAAAACAAAACAATTCATATTTAGGATATCATACCAATCATCAATTTATCTCAGATAGATAGCCCACATTATGACAATACATCTCAATCGCTCATCAGAGACATCAACAAATCCAAGTCATCCAATATCATTAACCCATCCATAAGTAAGATTTGTTAGATATACAATTCTTAATTAATTTAATTTATCTCCAATTAAACTAAGTACCAACTTTAATCACTTGGATTACCTTAATCCTGTTTACTTAACATTAAATAATTACAACCCAATTAATGATCCATATTAATTAATCCTCCTTGATTAATTATCTTATAATTAAATTTAGTAATTATCTTTCAATTAATCACTTAGATTAATTAGCCTTAACCATTCACATTAATTAATTTTTAATTAATTAATGACATTCATTAATGTTCTCTAATCACTTCGAGTAATTAATTATTCTATTAAGTAAACTTTAATTGATTAAATTCATTAATTAACCTTAATTAATCTCATTTAGCAATTAATTACCCATTAATTACTTACATTAATTAATAAATCATTAATTGCTAAAGACCTTAGTTGATTTAAAAGATAAAACATTTATCTTTATAAATTACTTTAATTATCCTTTAAATCCTTACTAAATAAATTTTTGAAAATAATTTATCACCATTCTATTAACTTAAACCTTTAAGATGAATTAAGGATTAAAACACTACATCTCTTTTAAATTATTTACTTGATTACAATATCAAGTTTATTTTAAATTCAAATAAGGGTTATATATATTATAAAACACTTTTAATTTAATAAATTTTAACATAATTTATCTTAAACCTTTTTATTTTTCTTAAACTCAATTCAACATTTAATATTTCAAGGAAAATGGGTTGAGAAATGGGTTTTAAATTCGTCTAAATTCAAATTTTAAAACTGTATTTCATTTTGTTTAAAACTGGATAACATCACAAAAACCCGAGCAAAAACCCAAATTTCTCGAGTTCAAACACGAGCAACCCGCTACCCTATTTCTTCGAGCCCAACCCTTGTTTACTTTGAGTTTGTTCCCGAGGTAATCTCGTCTTCCCAACATCCTATCAAAATAGATACCATCTAGGATACGAGCACGTGCACTAGAGCTCCAATGGGCTCCAGTCAACCCTGCCACCTTCGACATGTCGACGGTCATCAGCCTACACCTCCAGATCACCCAGTTCGATGAATCTCTGTCAAAAAAGAAAATGAGGAACATGACTCAAACTGGAACAAACATTGATCACCAATAGTCACCTCGCTCTATTGCCTCCGGCCACCAGAGGTTACGAAATTCTGATCAGAACACCGTCGAGCATCCCTGAGTCATTTGCCATTGATGCGATAACCTCCGATTCATTGTCGTCATTGCAGTAAAATGATTTATGACTCTGAACAAACTATTGACTTAAACCCTAAATCGTCGCCATTCGTCTCCTCCGATGATCTATAAAATCTATCACCATTTTTCCAAAAATCCCTGACCTCCAAACTTGCTCTGGCCAAAAAATCGACCCTTCACCTCCCGCCGATCGCCAGGAATCGAGCAATTACCCGATTTCATTCAACTTGAAATTTTCCACGATTTACAGACCTAAAATTCTTGAAATTAATCTCAAAATTCATCAATTTTCGATACGATTAGGGTTGTGTAATCAAAACGTGTACTTTAAATGATTGATTTCCTGATCCAAGTAAATCATCCCTGTTTATTTTTCCTTTTAAAAATAATTACTTGATATGTTTCATGAAAATATTTTTTTTAGAAATGATATTGAATCCATATATACATTTTCGCTTCAAATATCATACCCTAAGATTTACTATACAAAGAGAAATTGATTCTACTTGATTTAGCTTGAACCTGCTGTCTAACAGAGACATATGTAAACATTCAAATTGACATGCGCAGATTTTCCATATTAATACATATCAACCATATTAATTTATTCGTGCAAACCCTTATTCACACATCACTACTGGAGTTTGTGCATCGGATTTAGCTTTTCAAGGATGTAATTTACTCACCTGTTTTATGCAAACAGAGGACAGAGCTACAGGCCTTATACCTTTGAACTTGATTTTGAATTTGAACACTTCGGTCTGGGACCTTGTTTATTTGCTTTGACACTTGATTGTCGTGTGAATCTCTGATTTTCTTTATTGTTTATACTGAGTTGATCTTTGCTCTGATCTATTGTTTGATTTTATTTCTTTGATTCTTTTCCTCGGGTTTATGCTTCCAGGTTTTGAAATTGAGGAGAAAAATAAAAACCTAGTTTTCTTATTTTTTTTGATATTTATTTACATAAAAAATTTTAAATGAGAATTGTTTGCCATTTGTAAAATTGTAAGCTACTAAACATACATTTGTCTCTTACATAAACTCTAGCTAACAAATGTGTAAAGCCCTTATTTATATGCATCTTATGTTTTACAAATTGTTTTTATGTTTTAAATTATATATATACTATATGTTAATGCTTAAAATTGAACGCTAACACCCCGGTGTAAGTAGAGATTAAGTGAAAGCACCACCCGTCAATACGGGTATTAGAAGCATGTAGAAAAGTTAAAGAAAAACAGTAAAAAGACAACAGTTTTATAGTGGTTCGGCTTCAAGTTAAGCCTACGTCCACTTTAATCCTCTTTATTGCTGAATCAATTACAACTTTACAACAATCTTCGATTACAACACTACTAGGACAAATAACTAGAACTCCGATGTAGAAAAACTCTTTGAATCCATGTCGAATGTGTTAGGTTTCTTCTTGAAGTTCGTTGAGATGTCTTTCGTGTTTGAAGTGTCGAGTAAGTCGAGAAATCGGCAGAGTATAGGCATTCCAGAAATGGGCCAAAAGATCCCCCCCTTCGGTGGTGTAGGCTCGGTATTTATAGGGAAATTTCGGAGCTAGGTCGTAGGTCGTGAGAGACCTAGAGGTAGGTCGTAGGTCGTGAGCGACCTAGTGGGAGCGGCTTACGGATTAACTAGAGTGTATTTGATCACCTCGAACAAACTAGCAAGTCATAGGTCATGAACGACTTAGGGAGGAAGCGGCATAAGAAGCTTCTTTGGTATGTTTAGGTCGTGAGCGGCCTAGGGAGAATAGTTGGCGACTTACGGTTGGTAACGACATAAGAAGTTGCTTCATTCTGTGATAACTCGCTAGGTCGCTGGATCTTTTAGGTCGCTAGGTCGTTTAGCTACTAGGTCGCTAGGTCGCTTTACTCCATAGGTCGTTAGGTCGTTTTACTTCATAGGTCGTTAGGTCACTGATCTCTTGTACCTTTAGCCCGTTAAGTCGCGTAGTTGTGTCATGTTGTGCCGCTTCATGATGTTAAGTCGCTCGACCCTTTAGGTAATTAAATCGTTAGGTCGTTTTACTGTCTAGGTCGCTGAGTTTCTTAGCTCGTTAGGTCGCAATAACTTTAGGTTGCTAGGCTCTTCATTCCATTAGGTCGCTTAAAGGAGTTAACATTTGCCCCTCGAAGTACACGCCCAGGGGTTAGGCCGTGTGCTTTGATATCTCTCAACTCATACTATTCTGAGCTGTTAAGTCGTAAGCGACTTACAAGAAGCTAAGGTCGTGTGTGCCGATTCGAGTTCCACTGCTTCGGTGCATAAATAGTTTAGGTCGTTTCTTCCTTGCTTCATCTGCCCTAACATTTCGTTCTGCCATTAACAAGTTTCTGAGCTTCTCGAAGACGATTCTCATTATTCAATCATCAATCATCTCCACCATTATATTGCGTAAGTAAATTCCATCAAAAATTTAACCATGTTCGTCATCAAATCGCGAATTCCCCACTTGCCGTCCTTAATCCAGCTTTGTACACCGCGCTTCGCCATGAATCGTGTCACAACCGATCCTCGTCTGCCTTTGGTCGCAACATTATTGTAATTCTTCAAAAATGTAGCAGCATACTGGATCCATGACGAATCTGAGGTGGTTTGAATCAATTCTGGGTGATTTGGTGGTGGGACGGTGGATTTTACGGTAGAGGTGATAATAGGTTTTTGGGTTAACGGGTTTGTTCGTTAAGCCGTTTGCTGAGTGGGGAGGAGCAATGGGAGCTAAGAACTGATTGGTTGAGGAGCTTCGGCCGACCTTAAGCTTATCGGCTTGATCATTAAACACGCGACCCAACTTACTTGTGACCTAGCTCGCTTGCGACCTAATTCGCTTGCGACCTAATTCGCTTGCGATCTAACTTGCCTGAATAAAATAAAGCTTAAAGCAGAGCGACTTAACGAACTAACGACCTAACTTTCTACGGCAGAGGTTTTAGGTCGCGGCCGAGTTAGGACTTGGATAATTTTTGACTGCCTGGCCTTGAACAATGCGACTTAAGAAGTTCAACTTATGTTAAGTCGTTTAACTTGATCTGGACGACCTAAATAATCCTCGAGCTAGCTTAAGTCGTTCCTGCGACCTAAGGACTGTAATACCTTTCATCTTGAATGAACATGACATTGTTGAATTGTTCTCTCAACTCGAACTGCCGAGATAACATTTTTGAACTTGTTGCACTTATTTACGGATCTCATTAACTTTAATGCTAATAACCTGTTAAATACAACATTTGCAGAAAAATGGGACGAATATACTGCCACTGATCGCCCACATCGAATGACAGATTAGTCGATAAAAGATAATCAACTTAAAGAAATTATATGAAATGCTGTGAATCGACAAATTCAAGTGAAGTATTAAAGAAAAGCCATATTAATCAATTAAGACTGATTTGTTTGCATCAACACTGCACTTGTATTTGGACTTAAAACAACAAGCCCTGAAACTTTAAAATTGATAAACGCATATTAATTTAATTTCAGTTATATTTGCTTGTCGTTTTTATTAGTTTTGCACAACACTTTACACATTTAGGAAACGTGCACCTTCATATTTGAATATCCAGTTCCTTGTGCAGAATGTCTTCTCAAGAAGAGATAATAGAGCAAGCTGAAGGGGTCTTCCGGATAGCCAATCCATTGGATAATCCTCCAGAAAGAACTCCAACTACCCTAAGTCAGCGGGCGTTTAACCAACTACGTATTCAGTTTGGTATTGCTGAAGCAGATGCTTTACTTCCTGGGCCAAACGATACTGCTGATAGGCCACCTCTCGGTTTTATCGCTGTCAACCGTCAGATGTGCCTATGTGGTGCCATTCCTCCTTTTAATGACATTCTTCAGCGTCTCCTTCTCCGATTAACTATCCCTCCTTTTCAACTGCATCCCAATGGCCACGTCATCCTAATGGGACTTTGTGTGCTGTTCAGGAGGACACTTGATCGTCTTCCGAGCTTTGAAGAAATCTGCTACTTGTGAACATTCGCAAAGAACAAAGATCATCCCTATATCACACTCGTGAGAAGCGCCAGGAACCGTAGATTGATCGTCGATCTTCCGGAAAGCGCCCATGGGTTCTTAAATCAATTCTTCTTCGTTCGTCGCCCTCCAGGATTTTACGCCATCTGGAGAGTAGGAAGTAAGATTGCTTATTCCTGCTTTTTCCATTTGAGCTTTTCAAAGTCCGAGTTGCTTGGTGCTAATTTCGTTCTTTTCTTTTACAGCACTTCCTCCTCCCTCTAAAGATCCCAGCCACAAGCCGACTTTTGAAAGATTAAGCGCCGTGGCGGTTGAGGAAAGAAGTATTAAATTTTTGCTGAAAGACGAATTTCTTCACCAATACGGACTTCTGCACCCTTCCTGTTCCACTCAGCCTTATGAAGTCCCTGATTCTCCAGCAGAGACATCGGATGCCCCAGTTTCTGTTGGAGAACTTACAGCGAAAGAACATACTGTTGAGGCTTCACTGGTGAAGTGATCTGCTTCTATTGACGTTGCGGGGTCGTCCGGCAAACTTGCACTTGCCCCAGTCATTGAGGAAGAGGAACCTCCTCACCAGTCCGGAAAGACAGTTGATGAAGGAGCTGAGGGGAAGGGTCCCGTCGGACACGATGGTGACGACATTTTTGAGGGATTGAGCGACTTGATGATCACTTCACAGGAGCTCTTTAAAGACGATACCACTGCTGCAAAAGTTATTTCTCCAGCAGTTGAAGCGACATCTGTCTTGCAACAAACTCCGTCAGCACAAGAATTAACACTTGCTATAAAATTCGTCATCACCCCCAACCAAGGAGTGGTTCGTAGTTTGACGCGCGTAGTTTGCACGTTACACACACTTAGGATTTTTCGGCACTTATATGCATTCAACTTTCTTGCTTTGAAGATTTCTGAATTTATCTTTTCTTCATTTTCAGGTTCTCCAATGGGACGAAGTGGCTCTTACTACGATGATTTCCAACGTTATGGGAGGCGTGGCTCTTATGACCCCAAGAGGTATCTTTCTGCCTCCTAGGAAACCGACGAAGAAAGAGCTGCGAGGAAAGCTCGTGAGAAGCGCGCTTATGAAGAACGCTACGGGAGAAGGGACGAACGACATGATTCTTCCCATAGAGAGGATGATTCCCACAAACGAAAATCTCGTGATGATAAAGGGAAAAGTCACGTCGTTGAAGATCCGAGCAAATGGGCCAAACTCGACGAAAAACCAACATCTGAAATTTCAGAAAAGCCCATTGCTCCCGTCTCTTTGGAAATCCCTTCCAGTTCTCCTGCCCTTCAAAGAGCTGATATTCAAACAATCATCAGTAGGCCCCCATATCAAGTTGGACAGGGTCAGGCTACTCTTCAAAGCCGGTTTCGGCACTGGCGCTTAAAGGGAGTGCGTTTCGACCTTGACTTGGTCCCAATCGATAAGCAAGCCATGCTGTGAAATCTTGATGCCGTCAAACTCGATATCGAGAGAATGTCTGGTTGGCAGAAACTTGTTGACGAGCTTCAAAGAGTAAACCGCGCAAATCTTGAAGCCATGCTGACTATGGAAAATGATAAATCCGAGTGGCTGAAAGCACTCGATCAGCATGATGCAGAGATGAAGAGCATTGCCGCTTACAACGAGAAGCTTGAAGCGGAAGTTCAAAAACTTAAAGAAGAGCTTGCCACTTCTTCCACTTTCTATTCTCAAAGAGAAGAAGTGCTTCAAAAACAGGTGAGAGATGCTCACGCTGCACAGAGAGATGCTGAAGCTAAATTTGAAGCACGGCAGCAAGCTGTAGAAAGCAACCGAGCTGACGTTGCTCAGCTGCGAGAAAAAACCAGCTCCCCGAACTTGGAAATTGAACTGCTAAAAGCTCGACTTTCTGAAGCTGAAAAGGAGCGTGATGAAGCTATTGCAGGCAAAGCAGCAGCCGAGGAATCTCATATGGCAACTAAAGTCGAAGTCAGCTCTACTTTATTCGAGTTTTACATTCATTGTGTTCTGGGGCGCGGTAGCCTTAGATTTTTGGGACCGAAGTACGAAATCACTTTGGCCAAAGTGTGGGAAGCTGCACTTGACATGCTTGGAGGAGCTGGATATGCTGAAGTAGATTTAATGGCGCACTATCTAGATGACGATGCATGTGCTGCTCTTGCTAGGGGAAAGGAGCAACTTGCTAAAGAGAGAGCTGAAATGGCAGAAGGAGAACATTTAGGGAAGGCAACCTCAACCGACCCGGTTCAACCTTCGGCTTCGGCTGACATCGATATTGTTGGCTTCAGTTCCCATTCTCCACCTCCTGCTAAAGCTGTTATTGAAAGTGCCACCGCCCACACTGGAGATGAGACTCAAGAAAGCACTGAAGCACAGGACTTTGAAGTTGACATAGTAAAGCCTACTTCTCCAGGTAACCTCAATGTTGATCTCGCTCAAGTGGACCACTTGTTTACTTCACGAGCTCGATGAACTTTTTGATTATTACTTAAATCTTGACGCGCCACTTTCTCCTCTTTTTATGAGAGATACTGACTTTAACTTCTCTTCTCCTGTAGTGAAAGCGCCAAGTGGTGTTCATCCTTCCCTCTTCCAGTTGTTCCCTCTCCGCCTCTTCAGATTACCCCTCGTTCCGTTTCTCAACTGGGGTCACAAGAGGAGCATATAGAAGCACTTCAAGGCTTGGATGACCCGGTCACTTCACAAGAACAGAAGGCTGAAGAACCTGAAGAAGGCGAAAGAACATCAGAGCAAACTATTTCTGATGATATAAAGTTGTCTGCACTTTTCACCCCGGGCAGTGAGTCTTCTTCAAGGAAGAAGGGAAAGCGTGGAGTGTCAAAGAAAAAGAGGGAAGCTTCTGCCGGCGAAGAAAAAGCAGAAGAAAGTCCAATTGCACCCCTTCCTCTTTCTTCTCCTACTCTCACAAGCCGACCCAAAAAGTTAATCATCCGACCAGGCGAGGGCTCGAAAGGTGGCAGGAAGAAGAAGTGATAGGTTTGGGACCTACGCTTTTCGTCACGCATTTTGCTTTTTTGCTTGTATATATAAAGACTTGTGTTGACCGGAGATTGTGCGGGTACCGATCCCCGCCTTCTTTTATTTTGAAACCTGCACATGTATAAAAATTTTATAGTATGGAATAAAATGATTCTTTTACTTGTGCAAACTTCTGTCTGTATTTGAGAATGCATTTATTCTTCTTTTTCTTACAAGTTTATTTATTTTCTATGTGTGATGTTGCAGTAAACCTGTGGTATGTCGTTGTAGCATTGCTTTTATTTTTGTAACTATATTATATTGCCCCCATACCATGGTTTATTGCAATCTCTTTCACACTGGCAAAATTTTGAAGAACAACTCTTCTATTTTGAGAAGACTTGTACTCTTTCTTTAGAGAACAACTTTTCCATTTGAAGTAGGCTTGCATCTGTACTTTAGAGAATAATTTTTTCCATTTTAAGGGAATATTTCTCTGATTTTGTAGAATGCGCCTTGTATTGGAGAAGTTTTCTCTTTCTTTTTTTTTTCTTTTTTTTTTTGAAGAAGTTTTTACACTTCACTTTTGGAGAAAGTCGCTTTTACTTTTGGCAAGCGAATTTTCCTACACTTTAAAGTGGGCCTCTAAAAAGGGCTTTGACCTGTTTGTGCCTCCGAAGAGGGCTTTTGTTTGATTGACCCTCTGGGAAGAGGGATTTTTTGTGTGTGCCTTTGGGGAGAGGGCTTTTGTTTTTTCCCTATACGCGGGGAAGCGGGCCTCCGAAGAGGGCTTTTTTGTTTCTGCCTCTAGGGAGGGGCTTTTGTTTTTTCCCTGTACGCGGGAAAGCGGGCCTCCGAAGAGGGCTTTTTTTTTCTGCCTCTGGGGAGAGGCTTTTGTTTTTCCCTGTTCGCTGGGAAGCGGGCCTCCAAAGAGGGCTTTGGCACTTCAACTCTGGTGAAGTGGGCCTCCGAAGAGGGCTTTTCACATTTCGGCACTTGTGAAGTTTTATTTCACATCTTGATGAAATGTGTGCCTCCGAAGAGGTCATTTAGCATTTCAACTCTGGTGAAATGGGCCTCCGAAGTGGGCTTTTCACATTCCAACACTTGTGAAGTTTTATTTCAGATCTCGGTGGAATGTGTGCCTCCAAGTGGGGATTTTGCCTGAAAGTTTCTTTCTCATGGTTGGATGGATTCACGGGGCGGACAAAAGTAACTTGGATGCTTATTTGTACAAATGATCTCAGCTAGTTAACGAGTGCCATGCCTTGCACTTGGGAAGGTGCCTCCGGTCATTCTACCAATATTTTTTGGTTGAGAAAGAGAACTTTCTTTTTTTGGCAAGTCCCATTAGAGGTCTTTATCCTCCGAAGAGTTGTGCCTCCGAAGAGGACTTGTGCCTCCGAAGAGGTCTTTGGTTGTTTCCTGCCTGCTCGCCCATGTCTTTTCTCCATTTGCACAAATCAGCGACTCCTTGTTATCATTTTCAAGCACACATTCCTTTTTTTTGCAAGTAGTTTGTCTTATCCAAAGAAGTGTACTTCATTGTTAAGTGAGTTCGCAGTGGCAGACACAGGCTAATTAATCGGATGTTCGTTTGCACAAACGATCACAATTAGTTAACAAGGGCCACCTCCAGCGGAACTACTAACTGTCTGCTTGAAGCACTTCTTATATAGGATTTGAGTCTGGAATTTTTGTGGCTTATCATTTGTTTGTTGAGTGATGTCAAGGATCGCTTGGTCTTGTGATGGGTGAGCTTTGTTTTAATGGCCTGCAATATTAAATCGACATTTTAGTAATACATTTAAAGTACTTTACATATCGAAATAAAACAGGCAGTTCATAATAGTAGAAAACACAAGATTTATAGTGGTTCGGCCAAGAACTGGGTCTACATCCACTTTATAATTCTTATTATTCACTTGCACTGGCTTTACAATGGCTTTCAATACAAGAATCATACATCCATAATTCTTTTACAGTATTTCAGTAAAGCTTTTAAGTAAAATATGGGCGCAAGTGATTGCTGTTCCAAGCCCTTAGAATTGGATCTCCTTCGACAGTTGTCAGTTTGAAAGTGCCATCAAGAAGTTTCTTTCCTATGACATACGGCCCTTCCCGGTTTGGAGCAAACACTCCTGTTGCTGTCATGATCCTTTTCAAGACTAGATCTCCCATCTCAAAGCTGCGTTGGCGAACTTTGGAATTGAAGTGCCTGACAATTCTCTGCTTATGGGCTGCAATTCTGAGCTGAGCCTCTTCCCTTCTTTCATCAAGGAAGTCCAACGCTTCAAGTTGCAGCTTTTCATTTTCAGCTTGATCGAAATGGATTCTTCTGTGTGAAGGGACTTCTGTCTCCACCGGAATCATTGCTTCTGATCCATATGCCAATGAAAATGGAGTGTGCCCAGTCGCAGTTTTATGGGTAGTCCTGTATGCCCATAGTGCTAGTGGTAGCTTATCGACCCAACCACCTTTCGCTTTTTCTAGCTGTTTTTTGATGGTTGATTTGATAATTTTGTTTACTGCTTCCACTTGTCCGTTTGCCTACGGATGAGCCGCTGCTGAGAAGATTTTTTGGATTTTGAATCGCTTGCAAAAATCTTGGAACTCTTCACTTTCGAATTGGGTTCCATTGTCTGTGATTATCTTTTTAGGCACACTATACCTGCAAATGATATTCTTATTTATAAAGTTTATCATCTTTTTAGAGGTAATCGTAGCTAATGGTTCAGATTCAGCCCATTTAGTAAAATAATCAACAGCAACAATAGCATATTTGATTCCGGACTTGGCGGTTGGCAAAGGCCGGATGAGATCTATTCCCCAGATAGCAAATAGCCACGGACTGGCCATCTATGTTATCTCGGTGGAAGGTGCTCTTGGGATTTTTGCAAATCTCTGGCATCGGTCACATTTTCGGGCATAACTTGCAGCATCACGATTAATGTCTGGCCAAAAATACCCATAACGGAGAATTTTCTTTGCTAGAGTTTGACCACCTGAATGATCTCCACACTCTCCTCCGTGCACTTCAGCTAGAATTGTCTTAGCCTCTTCCTTGGTCACACATCGGAGTAATGGCATTGAGAATCCCTGCCTGTACAATCGGCCATCTTGAATTATATATCTAGAGGCTTTTCTTAGCAACTTCTGTCGTTCTTTTGAATTTTCTGGTAGAGAACCGTTGAGCAGATATTCCATTATCGGAGTCATCCATGATTCTTGCTCTTGAGAAACAGTCATGACCAAATCAATCTCCATTTCATCAATACTTGGGGCTGACAATACTTCTACAGGAACCAATCCCAGTAATTGAGCTTCACCGGTGCTTGCGTACTTTGTGAGAGAATCTGCCTTCATGTTCTCTTCTCGGGGTATATGACTTATCATATAATGATCGAAATCATCGAGAAGTTCCCAGGCTCTTGACAAGCAAGCAGGCAGATTTCCTCCTTTAGTTTGAAACTCTTTCTTGATTTGGCATACAATAAGCTGTGAATCACTGAAGATCTGTAACACTTTGACATTCAGTTCTTTAGAAATCTTCAAGCCGGCAATAAGAGCTTCATATTCTGCTTCATTATTTGTTAAAGGAAATTCCAATCTCAATGCATAGCACAATGACCGCCCTTCAGGGGTTTCAAGCACAACCCCAGCTCCGAAACTGTAATCATTTCTCGCACCATCAACGTATAATTTCCATCGAATTGGGGTATTATCAGTCACCTCTTCCTCACTCTTACCTTTATCTGTACATTCTGCGATGAAATCTGCTAAAGCTTGTCCATTGATTTCTCTCCAGGGATGATAAGTGATGTCGCATTGGCTGAGTTCAATATTCCACTTCAGAAGACGACCCGAAGACTCAGAGCGAAACAGAACTTGCTTCAGATGTTGATCAGTGAGGATCTTGATAGGATGATCTTGGAAATATGGCCTCAATTTTCTTGATGCAATCAGCAGACAATATGCGAGCTTTTCCAACTTTGAGTATTTCATCTCTGCCCCAGTGAATCTTTTGCTGATATAATAGACCGAGAGCTGAATTTTTGCGTCTTCCCATATCAACGCTGCACTGAGAGCATGAGATGAGATTGCCAAATACACGAAAAGATCTTCACCGTTGTCGGGCTTAGAAAGTATTGGTGGCGTTTCCATATGTCGAATCAACTCATCGAAAGCTTTCTGGCATTCAGGAGTCCAGTCAGAGTTTTTCCTTCCATTCTTCAGAGCATCAAAGAATGGAGTGCATTTATCAGTGGCTTTGGAAATGAATCGACTCGAGGCAGCGACTTTTCCATTGAGACTTTGCAATTCCCTCTTCGTTTTAGGAGCTTTGACTTCTCTTAAGGCAGCAATTTGAGCAGGATTAGCTTCAATGCCCCTAGCACTTACAATGAAACCCAAGAACTTTTCGGACTCCACCCCAAATGAACATTTCAAAGGATTAAGTTTCATTCCGTACTTTCAGAGGACTGCAAACATTTCTGCCAAGTGATCCATATGGTCTACTGCCTTCTTTTATTTCACCAGCATATCGTCAACATAAACTTCCATAGTTTTGCCAATCTGTGGCTTGAACATGGCATTGACAAGTCTTTGATAAGTTGCCCCTGCATTCTTAAGTCCGAAGGGCATAACTCTATAGCAGTAGAGACCAACGTCGGTGATGAAGCTCTTGTCCTCCTGATCCGGCTCATGCATCATGATCTGGTTGTATCCGGAGTAAGCATCCATAAAAGATAACAATTCATGCCCCGCTTTTCCATCCACCAACTGATCTATCCTGGGTAACAGGAAGCTGTCTTTGGGGCAGGCTTTGTTTAAATCTGAGAAGTCGATGCATACTCTCCACTTCCCATTAGCTTTCTTAACCACTACTGGATTTGAAACCCAATTCGGATAAGTAGACTCCCTGATAAAACCATTCTCCATGAGCCGGTCTACCTCTTCTTTAAACGCTGCTGGCCTTTTAGGACCCTGGGTTCTTCTTTTCTGCTTTACCGGTGTAAACTTCGAATCAATATTCAGAGTATATACTGTAATTTCTAGGGATATTCCATACATATCAGCATGAGTCCAAGCGAATACGTCCAGATTTGCTTTCAAGAATGATATCAAGGAATTTTGAACCGTCACACCAAGTTACGAACCCACATTCACCACTTTGTTCGGATCTTTCGGGTCAACAGGTACTGGCACCGTTACTTCCACTAGCACCACCCTATTCTCCCCTGCACTGGCTTTTCTAGGATCCATTTCTCTTCGTACCCCGCTATGCTCGCCAGTGCAGGGTCCGCCCTGTAATTGCTACAAGGTTGGTTCTTTGATGCAGACTAGGGCTGCTGCATCTTTTCCCATCTCTCTCTTCCTCGCTTCACGCAACTCTATAAGATAACATTCCCGCCCAGCATTTTGATCCCCTTTAATAACACCAACTCCATTATCCGTGGGGAATTTCATAGTGAGGCACCACGGGGCAAGAATTGCCTTAAAACCCGCAAGAGTTGGTCGGCCTAGGAAGGCGTTGTAGGCAGAAGATTCATCAACAATTACAAAAGTCTATTTTCGAACCACCTTTTTCTGCCCCTCTCCAAGCTCGACGAACAAGTCAATAGTTCCAATTGGCTGCTTCAGTTCCCCAGTAAACCCAACAATCTTCTGAGATGAAGCTTGAACATCAGCCATCGGAATTTTCATTTGATCGAATGTCTTTTTGAAGAGAACGTTGCAAGAAGCGCCGCAATCTACAAGCACTCTTCTCACAATAGCCGGCCCAATGCCTGCAGAGAAGACCAAGGGATCCATGGTTGGGGCTTCAATGCCCATAGAGTCCCTGGCTCTAAACACAATATCATCATTAATAGTTTTCTGCTGCTTCAAAGGTGCAGCATCTTCTAGCACAAAAGCACTTTCTTCTACTGGTGCGTATTTCAAGGCACGGGCATATCTTTCCATCTCGCCCCAGCTTCTGCCTGCTGGGTGAGGACCTCCCGTAATCACATTAATAACAGGCCTTTCTGATTCATGCACAGTATTCCTCTCACCCAAGCAAGATGGATGAGCAGGAAGTTGCTGGCCCTTAGTAGATTAAGTTGGGTCATTCCTATTTCTTTTAACATATTGCCGCAACTTGTTCTCTTTCAACAGTTCTTCAATCAAACTTGTCAGATGGCGACATTCGTTGGTATCATGACCGGGTTGATTATGAAATCGACAAAATCTCCCACTTTGAGCAGCTTTTTTGCCAATTCTCATCTCAGGCGGTTTAGGATATTCTACCGCATCTTTAGTAGCAAAAAATATTCTCTGAGGTGTCAGTCAAAGGAGTGAAATCTGAAGGTTTTAGGAAGCGAGGTTTCTTCACATCCTTCTGCTTCTTCCCACCATTATTCTCCCTCTTATGACTTCCGGATTCCTTTTTGGTAGGAACAGCCATATTATCCTTAACCTCTGTCAATGCCACTTTAACTTGTGCTTGAAGGCTTTCCAAGCGCATGAATTCATCAGCTTTCTTATAGAATTTCTCAAGCGAATTCGGCTCTTTCATCTTCAGCCACTTCCCAAATTCACTTGATTTGTCGATTGCCCTCATCAAGTATGTCAAGACCATCCGTGGCTCTACATTGTCCACTTCAGCCAAATCTATGTTGAAGCGGTTCAAGAAAAATCTAATAGATTACCCAGGATTCTGTTCCAAGCTTGACAGTGACATAATATCCTTTGCCTTTGAAGCATACAACCTGAATTGCTCTTTAAACTTCCGAGTCAAGTCGGCGAACTGGTCTATGGATCGGAACAGTAGCTTTGTGAACCAGAGTAGAGCCACTCCTTCCAAGTATATCGGAAAGTACCAGCATTTGATCTCATCCGATGCCCTGGCACCTGTCATATGCCAGTCATACTTGTACAAGAATTGATTAGGGTCACTTGTTCCCTTATAATCCGGGATGGTAGGAGGAACAAACTTCCTTGGGAATTCCGCCTTTAGAATCCTTTCAGTGAACGGAGTTTTGCTCGGAGCGAATCCCCATTCTTTTTCATCTTCATCCCTCTGCATGCTTTCTTTCATGATTTGTCGCACCATCCCCGAAAGATATTCCTCATCATTTAAAGGATCTGCAGGGCAGACTTCGGCCATTTTCTTGGAAGTTTGTCTGGACAAACGTTCGCAGAGAGTTGGCTGCGGTCTCGATCCTCCAGCTTGAGGAGGTGTTTCTTTGGCGGGGCTAGCTGCTCTTTGAGGAATATTCCTCTCTTCAGGATTATGAACATCATCTGCAAGGTTTTCTTCATTATTCACCGGTTGACGGTTAGCTCCGAGCAATGCATTTAACCTTTCAAGCATTAAAGCATTCTGGGTTTCCATCTGCTGGTATAACCCAGATACTGCAGCATCTAACTCCGCTCGTGTAATTCCAGCACTTGGTGCTGCTTGACTTGACGAAGGAGAAGTGGCAGTATTTTCATGAACACATTGGGTCTAGTAGATCCGCGCTTTCTTTCAGGAGCCATTATCTCTGATAGACTTCTGGTTTTAGGAGAGATTCTTTCAACAAACTTTTGCGAAGCAATGACGAAAGTATCCTGAGTTGTGTTCTCAGTGAAAGCACCAAAAATGTTAACGCTTAAAATTGAACGCTAACACCCCGGTGTAAGTAGAGATAAGTGTAAGCACCACCCGTCAATACGGTAATTAGAAGCAAGTAGAAAAGTCACAGAAAAATAGTAAAAAGACAATAGTTTTATAGTGGTTCGGCTTCAAGTTAAGCCTACGTGCACTTTAATCCTCTTTATTGCTGAATCAATTACAACTTTACAACAATCTTCGATTACAACAGTACTAGGATAAATAACTAGAACTCCGATGTAGAAGAACTCTTTGAATCCATGTCGAATGTGTTAGGTTTCTTCTTGAAGTTCGTTGAGATGTCTTGCGTGTTTGAAGTGTCTAGTGAGTCGAAAAATCAGCAGAGTATAGGCGTTCTAGAAATGAGCCAAAAGATCCACCCTTCGGTGGTGTAGGCACGGTATTTATAGGGAAATTTCGGAGCTAGGTCGTAGGTCGTGAGCGACCTAGAGGTAGGTCGTAGGTCGTGAGCAACCTAGTAGGAGCGGCTTACGGCTTAACTAGAGTGTATTTGATCACCTCGAACAAACTAGCAAGTCATAGGTCATAAACGACCTAGGAAGGAAGCGACATAAGAAGCTTCTTGGGTATGTTTAGGTCGTGAGTGGCCTAGGGAGAATAGTTGGTGACTTACGGTTGGAAACGGCATAAGAAGTTGCTTCATTCTATGATAACTCGCTAGGTCGTTGGATCTTTTAGTTCGCTAGGTCGCTTAGCTCCATAGGTCGTTAGGTCGCTTTACTCCATAGGTCGCTAGGTCGCTTTACTACATAGGTCGTTAGGTCGCTAATCTCTTGTACCTTCAGCCCATTAAGTCGTGGAGTTGTGTCATGCTGTGCCGCTTCATGTTGTTAAGTTGCTAGACCCTTTAGGTAATTAAATCGTTAGGTCGTTTAACTGTCTAGGTCACTGAGTTTCTTAGCTCGTTAGGTCGCAATAACTTTAGGTCGCTAGGCTCTTCATTCCATTAGGTCGCTTAGAGGAGTTAACACTATACTTAGTACATGTGTAAACTAGAAAGAAAGAAACATTAATTCTTTTCATTAAATCTTGTTTACATGTTACACCTAAGTTGTCATTGTATTTAAATAGATAACTATATATATATATACACACACATATATATATATATAAGTGTTTGCGCAAAAAATGGGCAAACACCCCAAAGTCGTATGATTTAGTTGATTATATGTTGTTCTTAGTGATTTGGGTGGTTTATGCAAATATATAAAAGCAGGGACTAAACTGTAAAAGACACACTGATTTATAGTGGTTCGGCCAGAACGTGCCTACGTCCACTTTATATGTTATTCTCCTTTTTCTCTTCAGATTACAAGTACAAAGCTTTGATTACAAGTATCTAAAGTTGTTTGAGAGTTCCTTCTAGGCTTGAGCTCTCAAACTCGTCTCCCATTGTTGTACCCCTGCCCCTCTATTTATAGAGTGAGGCTGGGGGCAGGGGTCTTGGATGTTTATAGCTGCTGGTGGCCTTGGGCTGGAGCAATCCGGACTGGCAGCGTTCTGGTTCGGCGAAGCTTTGGTTCGGTCGTAGCTGGGATGGTTGGACCGGTGGAGTGTGGGGAGAAGGTTGGATCGGCATGTGTTTGGTCTGGTATGCACATGCAGGTGGGTTTGGTTTGGTACGTAGGAAGTGGGTTTGGTTCGGCATTGATGGAAATGGGTTTGGTTCGGTATTGATGTGGAGTGGCTCTGGTCCGGTGATGGTGGTTGCTAGCAGGAGTTGGTCCGGTGAGGCTTATGCCGAATGAACTTGTGTTGAGAATGCCGGATGGGAACCTATGCTTGAATTGCCGAATAAGGCTTTGCCGAATGAAACCTTAAACTTCTTAATACCGAACGAGCTTTTGCACTTGGGTTATGAATGAAATCTTCAACTTGTATACGCTTGCTGGCTGCTTCTTCGTGGTGGAAACGCATACAACATTGATATTCCAGTTTTGACCAAAAATGGGATAACACTTTGCCCCTCAAAACATGTCTTGCGGTAGGAAGGCGTGTTTTGTAATGCCATGAGCTGGATGTTCGTATCCTGTCAACAACCTGTAAAGAGCTTGATAGTTTTATATGGCCCCAAATGACGACCGTTCGGGATCGAGCTATTTGGGATGAAGCGCGGCCGTTCATGGTCAAGCGCCTAACTTCAAATGACGATCGTTCGTGATCAAGTCATTTGAGGTGAAGTGCGACTGCGCGTGGTCAAGGGCATAAATCCGTGCGTCGATCGTTCGGGATCGAGTCATCTGCAGTGAAATGTGACCGTTCAAGGTCAAGCGCTCTACTTCAAATGATGACCATTCGGGATCGAGTCATTCGAGGTAAAGTGCGACAGTGCGCGGTCGAGTGGGGACCGTTCAAGGTCAAGCGCTTAACTTCAAATGACGATCGTTCGTGATCGAGTCATTCGAGGTTAAGTGCGACAGTGCGTGGTCAAGTGATGGTCCTCAAATGACGACCATACGCGATCAAGCCATTTGAGGTAAGGCGTAACAGTCAGTGATCAGGTGGCGGACCTCAAATGACGACCGTTCGCGATCGAGCCATTTGAGGTAAGGTGAGTTGTGCCGTTTGAGGCGAGTTGTGCCGTTCGAGGCGAGTTTGTGACCGTTCGCGGTCGGGTGCCGTTCGAGTCAAGTTGTGACTGTTCGAAGTCGGGTGCCGTTCGAGGCGAATTGTGACTGTTCGAAGTCGAGTGTCGTTCGGGGCGAATGAGTGTGCCCGGGGGGGACTTAATATTATCAGTGTTGGAGTCATTGTTTGGGGGAATTTTTCGAATCAAAGACTTCGGCAGTTCGTTGCCATGCAATAGGTGCTCGTGGACCGTTCGCGATCCAACGGGCATACAAGTAAATAATTTTTTCATAGAATTGTAAATGTTAAAGCAATAGTACCTTACAGCAGAAATGTCCAAACAGGAAGAATTCAAATGTTCAAATCGAAACAAAAGCAAAGCAAGGATGTCAAAGCGTAAGTTCCCACTCCGAAGCAGTTAATGATCATTCAGAGCATGCCTGGAGATCGTTCGCGATCTCGTACATGTGTAAACGATTTAATTGCGTTAGTGGAAGCTTACGACCTGTTCATCGTTATTTTAATCAAGCAATCAATGGATAATCAAATGGTGCCTTGATCTAGGGTCACCTCTAGCTGACGTAGAGGGCGGTCGCTCTGGCTCCACCGCTGGAGTTCGCCTCCTCACATACTGAAGGAGCATACTGTTCCTGATATGCCCTTCTACCTCGTCCTTCAAATGCCTACAATCATTAGTGTTATGACCATTCAATTCATGAAATACACAAAACTTATCTGATTTTCTTTCGTCAGAGGTTGGATCCCTTCGCATTGGTCTACGATACGGAACCTGCCCCTTGGTATCCTGATAAATCCGTTCCAAACTCTCATTCAGCTCTGAATAGGTGGTGAAGCGTGGTTCTCTTCGTAGCCACTTTGTCCTGTCATCGTTATCCTCAGCCTTTCTTTTTCCTTTGCTAGTTTCCGCACCCTTTCCAGGTGGGTTTCCGTTCTTGATTACGTAAACGTCATCTTCTTCCTCTCTTTCTGCACTAGCATCTTCCAAACGCAGAAACTTTTCAGCCTCATGATAGAACTCTCCCAGATTCATAGGCGGGTCCTTGGTTAATGAATTCTTGAACTCTGTATTACCAGCTATTCCAGATACAGCCGCCATCATGACCATAGATGGATCTGGTCGATCCACTGATGCTGCCGCCGCATTAAATCGCGTTAGAAAGCTCCTCAAAGTCTCTCTAGTTTTCTGTTTCAAGGTTGCCAAAGTCATCACATTCTTGGGTCTCGCAATATGAACCCTGAATTGCCTCATGAATCTCTCAGTTAAATCTGCCCATGTTCCTATGGAGCCGCTCTCCAGTTGCCTAAACCATAACGCTGCAATGTCCGTCAAATACAGTGGAAAGCACCGGGCCATAACCTCCTCTGATGCCCCCAGCACTTCCATATGTCTCATATACTTCGTTAGATGGACCGTGGGGTCCGTTTTCCCGTTGTACATGTCCAATGATGGTAGCTTGAATTCTGGTGGGTTCCTAGCCATCCTAATCGCAGAAGAAAAAGGACTCCTGTTTACATCTTCCAAATCTCTGTTTACTAAACCGCCTCTCATAGCTCTTCTAACCATCTCTGCTAATCTGTCATTGTCTCCAAGCTGTAGTTCTCGTTCACTGCCTTCGACCTGCCCCCCAAGTCCGTGGGAGTTTTCATGTGTATGCCTCCCTGGCTGAACGTTCATTCCTCTATTGCTACCAGGTGGTTCGGATGCCTCCATCTCACTTCCTGGGGTCGGATCAACATGCTCTGCATGAGTGCCCCCTAGCTCTGGTGCTGCGCCAGATGGTCCTGCCCCGTTCTGAACCCCAGTTGCTCCTTGGATTTGTGCTCCAATTTGCCCAATTTGTTGAAGTAAGTTCTGGATCATCTCTTCTTGTCTTCTCATCATGGCCTCCATCTCATCCCTAGTGATGAAGATCGACGCTTGATTCCCTCCTGAGGAAGCCTCTTGACTTCCTTGGTGTTCACTTCTCTCTGGCCTTTGCCTTCTACTTGTTTGTCTCGTCATAACTCTTAGATCTGAACTCTTAGATTTTCAAATTCAACTTCTATCCGATGTAGCGGGAGCTGGTTCCTTCTCAGTGAAAGCACCAAAATGTTTGCGCAAAAAATGGGCAAACACCCCAAAGTCGTATGATTTAGTTGATTATATGTTGTTCTTAGTGATTTGGGTGGTTTATGCAAATATATAAAAAGCAGGGACTAAACTGTAAAAGACACACTGATTTATAGTGGTTCGGCCAGAACGTGCCTACGTCCACTTTATATGTTATTCTCCTTTTTCTCTTCAGATTACAAGTACAAAGCTTTGATTACAAGTATCTAAAGTTGTTTGAGAGTTCCTTCCAGGCTTGAGCTCTCAAACTCGTCTCCCATTATTGTACCCCTGCCCCTCTATTTATAGAGTGAGGCTGGGGGCAGGGGTCTTGGATGTTTATAGCTGCTGGTGGGCTTGGCCTGAAGCAATCCGGCCTGGCAGCGTTCTGGTTCGGCGAAGCTTTGGTTCGGTCGTAGCTGGGATGGTTGGACCGGTGGAGTGTGGGGAGAAGGTTGGATCGGCATGTGTTTGGTCCGGTATGCACATGCAGGTGGGTTTGGTTTGGTACGTAGGAAGTGGGTTTGGTTCGGCATTGATGGAAATGGGTTTGGTTCGGTATTGATGTGGAGTGGCTCTGGTCCGGTGATGGTGGTTGCTAGCAGGAGTTGGTCCGGTGAGGCTTATGCCGAATGAACTTGTGTTGAGAACGCCGGATGGGCACCTATGCTTGAATTGCCGAATAAGGCTTTGCCGAATGAAACCTTAAACTTCTTAATACCGAATGAGATTTTGCACTTGGGTTATGAATGAAATCTTCAACTTGTATACGCTTGCTGGCTGCTTCTTCGTGGTGGAAACGCACACAACATTGATATTCCAGTTTTGACCAAAAATGGGATAACAATAAGTACTAGAGTTAAAATTGTAGAATTCTACTTTTAAATAACTCTTGAAAATTATCATATTAATTTTCAAAACATAACTTCCAATTCAATATATATATACATATATATTACATATTATGATTAGAAAATCAATTCAATATATATATACATATATATTACATATTATGATTAGAAAATCATTTTATTAGCTTTGAAAGATAAAACTTACAAAATTAAATTATTATATTAATATGTTTACTGTAATTATATATTCACAATGAATTTGTATATGTTTACACTTATGATTTTCAATATCATGGAGTTTTGTATATATCTTATTTATATATATGTTAATTTACTGTAAAATTTATTATTTCTAGATATTTATATTTCAATATTAATTATAGATTCAAATTTATTATATTTTTAGATATCAGAATTTAATCTGTTCAACTGAATAAACCATTTAATAATCCAATTATCAGATGTCCAAAAATTCGGGTTATCACATTCCTCCCCCTTAGAATCTTTTCGTCCCCGAAAAGGAACGAAGCCAGAATTTATTCAATACTTAAAATTAGATAAATTATTCATTTATCGTTATTGAAACACTTTTAAAATCTATATAATATTATAAAAAGTTTTTATAAAATACTTTTATAACTCGATGTCTCAGCAAGTCCATCCTCGTTCTTACGGAAATTCGGTCATGCGTTGATCAGGCGTAGGACTGAAAATCTATAAGTACTTCGTAAACCCGTTATCAACACCCAATGAAAATACATGGAAAATAATTTTATTGAAAATATAAAAAACATTTTTGGAAATAGTGGAAACATCTTTAGTGAGAATGCTCTGGAAATCATCACCCCTTCCATGGTCGCAGTTAACCCGATGATTACGTCGCCTTCCCGGCAAAACCATAGATAACTATAGGCCTCCGCGCCCCTTGATTACACCATGGAACCCGCCACAGATTACAGCTACATCTGGGGTTACGTTGTTATCACAGCAAAAACCCGTATAACTGTAGGCATCAGCGCCCTCGATTTTCGTTGCCAAATGAAACTTCACCACTCCCACATAGGTCGTAGACTACATTAGTCAAGTCTCAATGTAGCCTTAGGCTCTCACGGCCTCTCTACTTTCGCTATGTCTTCATAGATCGCAGTCTACCGATGCTACGTTGCCATCACGACAAAATCAAACGTGGACCGTTGGCTCTCAGTAGCACACCGCTATGGTCCGCAGTAGATCGCAGTGACATTGAGTTACACTGTCATCACAGCATAACCCAAATGTCTCTGTCGGCATCAGCGCCCTCGACTTTCGCTACCCACTACACATAATCCTCAGGAACTTAGTTTGTCTGGACTTCCTCATAGGATCAACTTTAGGACTCCCCTTTAGGGTTCAAGGCAGTACCACTCCGTCGTACTCCTATTAACTTCATTTCAATGGGAGCGCCTTTTTCCCCAGAGTCAATCTCAAAACACTTTATACTATACACTTATAGTATCTTTCAAATCATACCCTTTATGATTTACAACAAAATCTTCTTTGCACAAAATCGATAACTCAAATCGATAGTTCCAAACTTGGCTTTCCAAATTTCCAAAATTTGATTTTCCTAAAAATCGAAAGCCTTTGCAAAATCCATAGATTCCAAAACCTTTTTCCAAAATCATTCTCATAATACCATCTACATATCTATAGATATATATAATCTTGAAAAATCTTTGGATCATTTCATACTTGTATAAATTCCCTTTCTATACTTCAAATACTTCAAAAATCCTTTTCTTCTGGCTATAGATTCAACAAGGGGAGTTTATCTATTATATACATAACTTTATTTATGCCAAATTAGTATTCAAGCTTGATTGCTCTACAAAGTTATTTACCATCTTACTTATTCTTATAAATCAGTTCTAATCATAGAAATATCCATCCTCCATTTATTTCATCATTCATTTTTCAAAATATACCTTTCCATTTCAAAAAATCATTCTACGGTTCTTATCCACAAATTTCCAATATAAATTTCATTCAAACCCGTACGATGTACGCATTCATCCGTACACAATATCAAATCTGATTGCTCACTCGATCACACAATTTCTCTTCCGAACTAGTATCTTCCACCCAACTTCCTAGTGTGGACTCGGATCTGGTTTCTTGATCGGAAACCGTCATTCTCCTTGCATAGCCATAACTATGATAGATAATTTCCAAAATCAATCAAAAATCCATACCCGCTTTTCGTCGTCGAAAATCGAGTGAAAAATCCCAACTCGGATCGATATACTATCTCGAAATTCTATGCTCGAATCCGGATCAAATCATTAAGAGAATAGAATAATATACCTACATCCTACGTATTTATCTTCATTGATCATCAGCCAAATGAGTTCTCTTTTCTATTCACCTCCATTTTAATTCTATTCACTTACCCATAATAGCTTCCAATTCCATTTGGGTTATCACTTCAATTATAAACAGTTTGCACTCTGACCAGCTTAAATTTATAAAATAGCTCAAAAAGTTTAAAATAGATAAGTAGTTGTAAAATAGTTATTAGTTGTAAAATAGATGTAAAATAGTTATAACATAGTTGTAAAATAATTAGATAATTTCAAAATAGTTGTAAAACAGATGTAAAATAGTAATTAGTTTGTAAAACAGATGTAAAATAGTAATTAGTTTTCAAAATAATTACAAAATAAGTATAAAATTGTTTGGTTTTTAAAAAGAAAGTTTGTATAGTAAATAGCTAAGAAAATAAGTTTAAAATAGTTTATATTAAAACAATTTATTTGGAAAAATAGTTCAGAGCCAAACTATTCACCTTCCCAATCTCCATTTCAATCTCTTCAATTTAAATTTTCACTTTTATTTGAATTTATTCAATTCCAATTCAACTTGAATTAACTTCAATTCCTATCCCAAATTTAAATCAATTCCGGTTTGAATTTAAACTCATTCAACTTCAATCTCATTGCCATTTAATTCAAATCAAATTTAATTTGAACTAATTTTATTCAAATCTCAACTTAAAACCATCTCGAATTATATAAATTCGAGTTAAATCAAATGTTGATTTAATCCTTTAAATCAATTTCATTACTTTTAAGTTAACAATTTAAATCTTTAAACAATTTCATTCTGAAATTTCCTAATTTATTTCAAACACCAAATCAAATTCCAAATTGATTTCCAAATTTATAAGTCATACTCACCTAAATGTTTGCTTCCTTAAAACATTTCATTTTGCTTAATCATTAACAAGTATTTCATTATTAAACACAACAACCATTTATGATAATAACCAAGATTATCATATTTGGGTACCAATTCATTATTATCTTATTCTGAAAACATTTCTAAAAATTCAGGATTTTAGTTTCATTTTGGATCCATTTCAAACTTATCTTCATTCAATTTCAATTTGGTTGTATTACTATTATCACTTAATTCTCCTTATTTTATTTTATTCCAATAATCAACAACCAATTTCTTTAATATATTTAATAATTATAAAAATTATTTCTTTATATATCAAAAGATAAACTTATACATAATCATTCTTAAAATTATTTTATAAGAAAATAACAAATACGCTCTCATATACTCAACTCATTTTAGGGTACTACTTACCCTATCCTTAATGAGTAAACCCACCAGAGCCAAGGTTCTCGCTTAACTTTCAGCTCTGATACCAAATTTAACGACCCGAAATTTCCGACTTCGAAAATTCCAGATGGTTAGAGAAAAGAAGAAAGAAGGTAGAAGAAGAACTGAAAACAAAACACAGAATCTCACATTTCGCAGCAGATCAAATACAATATTAAATAACAGCATTGATACAAGAAAAGCTATGACAATTACATACAATTCATCCGAGTTACAACCATATACAAATGATGGACAGTTATATCAACCTGTTCCAGACTACTATCAATACAACTCTCAATTCACAGCGGAAAACTCCATACGTTCCTGCCATCCAGCTTGCCTCCTGAGCTTCAGAACAGCCTCTCCTGAAAATATGTAATACTCGGTCTGACCAGAGCATTACATCAAAGTAACACCCGGGTCAGGCTGGAAACCAGCATAAGTAAACCCATAATATGAAATCAAGCTATATAACTTATGAATTACGAGGGTAACCCGTACCTTTTATGAGTTCTTACTTATTATAGTCAATCATTTATCACACACAACAGTTCTCAGTATTAAATGTCCAGGTTACTTAACTTATTTCATTCCAGCCCGATTAATCTCACATATCAAATTTATAAGGAAATTAGATTACTATTCAAAGTGGTTTTGGGTATTTTCTGATACCCAACCCCGGTCTCTTCGAATCCAATGTCATTTCTAATCCAAGTTGTTAAGTTTTAAACAAAACAATTCATATTTAGGATATCATACCATTCATCAATTTATCTCAGGTAGATAGCCCACATTATCACAGTACATCTCAATCGCTCATCAGAGACATCAACAAATCCAAGTCATCCAATATCATTCACCCATCCATAAGTAAGATTTGTTATATATATAATTCTTAATTAATTTAATTTATCTCTAATTAAATTAATTACCAACTTTAATCACTTGGATTACCTTAATCTTGTTTACTTAACATTAATTAATTACAACCCAATTAATGATCCATCTTAAATAATCCTCCTTGATTAATTATATTATAATTTGCATTTAGTAATTGTCTTTCAATTAATCACTTAGATTAATTAGCCTTAACCATTCACATTAATTAATTTTTTATTTAATTAATGACATTCATTAATGATTCTTTAATCACTTCCAGTAATTAATTATTCTATTAAGTAATCTTTAATTAATTACATTCATTAATTAACGTTATTTAATCTCATTCAGTAATTAATTATTCCTTAATTACTTACATTAATTAATAAATCATTAATTACTTACATTAATTAATAAATCGTTAATTACTAAAGATTTTAATTGATTTAAAAGATAAACCATTTATATTTATAAATTACTTTAATTATCCTTTAAGTCCTCACTAAATAAAGTTTCGAAAATAATTTATCACCATTCTATTAAATTGGCAAAGCCAGCGGGGTTGACTGGGCCCCTTCCAGTTTTATTGCAACACAATAAAAAGGTACATTCTTGCCTGAACCAAGCAAATAGGAAAAATTTGAAAAAAAAAACAAGGAAAAATACAAGGAAAAACAACAAACTAGCATGCCAACGGAGGATCAACTCATCAGGGTAAGGGCTTTTGCTGTTCTTTAATTGCCTGAAAGTACCTGACCTTACTTCATACCAAAGCACTTTAACATTCTTTCTTTGATTTTCAAAAACTCTAGCATTCCTTTCTCTCCAAATAAAACTCAAATATATTTTCATGCAAACTGCTAACACCCTAGCTCCATCATTCCTCCATCTAGTAGCTTTATAAATAATACTTTAGGCAATGCAAGAATTAGCATAGGATAGGCTAAACCCAGTAATGCAACTGATTCTAATCAACATGTAGTTAAGAGCTGGGCAATCAAAAAAAAGGTGTTCAGTTGATTCCACATGCATCTCACAAAATAGACACCGAGGACAACAAGCCAACCCGAACTTGTTCAAAACACTTCTTGTAAGCAAAGCATGGTTAATAACTTTCCACAACATCAAGTTATCTTTAGGAACAGAGTCACTATTCCAGAGAATAAAGAACCATCTGGAAGCAGGCAATGGTGCATTAGCAGAAACATGCTTGTAAACACCTTTAACAGAGTGTGGCTTCATGTCCCAAGCTACAGAATCAAGTTGATTAGCAAAGCAGAAGTTATGCTGAATATCACTCCACAACCGCCTGATCATCTGATTACTATTGTATGGCAACTGCATTTTTCCTTCATGTAAAAAATCATTGGCCTTACCATCGTAGTGTATTCCAGATTGTAAAATCTAAAAATAGTCACACACTTTGGATAGGATCTAACCTTTACTAAACCATGGATCATGCGAGAAACTAACAGCAGAGTTAGCATTAACTTTGTATTGTATCATAGGCAGGTAAACATCTCTTAGCTTCAACATGTTTCTCTAATTCCAGCTGCAATTTTGAGGTATATCCATACACCATAAATATTTATTCTTTATATTGTAATTCCATGTCCAATTAACCCATAAACTTCCTCTCTTATTGATAAGGTCATCAAAATGTTTACTAATCGCTTTTCATGGAAGTCTCAAATTTTGAAAATGAACAAGGCAGCAACTTCCTATTGTGAATACTTCCAGACAAAAAAAATCTATTCATGGTAGACCTAACAAGATGCAATAATTTGGCTGGAAGGATTAGAGTACGGGCCCAATAGACTAAGGAGGAAAAAACAACTGGTTTAATAAGCACTAGCCTTCCACTTTGAGACAAATGCCTATTATCCCATGCAGACATGACAGAAGTAATTTTATTGTAAAGGGGTAAACAGTCAGCATTAGTAATTCTTTTAGAAATTAAGGGAAGGCCAAGATACCTCATATCAGTATCCATACCAGAGAATCCAATATGTTGATGTAAAGCAGCAGCATGAACATCACTAACACCAGCAACTAACATAGAAGATTTAGCTTGGTTTATTAAAAGGCCAGTCATAAGATAGAAAGACTGCAAAGCCTCTAATAATCCACACAAGGAGGGAAACTCAGGTTTGGTGAACAACATAACATCATCAACAAACACAATAGAAGTTATTTGATGATGTGAGCACTTAGGGTGGAACTTTATAAACTTCTGGGTATATCTAGTCTTTAGGATTATAGTAAATAATTCCATGACCAACAGAAATAAGTAAGATGATATAGGATCTCCTTGACGTATACCTTTACTACTTCTGAAATAACCCATAGGTCTACCATTTATTACAACAGAGAAGGAGGGTGTGGAAATGCACACATGCATCCAAGACACAAAAATTTTGGGAAATCCCATCACAGCCATTATCCTAACAATAGATGCCTAGTGTATGGAGCCATATGCCTTGGATATATCTATTTTAAGGGCAGCAACAGGGGGCACATTTCCTCTACTATAACCTTTTAATAATTCTTGAGCTAGAAGGACATTATCAAGAATATTTCTACATGGAATAAAAGCAGCTTGGTTGCTAGAGACAACAGTTGGCATTACACTGACAATACGAGGTGCAAGAATTTTAGTGATACATTTGTATACAACATTACAACATGAAATAGGCCTGAAGGAGGTGACACCGATTAGAGGAGAGACTTTTGGAATAAGGGCAATGTTAGTGCAGTTGACTTCCCCAAGTAACTTGCATTTGAAAAAGAAATTGTGTATTGCTTGACAGAATTCATGGCCTAGCACACTCCATGTAGAAATAAAGAAGGTCACATTAAGACCATCAGGCCCACCACAAGATTGCTGTTTCATAGAGAATAGATTAGCCTTTATTTCCTCATCAGTGACAGGCCTAATAAGAGAAGCAGCTTCCTGAATTGAGATGCATGGCAGGGCAAGAGAAGAGATTTGATCTAAATCAGGAATGAATCCATTAGAGTTGCCAAGCAGATTAGAGAAGTAGTCTATAAACGCTTTGTCAACAGAATCTGTAGTAGTACATAGAGAACCATGTTCATCATTAATGCTAAAAATATTATCTCTAGCATGCTTAACCTTTAATGAATCATGAAAGAACTTAGTGTTTTTGTCTCCTTCATCAACCCATCTTTTATGCAATTGTTGCCTTTTCATATTTGCTTCCAAAATAAGAGCATTGTTAACCTCCCTGTATAACTTTCCTTCTTCAGCAGCAGCTTGCACATCATGTGGATGCTCCATCATATAGTCTTGTTGTCTCTTCAGCTGTTCCTTCATTGTGGTAGACTGCGGGCTACCAGTACCGAAGGTGGTGGTTGCCCACAGTTTGATCGCTAGTTTGATGCTTCTTAACTTCCTGCAAAACTTACACATAGGATTACCATAGCAAGAAAATTCAGAGTTAACTTGTGAAACTAATACAAGAAAATGATCATGCTTAACCCAAGCATTAAAAAATTTAAAATTTCTCTTCTTAAATGATGACCAAGAGTTAAAATCAATGGTGAGTGGTCTGACATAATGGGTTGAGGAAGGAAGACAGACAGGGAAGGCCAAAAATTGAGAGCTTGGAAGTTACTGAAAGCATGATCAATTGTTGTGAAGGTACAAACACCGCTATGACTTCTGTTGTTCCAAGAATACTTAGCTCCTGACTTGTTAAATAAGATTAAGTCAGACTCAAACACAGCAAGACTGAAAGGTGCAAGGTCTCCAGGAATAAGAGGAGTTCCACCAAATTTGTCATTATAGTCATAGCAGGAGTTGAAATCTCCCACAACAACCCAGGGGTGAGAAGATTGTCTAAGAGGAGGCAAGGAGTTAAAAAATGAATTTCTGGATAAGATAGAGTTGTCAGCGTATACAAAATGACGTAGAAGGAAGATTGAGTTTGTGAATCACGTACATGAAAGTGGATGTATTTTCTAGAAGTAAGAATTGGAGATAGAGTCAACACTGCAAGATCATAGATAACAAGAATTCTACCATATGTTGCATAATCGAGGTTATGGTGGAAGGCCCAATTAGGGTTAATATATGCAGCAGCCTTAATGGATAATGTAAGATTTAGCTTTGTTTCAAGCAGACCAAAGAGACATATATCATACATGGAGAAAATACTTTTGACCTGATCAAGTTTCAAATTGCAGTGGGCACCTCTGAGATTCCAAGAAGCGATATTTTTATTCATTAAATAATTATTAAGGAAAGGTGGTGTTATTTCTCCTCTTAGCAGAAAGAGATCTTGTTTCAATTTTCTTATGTGGCAGAGCTTTGAGGGAGGTCGGATGTGGGTTTGAACAAACAGAGATGGAAGGATCAGGAGGTGGAACGGGCTGAGGAAGAGGGGAGGGGATACATGAAGGCCATCCTGGCAACTCAATAGAAAAATTATAATGTGGAGGTACTGGTGATTGAACATCAACATTAGAAATGTGCATGGATGTAGTTAAATGAGTAATTTGAGTCTCAAAAGTTTTGCACCAGCTACCATCAAAATTTGATACAAGGGTATCACCATGAGCATGCACATCAGTAGTGTCATTACCAACTTACTTGCTACTGCTGCAATTAGTTTTATCATTTATAATTGCAGATTAGTTTGTCATATTCAAGGAAATATCCTTGTGTTCTTCACAATTGACTTCATTAGTAATTTCCCCTTCCTCTTCATCAAGTATTTCCAATATGCTTTGCTCATTATCTTCATATTGCAGCAAGTTGAACTTGTTTTGTGTGGTAACAGTACAAGCTTGGTCGACACTGAGAATTTTATTCCCTACTTCAAATTCAATTTTATTTTCCTCATTTCCATCATGAGCAGATTTTCCTTTGCACCTGTCATTTTCAATGATATGTCTTCCAATTCTTCACGTATAATTCTTTTTTTCCCCTTATTCCTATTAACTTTTTGCCAGACTTGCTTCACTTTGTCTTATTTGTCTATGTTTCCCCTTCTTCACCTTGTTCTGATCAATATCACTAGTTTTTTCTTGCACTTTAATTTCACATAGATTAAAATTTCCTTCACATTCAACTTTCTTGCATCTATTTATCAAATGCCCAAACTCCTTACATATAGTGCAAATTTCTGGTTTCCACAAATAATAAACATTCACAATTTGATTAGAACCATCAAGCAATTTTACTGTAAAGTTTTCAGATAAATCATTCTTAGGATATACTTCAACAAAGCATTTAGCAAATGAGATATGTTTAAATTTTTCAGTTGATGCATCCATACAAAGAAATTTTCCAACCCTTGATGCTAACCAGTTAATACCCAATGGTGACCAAGCATACAATGGAATATTAGATAGCTTAATCCAAACAGGAATAGCTTTGATGCTACTACAACTATTGCCTATATTTTCATCTCATGGCTTCACTATAAAAAGTTTATTCCTCATCACAACTGGGTCAGATTCTGATAATCTTTTCCTATCTTCCTCATTAGAGAACTTAAAAAAGAACAGGAACCCATCTGATTTGACAGTAGTAGAGCCACTTAATTTCCATGCCTTTTTAAGATAATACAATAATCGTCAAGGAAAAAACCAACAAGGTATTCTTTCCACATTGTGTTTCCTGCCTTAACAACTTTAGCAGGTGGCACAAATAGCATCTCCATTGAACTCAAGTTGGATGTCGCATGGTAAATATTTACCAGCATTATTGGGCTTGGTTTTGAATAGAGATTTCCAAGCAAGTTGATATTGATTTTGAGGAAGCAAAGGTGGAGATGAGAGAATTGGAGCAGAAGACATAGGAAGAAGAGAGGAAAATTCAGCAAATGCGGCAGTGACTAAGGGAACACTGACAGGACAGGGGATGGAAGAAGGAACAAGGACTGGCAGAGAAGGACGGGAAGTGGCAGAAGGAGGTACAAGGATAGGGGATGAAGGACAAGGTTGAAGAGAAGAAGTGGGATGGGATAGGTCAGCGGGAAGAGATATCGATATATATATTAACTTAACTTAAACCTTTAAGAGATGTCGATATATATTCTATTAACTTAAACCTTTAAGTTAAATTAAGGATTAAAACACTACATCTCTTTTAAATCATTTACTTGATTACAATATCAAGTTTATTTTAAATAAACTTTCAGTCAAGGGTTATATATATATATATATATATATATATATATATATTATAAAACACTTTTAACTTAATAAATTTTAACATAATTTATCTTAAACCTTTTTATTTTTCTTAAACTCAATTCAACATTTAATATTTCAAGAAAAATGGGTTGAGAAATGGGTTTTAAATTCGTCTAAATTCAAATTTTAGACCTGTATTTCATTTTGTTTAAAACTGGACAACATCACAAAAACCCGAGCAAAAACCCAAATTTCTCGAGTTCAAACACGAGCAACCCGCTACCCTATTTCTTCGAGCCCAACCCTTGTTTACTTTGAGTTCGTTCCCGAGGTAATCTCATGTTCCAAACATCCTATCAAAAAAGATACTATCTACGATACGTGCACATGCACCAGAGCTCCGATGGTCTCCAGTCAACCCTGCCGCCTTCGACATGTCGACGATCATCAGCCTACACCTCTAGATCACCCAGTTCGATGAATCTCTGTTGAAAACGAAAACGAGGAACATGACTGAAACTGGAAAAAACATTTATCACCAAAAGTCACCACGCTCTATCGCCTTCGGCCACTAGAGGTTACGAAATTCGGATCAGAACACCGCCGATCATCCCTGAGTCATTTGCCATTGATGCGATAACCTCCGATCCATTGTCGACGTTGCAGTAAAATGATTTCCGACCATGAACAAACTATCGACTTAAACCTTAGATCATTGCCATTCATCTCCTCCGATGATCTATAAAATCTATCACCATTTTTCCAAAAATCCCTGACCTCCAAACTTGCTCCGGCCAAAAACTCGACCCTTCACCTCTCGCTGATCGCCAGGAATCGAGCAATTACTCTATTTCGTTCAACTTAAAATTCCCCTCGATTTACAAACCTAAAATTCTTGAAATTAATCTCAAAATTCATCAATTTCTAATACGATTATGGTTATGTAATCAAAACATGTATTTTAAATGATTGATTTCCTGATAAGTAAATTATCCCTGTTTATTTTCCCTTTTAAAAATAATTACTTAATATGTTTTCTTGAAAATGTTTTTTTGGAAATGATATTACATCCATATATACATTTTCACTTCAAAGATCATACTCTAAGATTTACCTTACAAAGAGAAATTGATTCTACTTGGTTTAGCTTGAACCTGCTGTCTAACAGAGACATATGTAAACATTCAAACAGACATGCACAGATTTTCCACATCAATACATATCTACCATATTAATTTATTCATGCAAACCTTTATTCACACATCACTACAAGAGTTTATGCATCAGATTAAGCTTTTCAAGGATGTAATTTACTCACCTGTTTTATGCAAACAGAGGACATATCTACAGGCTTTTTACCTTTGAACTTGATTTTGAATTTGAACACTTTGGTCTGGGATCTTGTTTATTTGCTCTGACACTTGAATGTCGTATGAATCTCTGATTTGCTTAATTGTTTATACTGAGTTGATCTTTGCTCTGATCTATTGTTTGATTTTATTTCTTTGATTCTTTTCCTCAGATTTATGCTTTCTGGTTTTGAGAGTGAGGAGAAAAATGAAAATCTGGTTTTCTTATTTTTCTGATATTTATTTACATAAACTTTTTTAAATGAGAATTGTTTGCCATTTGTAAAATTGTAAGCTACTTAACTTACATTTGTCTCTTGCATGAACTCTAGCTTACAAATGTATAAAGCCCTTATTTATATGTATCTTATGTTTTATAAATTTGTTTTATGTTTTTAAATTATATATATATATACACACTATACTTAGTACATGTGTAAATTAGAAAGAAAGAAACATTAATTCTTTTTATTAAATCTTGTTTACACGTTATACTTAATTTGTCATTATATTTAAATTGATAACTATATATATATAAATATATACATATACATATATATATATATAAATATATAAATATATACATATATATATATATGTAAGTACTAGAGTTAAAAATGTAGAATTCAATTTTTAAATAACTCTTGAAAATTATCATATTAATTTTCAGAATATAACTTCCAATTCAATATATATACCTATATATTATATATTATGATTAGAAAATCATTTTATTAGCTTTGAAGAGATAAAACTTGCAAAATTTAATTATTATATTAATATGTTTACTGTGATTATATATTCACAATGAATTTGTATATGTTTACACTTATGATTTTCAACATCATAGAGTTTTGTATATATCTTATTTATATATATGTTAATTTACTGTAAAATTTATTATTTCTAGATATTTATATTTCAATATTTATTATAGATTCAAATTTATTATATTTTCAGATATCAGAATTTAATTTGTTCAACTGAATAAACCAGTTAATTATCCAATTATCAGATGCCCAAAAATATGGGTTATCACAATTTTCTTAGAGATTTACAAAAAATTTACATGGAACATCCTCGTCTCCGCTTCGATTTCCTTGTTGATGAGAAAGAAAAGCTACTTAAGGAGATCCAGACATTTAATACTAAACTGATTTGCAATTGTGATAGTCCTCCAGTCGTGGAATGGGACTATAACAAACATCCCTCGGTGATTACTTCAGAAGAACTTAACATCTCTTTTGACTTTACAGTTATTCTTCCAATTCATTTAATAAAGTTAAAAATGTTATTTCTCATATTTAGACATAAAAAAAATGTCTATTGTATTTTTTAATTTCATTGTTACTTGGGTTTATTGTAGTAATAAAGAGATTAGTCATTCTGGTTTTGACTTCATTCTTTTCCTTTTTATTTAAATACGAGTTACAGTTAGTCGCAATGCTTCTCTCATTAGATTCAGCATCTCGCTTTATTAATCATAAGGATAAGTTGTTAGCGGAAATTGAAAAGAGTAAACTCCTTGAAGATGCTTTACTTGCTCATGTTCATGGAAATATCGAAGCTTTAAGAAGGCATAAAAGATTCTTACTTTAGAAAAAAAATTGTCAGAAATCTTAAGGATCTAATTGTCAATTTAGAAGCAAATGTTAATAGTAAAAATGAAACGGTTTCCACTCCAAAGCATCCCAAATCCTTTAATTACTTCGATCAGAAAATGTTAGAACTTTTCAACAGATAAGTGATTTGGAAATGAAATTGAAGGATAGTTGTTAACACCGCCTTAACCATGACTCACCGATCTAGTGCATCAGGAAGTTCCGACCTAACAGTTAGAAGCGTGCCGACCTAAAGCTCAACAGGAGGTGCCGACCTAAGGCCTAAGGGTATGCCAACTTAACACTTCAACGAGGCTACCGACTCAACTTAAATACCGACTCAACAGCCTTAGCTCATTGCCGACCTAAAATGAATGACGACTCAATAGTTACCGACCTAATGACTCAGAAGGGACAGCGTCTCAATGCCCTTACAAAGTTCCCGACCTAAGGCCCTAAATGGATAACGACCTAATGCCTTAAAGGATGCCGACTTAGGAAGTCTACTGACCTAACTTAAGTACCGATCTAATTACCTAAAGGAGTTGCCGACCTAACTGATCAGGACATGGAAAGGTGCACGACCTATACTTAAGTCGCAACCGACTTAAGACTTATGCCAAGCCGTTCACGACCCAGGCAAATGAAGGCAAATCCTATACAGCTACTTGACACGCGCATGTTAACTCAGCAACGACCCAAGTCACAACCGATCCAGCTCCCCAGTTATCTCGTTCGGACCGTGACTTGCGACTTACCAAGTTAACTCGTCCACGACCTAATATAAGCCCGATGCCATGTTACTGAGAAGAGGTGGTGTTGACTCGGAGGCGACCTTAGACCGGTCACGACTCACCTTAAGTCGGCTGCGTCTTAACTTGAGTCGGCCGCGGTTTAGGACTTGGCAAATTTCAGAATCAGAACTCTCTATAAATAGGCACCCATCTCCAACATTCAAGGGACTTTTGGCACATTCTCTTCACACACCGTTGCCTTGCTGCATTGAGAACTTCATCAACACTTAGAGCTTCCAAGATTAGAGGAATACATCAAAGAAATTCACGAAGAAACCACACATCTTCAACATGAATCTAAGAACTTTAATCGACATTGAAGCTTAAGACTTGTTCCAAATCACTTGTAACTTGAAGTGTATTGTACTTGAGAAGAATTGTATCAGTTTGTAACGGGATTATTAATAAAAGTACTTAGAGTGGACGTAGGCTATACCCTTAAGCCGAACCACTATAAAATCGTTGTTGTTTACTGCTTTTCTGCTATTACTTGCTTGTAATTCTTTCCCGATCTATCGGTTGGTGCTTTCACAACTACACTTTACACACCGGGGTGTTAGCGTTCACATTTTAGCGTTAACATTTTTGGTGCTTTCACTAAGAATTGAACTCAGGAAAACTGTCATCATTGCTTCACAGAGATTTGAAGAAAGAATTTCCTTAAAAACCAGAAGTCTATCTGAGATTATGGCTCCTGGAAGGAAAAGTAGATCTATCAGATCTGGAAACATTCAAGAGGGAACCTCCGCTTCCCCTGTACCTAATCAACCCACTCCGTCTGTTGGAGTTACGAAAGCGGAGTTGGATGCTGTGATTCTAGGGCTAAACCAGCAGATAAACGCCCAAAATGCACAATTAGAGGCTCAAAGTGCCCAGAATGCTCTGATTCTGAATAAGTTGAACGATTTACTTGGGGCAAACAATCAACCAGCTGGTAATGAAAGGAACTATGCTGGCAACATTCATGATGTTAGTGAGAGGGATGCTCCGGAAAGGGCTACTAGTCCCTTTGAGCAGGCAGTTCCTGAGGCTGGTGGATCTAGAACTCGGCATGATGAGGAATATCTTTCTGGAATGGTCCGGCAGATCATGAAAGAAAGTATGCAAAGGGTTGAAGATGAGAAGGAATGGGGTTTCGCCCCAAGTAAAACTCCGTTTACTGAAAAAATCTTGAAGGCGGAATTTCCAAGGAAGTTTGTCCCTCCGACTATTCCAGCTTACAAAGGGACAAGTGATCCGAATGAGTTCTTGTATAAATATGATTGGCACATGACAGGTGCCAGGGCCTCTGACGAAATAAAGTGTCGATATTTCCCCGTATACCTGGAAGGTGTGGCTCTACTATGGTTCACCAAGTTGCCAGTCCGATCTATCGATCAGTTTTCAGACTTGACCAGAAAATTCAAGGAGCAGTTTAGACTATATGCTTCGAAGGCCAAGGACATTATGTCACTATCGAGTTTAGAGCGGAATCCTGGTGAGTCTATCAGATCCTTCTTGAACCGCTTTAATATAGCGCTGGCTGAGGTGGACAATGCTGAACCACGAATGATATTGACTTATCTAATGAGGGCTATTGATAAGTCAAGTGAATTTGGGAAATGGTTAAATATGAAGGAGCCAACCTCTCTCGAAAAGTTCTACAAAAAAGCAGATGAATTCATTCGCTTGGAAAGCCGTCCTTTACCAGTAAAGACAGTGTTGGAGAAAGCAGAAGACAACACTGTCGCTCCACGCAAGAATGAATCGGTGGGGCAAAAAAGGGAGAATAATAATGGGAAGAAACAGGGTAATCTGAAGAAGCCCCGATCCTTCAAGCCATCAGAATATACTCCATTATCACATACACCGGAGCACATCTACCTGGCCACTAAAGATTCCGTCGATTTCCCTAAACCTATCCCTTTGAGAACCGGGAAAAAAGCCATACAGAGTGGGAAATTCTGCCGCTTCCACAATCAACCCGGTCATGAAACTGATGAATGCCGCCAGTTGAAAAATCTGATTGAAGAGTTGCTAAGAGAAAACAAACTGCAGCAATTCGTGAAGAAAAATAGCAACAATCCTGCATCGTCAAGTCAGGGGCAACAGGTTCCTGTTCATCAGCCTAGGACAGGTGAGAAAGCTACGGGACATGAATCTGGGAGGCCCGTTATCAATGTCATTACAGGAGGGCCTCACCCAGCTGGCAAGAGCTGGGGTGAGATGGAGAGATATTCCAGGGCTTTGAAATATGCTCCAGCCGAAGAAGACGTCTTTGTTTTAGAAGACACTACGCCCCTGAAACAACAGAAAACTTTCAGCGATGATATTGTTTTCAGAGCCAGAGATTCCACAGGTATAGAAGCTCCTACCCTAGATCCCTTGGTCATCTCGGCTGGTATTGGACCGGCCATTGTCAGAAGAGTCCTCATTGACTGCGGAGCATCATGTAATATCCTCTTCAAGAAGACATTCGACCAGATGAAAATCCCTATGGTCGATGTACAAGCCTCATCACAGAAGATCGCTGGCTTCACTGGGGAGCCAAAACAACCAATTGGGACCATCGATCTGCTTGTAGAACTTGGGGAAGCAGAAAGGAAAGTGATCCGCAAGCAAACATTTGCGATTGTCGATGAGTTTTCTGCTTATAATGCTTTTCTTGGCCGTCCAACACTCGCAGCATTCAAAGCTATCCTAGCCCCGTGGTGCCTCACTATTAAATTCCCTACTGACAATGGAGTAGGAGTTATAAAAGGGGATCAAAATGCTGTGCGAGAATGCTATCTGACAGAGCTGCGAGAGTCAAGAAAAAGAGAAATGGGGAAGGATGCGGCAACCCCAGTCCGCATCAAAGAACCAGCCTTGTAGCAATTACGGGGCGGACCCTGCACTGGTGAGCACGGCGGGGCACGGAAAGAAATGGATCCCAGAAAAGCCAGTGCAGAGGAGAGTAGAGTGGTACCGGTGGAAACGACAGTCCCGGTACCTGTTGACCCGAAGGACCCAAATAAGGTGTTAAATGTGGGTTCACAGCTCAATGTGTCAATTCAGAATATCTTGATATCTTTCCTGAAAGCAAATCTGGATGTCTTTGCTTGGACTCATGCCGATATGTGTGGAATATCTCCAGAAGTTGCAGTACACGCTCTGAATATTGACCCAAAGTTTACGCCAGTTAAACAAAAAAGAAGAACCCAAGGTCCAGAAAGGTCAGCAGCATTAAAAGAAGAGGTTGATCGACTCATGGAAAATAACTTCATCAAAGAATCTACATATCCGAATTGGGTTTCAAATCCTGTACTGGTCAAGAAAGCTAATGGAAAATGGAGAGTGTGCATCGATTTTTCTGATCTAAACAAGGCTTGCCCCAAAGATTGCTTCCCGTTACCCAGGATCGATTAACTGGTAGACGGAACTGCGGGACATGAATTGTTATCTTTCATGGATGCCTACTCCGGTTATAACCAAATCATGATGCACGAGCCGGATCAGGAGGATACAAGCTTTATCACAGATGTTGGACTTTATTGCTACAGAGTTATGCCCTTCGGATTGAAAAATGCAGGGGCAACCTACCAAAGACTTGTTAATGCTATGTTCAAACCACAATTGGGCAAAACTATGGAGGTCTACGTCGACGACATGTTAGTGAAGTCCAGGAAAGCAGTGGATCACATTGAACACTTAGCAGAAATGTTCGCAGTCCTCCGGAAATACAGAATGAAACTTAACCCTCTGAAATGTACATTTGGGGTCGAGTCCGGAAAGTTCTTAGGTTTCATCGTCAGTGCTAGGGGCATTGAGGCTAGTCCAGCTCAAATTACTGCCTTGAGAGAAGTTAAAGCTCCTAGAACAAAGAAGGAATTGCAGAGTCTCAACGGAAAGGTCGCCGCCCTGAGTCGGTTCATTTCCAAAGCCACTGATAAATGCATCCCATTCTTTGACGCCCTGAAGAAAGGAAAGAAGAATTTTGAATGGACTTCAGAATGCCAAAAAGCCTTCGATGAGTTGATCCGTCATATGGAAACGCCTCCAATACTTTCTAGGCCAGGCAATGGCGAGGATCTTCTTATATACTTGGCAGTATCATCTCATGCTCTAAGTGCAGCGCTGATACGGGAAGACAAAAGGATTCAACATCCGGTTTACTATATCAGCAAAAGACTCACTGGGGCAGAGCTGAATTACTCCAAGTTGGAAAAACTCGCCTATTGCCTACTAGTTGCATCAAGGAAACTGAGGCAATATTTCCAAGCTCATCCTATCAGAGTACTCACTGATCAACCCCTAAAGCAAGTCCTATTTCGCCCTGAAACTTCGGGTCGCCTTCTAAAATGGAACATTGAACTCAGTCAATATGACATCACTTATCACCCCCGAAAAGCAATCAACGGACAAGCTTTAGCTGATTTCATTGCAGAATTCACAGAGAAAGATAATGGTGAGGAAGAAACGATCAATGATTCCCCAATCCAGTGGAAGATGTATGTTGATGGCGTAAGAAATGACTACTGTTCTGGAGCCGGAGTGGTACTTGAAACTCCTGAAGGTCGATCATTATGTTATGCATTAAGATTGGAATTTCCTTCAACAAACAATGAAGCAGAATATGAAGCTCTTATTGCAGGTCTGAAAATCGCTAAAGAGCTAAACATTCGAGCATTACAGATCTTCAGTGATTCTCAGCTTATTGTATGCCAAGTCAAGAAGGAATTTCAAGCAAAAGGTGGAAACCTTCCTTCCTACTTGTCAAAGGCTTGGGAACTCCTATGTGAACTTGATCACTATTCAATAAGCCACATTCCTCGGGAAGAGAATATGAAGGCAGATTCCCTCGCAAAGTATTCATGTTCTGGTGAAGCTCAACTATTGGGATTGGTCCCTGTAGAAGTCCTTTCAGCACCGAGTATAGACGAGATGGATATAGACTGGATTATGAATGTATCTCAAGAACAAAAGTCATGGATGACTCCAATACTGGACTACCTACTCAGAGGTTCTCTGCCAGAAAATTCGATAGAAAGATGAAAGCTACTAAGGAAAGCCTCTCGCTATGTAATTCAGGATGGCCGATTGTACAGACGGGGATTCTCAATGCCATTGCTTCGATGTGTATCCCGGGAAGAGTCCAAAACAATCCTAGCTGAGGTGCATGGAGGAGAATGTGGTGATCATTCAGGTGGTCAAACATTAGCAAAGAAAATTCTCCGATACGGATATTTTTGGCCAGAAATTAATCGAGATGCTGCAGATTACTCCCGAAAATGTGACAAATGCCAAAGATTTGCCAAAATTCCTAGAGCACCTTCTACCGAACTCACACAGATGGTCAGTCCATGGCCATTTGCAATTTGGGGAATGGATCTCATTGGGCCGCTACCAACTGCTAAATCAGGGATTAAATATGCTATTGTTGCAGTTGATTACTTTACTAAATGGGCTGAAGCTGAACCATTGGCTACTATCACTTCTAAGAAAATGATAAGCTTTGTGACCAAGAATATCATTTGCAGATACGGTGTGCCTCAGAAAATAATCACAGACAATGGTACTCAGTTTGAAAGCGAGGAATTCCAGGATTTTTGCAAACGATTCAAAATCCAGAAAAGCTTTTCGGCAGTAGCTCATCCGCAGGCAAACGGGCAAGTGGAAGCAGTGAACAAGATCATCAAATCAACCATCAAAAAGCAACTCGAAAGAGCAAAAGGTGGTTGGGTCGATAAACTACCGCTTGCACTATAGGCATACAGAACTACTCACAAAACTGCAACTGGGCATACTCCTTTTTCGTTAGCATACGGATCGGAAGCAATGATCCCGGTTGAAACAGAGGTCCCTTCACACAGAAGAATCCATTTCAATCAAGCAGAAAATGAGAAGCTACAACTTGAAGCGCTGGATCTCCTTGACGAAAAAAGAGATGAAGCTAACCTCAGAGTTGCAGCTCATCAGCAAAGGATAGCCAGACATTTCAATTCCAAAGTTCGTCAACGCAGCTTTGAAATTGGAGATCTAGTCCTGAAAAGAATTATGACCGCGACAGGTGTGTTTGGGCCAAATTGGGAAGGACCGTATGTAATAGGTCAGAAGCTTCTTGACGGCACATTCAAGCTCACCACTGTTGATGGAGATCAAATTCCAAGGGCATGGAACAGCAACCATTTGCGTCCATACTTTACTTGAAAATTTTGTTGAAACATTGTAAAAAGAATTATGAATGTATGATTCTTGTAATTGAAAGCAATTGTGAAACTGATGCAAGTAAATAATGAAAGAATATAAAGTGGATGTAGGCCCAATTTCATGGCCGAACCACTATAAATCTTGTGTTCCTTATTATTATTATATGTTTGCTTTGTTTTCGATACAAAAATACATAAAATGTATTGCTGAAATGTCGATTTAAATTTTTGCAGACAATGGAAATAGAACTTGCGCATAATAAGACCGAATGATTCTCACCATCATTCAACAAACAAATTTCAAGTCATAAAGGCCCCGAATTCGAATCTTAGATAGGAAATACTTCAATTGAACGGCTTATGATTTCGATAGAAACGAGCCCTTGCTAATAAATTGAGATTGTTTGAACGAACAAACATCCAATTAGGAAGCTAGTGCCCGTTCTCACGAACTTGCCTGACAATGAAGTACGCTTCCTTGGATTAAACATGCCACTTGCGAGAAAAGGGGAATGAAAACTTGAAAAGAGAAAAGAAAAAAAAAAAAAAAAGAGGATCGCTGAAAAGGCATAAGCAAGTGAACAGAGGAACAACCAAAACTACCATCAGCAGCACAAGTCCTCTTCGGAGGCGCAACTCTTCGGAGGATAAAAGACCTCTAATAGGTCATACGCCACAAAAAAGAAAGTTCTCTACTCAACAAAAAAGATTGGAGGAGTCGTGACCCTCCAACCATGAGAGAGTAACTTCCAGGCGATGAAAACCCTCTCTGAGGCACATTTCACCAGGAGTTGAAGTGTTATGACCGCTCTTCGGGATTTCACTTCACCAGAGTTGAAATGCAAAAAAAAAAAAAAAAAAAAAGCCCTCTTCGGAGGCCCATTTCACCAGGAGTTGAAGTGTTATGACCGCTCTTCGGGATTTCACTTCACCAGAGTTGAAATGTAAACAAAATAAAAGCCCTCTTCGAAGGCACATTTCGCCAGGAGTTGAAGTGTAACAACCGCTCTTCGGAATTTCACTTCACCAAAGTTGAAATGCAAAAACAAAATAAAGACCTTCCTGAAAGCCCACGTTTCACCAAGATTGAAATAAAACTTCCAAGTGTTGAAACGTGAAAAGGCTTTCTTCGAAGGCACAACTCTTTGGAGGTACACGTTTCGCCAAGATTGAAATAAAACTTCCAAGTGTTGAAACGTGAAAAATCCCTCCTTAGAGGTACAACCCCCTCCCGGGGACACAATTCAAAGGAAAGACCTCTTCGAAGGCACAATCAAGAAGAAAGACCTCTTCGGAAGCCCACGTTTCACCAAGATTGAAATAAAACTTCCAAGTGTTGAAACGTGAAAAGGCTTTCTTCAAAGGCACAACTCTTTGGAGGTACACGTTTCACCGAGATTGAAATAAAACTTCCAAGTGTTGAAACGTGAAAAATCCCTCCTCAGAGGTACAACTTTGTATATAAAAAAAATCCTCATCAAAAGCGTACTTTAACTTTCAAAGGAAGAGTAATTTACCTACTATGGAAAATGATCGTCAAAAAAAAAAAAGAAAAGAAAAGAAGTTAAAGTACCCTTCAGAGGTCCGCTTTACCACATAGAGGAATTCACTTGGTAAAATATGCACATAAGCAAAAGAAAAAAGTGATTTCTTCAAACGACAAAGCGTAGAAACTTATACGAAGGGAGTTGTACTCTACAAAAAAATTTCTTTAAAGAATAAAATAATTATTCTTTAGCAAATAAGAGTGCAAGTCCCCTCGAAGTATAAAATATTGCAGCAAGCTTAAGGTATGGGGGCAACATGGTATAATAGTATAGCTGCATCAGTAAAGTAATACTCAAACAACATACCATAAGCCCGCTGCAATATCATATAAATAAACTTGTGCAAAAATGAATAATAAATGCATTCTCAAATTCAAACAGAAGTATGTACAAATAAAGAATCATTTTATTCAATTGCAGATATTGCAGATACAGGTTTCAAAATAAGAAGCAGGGGCCGGTGCCTGCACAACATCCGACCATTACACAAAAAAGGAATCAAAAAGCTCAACTCTTCATTTCTTCTTGCCGCCTTTAGACCCTTTACCCGGCCGAGTGGTTAGCTTTTCGGGTCTTCCAGGTTGGTCTGAAGGCATGAGGGAAGAAGGGGAGGGAGGTACAACTGGCGCAATTTCCGGTTCCTCTTCAGTGGTGATAATTTTCTTCCCCCTCCTCTTCGATGTCCCAAGCTTCTTTCTTCTCTGCGAAGAAGACTCACTCCCCGGAGTAACGAGAGCGGACAAAACTACGTCGTCAGAAGGAGTCCGCTCCGGAGAGATCTCGCCTCCTTCGAGTCCCTCATCTTTTTGCTCCTGCGAGGCAACAGGGTCATCCAAACCATGAAGAGCCTCAATTTTCTCCTCTTGTGACCCAGGTTGTGAAGCAGAAGGAGGAGTCACCTGAAGAGATGGAGGAGGAATAACCAGAGAAGGCGAAGACTGCACGGCACTTGTTGTTTCAACTGCAGAAGAAGAAAAATTGAAAATGTTAGTATCTTCCCGAAAGAAGGGAGATATGGGTTCATCGAGATTCAGGAGGTAATCGAGAAGCTCATCAAATTTTTGAGGAATAAGCAGGCAATCCACCTGAATCGGACCAATGTCGAAATTACCTGAAGATATTGGCTTTGTCAGTTCAATCTCATAATTCTGAGCCCCAATGTCCTCCAAAGCCTCTTCATCAGTAGGGGTGATTACCCCAGTTCTTGTAGGAGGCGGCAAATGAGCACTAGGGCCTGTAATGTCCACCTCGGGAGAAACTAGAGGACGTTCGGAGATGGTAGGCGGTACTTCTTTTTCAGAACGCTCTTCTTCCGCCATCCCGGCCCGCGCTCTGGCAAGCTGCTCCTTACCCTTGGCAAGAGCGGCACGGGCTTCGTCATCAAGATAATGCTCTTCAAGGGCTGACTCAGCATATCCAGCACCTTTACCACCGAGCATATCAAGTGCTGTCTCCCAAACTTCAGCCAGTGTGATTTCATACTTGGGGCCTAGAAAGGCAAGGCTTCCACGCCCTAAGACGCTGTGCAAGTAGAAGTCGAATAATGTTGAGCTGATGCTGTTTTTAGTCGCCTCATGAGATTCTTCGGCTGCGATTCTGCCGGCGACAGCCTCATCACGCTCCCTTTCAGTTTTGGCAAGCTGAAGCTTAAGCATTTGTATCTCCGCCTCCTGGGAGTTGTTTTTCTTTCGGAGCTCAGCAATATCAGTAGCATAGCCTTCACTGATTCTTTTTTGTACTTCTAGCCTGTCTTCGGCATCCCTTTGGCTAGCGTGAGCGTCTCTCACTTGTTTCAGGAGCACTTCTTCTTTTTGAGAATAGGAAGTAGAGGAAGCAGCAAGCTCATGTTTCAATTCCTCGACTTTTGCTTCAAGCTCCTCATTGTAAGAAGCAATGTTCCTCATCTCGGTGTCGTGTTGCTCAACGACCTTTTGCCATTCGTCCTTATCGTTTTCCATAGTAAGCATGGCCTCTATGTTAGCACGGTTAACTCTTTGAAGCTCATCGACAAGCTTCTGCCAGTTTGACATCCTCTCGATATCGAGCTTGACTGCATCAAGATTGCGCAACATAGCAGACTTGTCGATGGGGACCAAGTCTAGGTCGAACCTCACCCCCTTAAGGCACCATTGAGGAAATCGGCTCTGCAGAGTGGCAGGACCCGGTCCAACTTGAAATTTGGGCCTGCTAATTATCGTTTGAATATCTGATTTCCCAAGAGCGGGAGAGTCAGAAGGAATGTCGAGTGAGGCAGGAATAGTAACTTTCTCAGGAGTAGTAGAGGCCTGCTTTTCACTGTAACGGGCTCGTTTGCTTAAGTCTTCACTCATGTGACCTTTTCCTCGATCGTCATGAGATTTTCTCTTGTGAGAGTCATCGCCTTTTTGCCAAGAATCATGGCGCTCTTCTCTCTCCCTTCTTTCACGATGTTCTTCTTCAGTCCTCCTTTCATGAGCCTTTCGGGCAGCCCTCTCTTCATCCGACTCTCTGTAGGAAGGAAGGTAACGCCTGTAATCATACTGGCTACGCCTCCCGTAGCGCTGGAAATCGTCATAGTACGAGCCGCTGCGCCCCATAGGAGAATCTGGAATTAAAATAATAAGCTTTAGAAATCTTTAAAGTGCAAGAAGATAAGTGCATAGAAGTGATGAGAAATTCTAAGTGTGTGTTGTGCAAACTACGCGCATTAATCTACGAACCACTCTTTATTTGGGGAGTGGTTGTGGGTGTAATAGTTAACGTCAACTCTTGAGTCGACGACGGCTGTTGCAAAATAGAAGTAGCTTCAACTACTGAAGAAGAAATCCCGGCAGTAGTAGGGTCATCTTTGAAGATCTCTTGTGAAGTAGCGAAGAGGTCGCTCAATCCTTCGAAGGTATCGTCCCTGCTTTGCTTGACAGGACTGGATTTCTTAGCCTTTTCACCAGATTCTTGTGAATGGTGAGAGGATCCCTGAGGCTCTTCTTCCTCGATAATCGGGGCAAGTTTACCAGATGGCCCCGCAACATCGACATCGACAGAAGTGGAGCACTTCACCAGCGAAGATTCAGGAGTTTTTATCGGAGAATCGGGGACTTCCGTTGGAACTTCATGAGCATGCATAGAGCGAGAAGTGTGTAGAAGCCCATGTTGATGTAAAAATTCATCCCTCAACAGAAATTTTATGCTCCTCTCTTCTGTGGCCACGGCACTCAACCTCTCAAAAACTTGCTTGTGAATTGGGTCTCTAGAGGGGAGTGGAAGTGCTGAAAGGAACAAAGAATGAAATTAGCAACTGAAAGTTCGGATCTCGAAAAAGTTTCAAAACGGAGAAAATAGAAACACTAATCTTACTTCCTACTCTCCAGATGGCATAAAAGCCTGAGGGACAGCGGGCAAAGAAAAACTGGTTCAAAAATCCATGAACGCTTTCAGTAAGATCGGAAATGAGCTTGCGGTTTCTGGCACTTCTCACAATAATGAGGGAAGGATGATCTTTACTCTTTGCAAACGAGCACAGATAACGAATTTCTTCAAAGCTCGGTAGGCGATCAAGGGTTCTTCTAAACAAAACACATAACCCCGTCAAGATGGCATAGCCATTGGGATGAAGTTGAAACGGAGAGATTGTCAACCGAAGGAGAAGAGTTCGAAGGAAGTCGTTAAAAGGAGGAATCGCCCCCACTTAAGCACATTTGGCGATTGACTGCAACAAAGCCATAGGGAGGATTGTCAGCAGTATCACTTGGCCCAAGGAGAAGAACATCACTTTCAGCAAAGCCAAATTGAGTGCGCAGCTGGACAAACGCTCTCGAAGTTAGAATAGTCGGGGTTCTCTCCGGAGGATTCTCTATGGGAACAGCTATCGGAAAAGTTTCTTCCTCTTGAGTTACCACTTCTTCTTCTCGGTGGGAAGTCATTCTACATAAACAACTGGGTATTCAAACATGAAGGTGCACGTTTCCTAAAGTGTGTGAAGTGTTGTGTAAAATCAATCAAGCAGTGAACAAATATAACTGGAATGAAAACTAGCAAGCATTTGTTAGTTATGAAATTCAGGGACTATTGTTTTAAGCCTAAATATGCAAGTAAGATGTTGATGCAGATAAATCAGTTCAGATTATTGATACTTTGCATTAATGTTTAACTTTAATTGATTGATTCACAAACATTTCATGCAGTGTAATTAAGTTGCTTGTCCTGTCTTGACTAATCTGTCATCTGACATGGGCAGTCAATGGCAGAATTTTCGCCTTGGTTTTCTTTGTTTGTTATTTTCAGCAGGTTAGCAGCTTATAAGTTAATGCGATCTGTGAAATAATACACTGAGATTCAAGCAAATTTAAAGTTGAGGCAGTTCAAAATTTAGGCAACTTAGTTTGGCAGTTCAAGTTAGAAACTCGAAGTGGATCTATGCTCTCAACAAGTCAGCATGCCCAAAGCTTAAGTGTTAACTCGGCAGCGGTTTAAGAGCCAACTCGGTCACGGTTTAAGGGATTAGCTCGGTCACGACTTAGGGGTTAACTTGGCTGCGGTTCAAGGTTAAATCAGTATAAGGCTTAGATCGGCAGAAGAATAGGTTGGCAGATTTCCCCCAGGTGCTAACACGGTCACGATTTAAGGATTGGGTCGGCCAAAAGCTAAGTCACTTCAAATCACCGGGTCGCATCTAAATCAATACCTCGCCCCACTCAATCCGTTGACCCGTTAGCCACTCCCTCAACCAAAAAACCTTCATCTCGTTCATACTACCGGATCATCCCATAAACAAAACCACCACGAATCCAACGCCTTACAATCCTAACGCGAATCAAAATTGGCTACGCCTAAAGCAGTAACCCATCGGCATCATTTCATCGATAGCCTAAAGCCAGATCAAACTAACTAAGGATCATCAACTATAGATATAACGGGATTCGTGATAAAGCATCGTACAAAGAGGCGGTTTAAATTTGATTGGTAAAATTCATGAATCAACGGTGATCTTGGATTGAGGAGGAAGCAAGTTTACTTACGCGATGGATGGCAAAGGTTATCAGTGATTGACTAGAGTGAAATCGCCTTTGGGAGCTCTGGGAAATTTTAATGGCAGAATTGAGCAAGGTAGTAAGTAATGAAAAGGAAGAAGAAGATGGATGTTTTATACCTTACAGTAGGGAGAACTGAAGCGGCAGATGCGGTCTAACTGTTGGGTCGCGTACGACCTACCGACCTAAGAGGGGACGGGTTAAGGACTATCGAAGCACACGACCTAACATTTAGGCGTATACTTCGAGGGGCAAATGTTAACACCGCCTTAACCATGACTCACCGATCTAGTGCATCAGGAGGTTCCGACCTAACAGTTAGAAGCGTGCCGACCTAAAGCTCAACAGGAGGTGCCGACCTAAGGCCTAAGGGTATGCCGACTTAACACTTCAACGAGGCTACCGACTCAACTTAAATACCGACTCAACAGCCTTAGCTCATTGCCGACCTAAAATGAATGACGACTCAATAGTTACCGACCTAATGACTCAGAAGGGACAGCGTCTCAATGCCCTTACAAAGTTCCCGACCTAAGGCCCTAAATGGATAACGACCTAATGCCTTAAAGGATGCCGACTTAGGAAGTCTACTGACCTAACTTAAGTACCGATCTAATTACCTAAAGGAGTTGCCGACCTAACTGATCAGGACATGGAAAGGTGCACGACCTATACTTAAGTCGCAACCGACTTAAGACTTATGCCAAGCCGTTCACGACCCAGGCAAATGAAGGCAAATCCTATACAGCTACTTGACACGCGCATGTTAACTCAGCAACGACCCAAGTCACAACCGATCCAGCTCCCCAGTTATCTCGTTCGGACCGTGACTTGCGACTTACCAAGTTAACTCGTCCACGACCTAATATAAGCCCGATGCCATGTTACTGAGAAGAGGTGGTGTTGACTCGGAGGCGACCTTATACCGGTCACGACTCACCTTAAGTCGGCTGCGTCTTAACTTGAGTCGGCCGCGGTTTAGGACTTGGCAAATTTCAGAATCAGAACTCTCTATAAATAGGCACCCATCTCCAACATTCAAGGGACTTTTGGCACATTCTCTTCACACACCGTTGCCTTGCTGCATTGAGAACTTCATCAACACTTAGAGATTCCAAGATTGGAGGAATACATCAAAGAAATTCACGAAGAAACCACACATCTTCAACATGAATCTAAGAACTTTAATCGACATTGAAGCTTAAGACTTGTTCCAAATCACTTGTAACTTGAAGTGTATTGTACTTGAGAAGAATTGTATCAGTTTGTAACGGGATTATTAATAAAAGTACTTAGAGTGGACGTAGGCTATACCCTTAAGCCGAACCACTATAAAATCGTTGTTGTTTACTGCTTTTCTGCTATTACTTGCTTGTAATTCTTTCCCGATCTATCGGGTGGTGCTTTCACAACTACACTTTACACACCGGGGTGTTAGCGTTCACATTTTAGCGTTAACAATAGTCAAGCTCAGTGCAAATCATTGGAATTTATTATAGGGAATAATATCTCGAGTATCAATTTACCAGTTCTTCGTGCTACTCCATTTGTTGCTAAGTCAATAAGGTCTACTTCCCTTGCTATCCAAAACTTTCTCACTACGACTAATCCACCCCTTGGCTTGGACGAGAACGTAGTGGATGAGTGGTGCAGGAAAGTTAAATTCGAAATGAAGAAGTATTTTGAAGAGCAAAAAAGGTTAAATATTCACAGCGCATAAATGAATATCCTGGTAGAATTCAAGAACTTGAACACGATAATTAATTCCTTTTGAAGCACATTGTTTAATTATAAAGGGAAAATAAAACCATTAGAGGCACAAATAGAGCTTTAAATCGCACTTTGAAAACTAATATTGATGCAATTGATGATGTGGATAGGATAAGGAAGAAAGAGAAGAAACTCAGAGAGGTCCTTCGTAATGCAATCTATCATATTGTTGATCCCTCAATCACTGAGAATCTGAAAAGCTTCTCAAGGTTTATGAAAGAATTAGATTTATGAAATGTATATATCTATTCTGTACACTTGTAAATAATTTCATAAGTTATGTAAATCTTGTAAATATAACCTGGTTTGTGATTCTTTCCTATATTGTTATTTGTGGAACACTCGTTTGATAGCTTACACCATAATTTCTGTATTCCCCGGATCTTTCATTCTTCATTACTGTTCTGATTTCCTCGAAAAGCATGGAGCAAACAATATTTTCTATTATTAGCTTGAAATTGATGTATAAGTCTGTCCATATTAAATCATCATGTTGATCATATGGTAATAAGTGAAAACTAATTGTATTTAATTAAATGTCTTGAAACCTATCTTTGGTCATGATGAGAAATGATTAAGAATTTAACTTTAACTATATTGCTGGAATATCTGAAGATTGTTGGAAGAAAATCTTGTACTCAACCAGGAGCATAAATATTCTAGAGAATCATACTTTGGAAATAGTTGATAGAGAACTAAACATGATAAAGTAATAATAGAAATCCAGAAATCATTATCTGAAAGTTTATAGTAGAAATCCAATGGCCCATATTGGGGTACTAATGAAAGAAATTCGAAAGTTTAGAAGCCCAAAACTCAGATTCGGGTATTAGAGGATGATAACCAGAAATTCATGATAATAATCTTCTCGATAGAAATCTTTGACCCATATTTGGGCATTAGCAATGGATAATCAAAAATCCATCTTCATAATAGAAATCTCAAGCCCAAAGTAGGGCATTTATAAGTGAAGTTAAGTAACAGTGCCGAAACATAGACTCGGGTATGATAAAGACGGTAAGTGATCGATAAAGATCCGAAACCCATATTTGTGTATTAATAGATGAAGTTAAGAAATGAAAGACCCGAAATCCAGATTTGGGTATCAATAAACAGAGTTTTGTTCTACTCCTTTGATTTTGTCTTCTTTGACATGTTAACCTTTTAGGCCTTGTATGTAATTGTAGTTTGATAGGCTACCTCTTGAGCTAGGACATCTTAGTCCATCATTTGATATGCCATTTCATGGGCTAGTTCATCTTATTCCTTTGTAGATATGCCACTTCTTAGGCTTGGACATCTTAATCCATTATTTTTTAAGCCTCTTCTTGGGCTTGGACATCTTAGTTCGTTGTTGTCTAGTGCTCTCAGTTAGCTCATTCTTAGAGGTTGGAACAAAGGATTTACCTAACCTCCCTCGAGGAGGCATCTTGACCAGACCAGTGGCACGGCCAAGGGCTTGTCCATGCTTTAACCTGGCCACAGCGTGACACGATAAAGGCTTATACTCCTACTTCCAGGAGGTGCCTTTCCCTGGCCATGCCTGGCGCGGACAGGAGCTTGTTCGGTGCTTTAACCTGGCCATAGCGTGGCACAGATAAAGGCTTACTCCATCCTCCCTCTAGGAGGCACCATGACCTGAACAGAGGAATGCCCAATGGCATGCGATGCTTTAACCTGGCTATAGTATGGCATGGTTAAAGGCTTACACTCCTCCCTCCAAATGGTCATCTTCCCTGGCCAACTAGGCGCGGATAGAGGCTTTGACCGCTAAAGGTAGTGTCCAAATGAAAGGAGTATTTCACTCCTAACCATGTAGATCTTTCTTAGAAAAGTAATTCTTTATTGACTTTGCTCATGGCCTTTTTACAAATTCATCGATTTTTCCTTGATGGAAAAAGATGATTATCATCCCTTCCAAAGCTTTGCAGTGGTTAATTTTATGTTCATTCATCATGTTGTAAGGCAGTAGGGCCTCTCCAAATTTCTTTCATATTTTGGCTTCTTTTTCTATGATGGCCAATAATTGAGCTCTTCCTTAGTTAACAAGTGGACATTCCCTATGGATGTTGTTAGGTTGCATTATTTAGGAAGTTTAGAATTGAAACTTGTTTCTTGAAGATGGCTTCTAAATCTTTTAGTATTGGCTCTAGAGTTTCCCCTTTGATTATTGGTTTTCTCTTTAAAACTCTTCGGGGTTTCGGCGTAGGTATTGTCCCACTTGTGACTTGACCCCTTTTATGTGTAAAGGCGTTGTAATCAGCTATCGTTCCTTCAAATGTTGTGCTTTTGGTATAATGATGAATTGTTTTTTTCATTTGGTCAAATAGATTGTCACTCCCCTTTTTCTTTTCTCCTAAGGCAAAGATTGGGATTGGACTAACATGAAAAGGGTTTAAACTTCATTTAAGTGGATCACAGGCTTCAATTTTCATTTCCTTTATGATTCTTAAAGCCTTCGTCCTTAACGGTTGTTCTTCTTCGAGATTCTTATCTTTAGCTGTCTCTAGGGAGAATCTAGTTAAATGTGGTTTCGAAGATCGTTGCATGGATTTTTTTCATTTTGCTGGCCATGATGAAGTAAGGCCTAGAGTTGGCAAGCTTGGAATGAGGTTGAGTTAGAGGTAGGTGGTATTGGGTGTTCAACAAAGAGGAGGTTCAAGCCCTCCTTCTAGCGTCAAAATGTTAACAGAAAAATTTATCAACACTGAAACGACCCGCAAATCCGTACCCCTGAGTTAACACTACTATACCTAAATCAACTCAAGTTGTATAGAAATACGAACCATTTGGGTTAAAGAAGAAGAGGTAGAAGAAGAAAATTGAAATCAACAACAGAATCTAACCATCGCAGCGGAATAAAATATAATAGATAATAAATGGTCTTTACTCAAAATCAAATATATCTGTTTATATATTACATCACCAGAGTGCATCAATCACAGCTCAACATCAATATCATACAATGGGTACACAACAACTCAAACAGCGGAATATATATATATATATAAAGTACGAATGTACGTATCGTCATCCAGCTCGTCTCCTGAGCTCCACAGCAACAAATCATGTATCCTATAATACTCGGTCTGACCCGAGCATTATAGTTAAATAACACCCGAGTCAGTCTGGAATACCAGTGTGAGAAAATCACACCTAATTGATTATTAAGGTTTCAAAAATCCTTTGAAAACAAAAGCATCTCGTAAGACCACGCCACCAATAAACATGTTGGATTTTTAACTTACGATAGCTAAAACAATTTTTATAGAAATCTCTGATATTATAATAGGTTCTATATACAAATACTTATAAAATAGCCGAAATTGTTACATGATTAAATTCCAACTACTAGCCACAGAGTGGGTAATACAAACAAAACTCGTACAAGGCTCGTAGGGAGAATGGATTTCCAACTAATGACTAGGCACTGGGGTACCACCTGTCACAGTACGGGGCCTAGATCACCGTACCGAGGAGTACGCCCGCTCCACTGCAACACAAGACCGGGACTACCCCTTACTGGATAATCCCGAGTGAGATCACCCTGTGGTTGGGATCAGCAACCGCCCACTAATCCGAAATAAAAAGGGACATCTAGACAGGAATGACCTCACCCTGCTTGGGTGCTTCCCACCTAGCCTTGCTGCATAACCCCTGATTTTCAGGCATTCCCATTTGATGAGGCTTGATGCTAAGCGTTACCTTTTTAGAACATATACCTTAGAATGCCCATCGTCCACCTGACGATGTTTCGCAAGCATTCATCCATACAAGTCCGTCCCGGGTTCGAACGGAACCGAAGGCACTATTCCTACTACATCAATTTTGGAAATATCCTCAGGATTAGTAGCGACTTGCCCTTGCACTTCACTGCTCCATCTTCGAATCCAAACTCGTTTCCACGAAATGTACAAACCGGATCGAAGTGGTTTTCGAGAAATAAATCTCAATCCCAGTCTCTTCGAAACGATCATCGCATTTGTCCAATATTTATAGTCGGTTATTTAATTATCAATTAATATTCACAAAACAACCATCAACCAATAAATAATTTTCCCAAACTTTTTTATTAATCTCAAAAATGTCTTCACAAGATATATTTCTATTTTCAACCCTTTGAAAACAGTTTCAAACCATTCTCTCTTTCCAGAATAAACTTTCCCAAATATTTTCTATCTCCACTGAAATCACCAAGTACAAAACTGGATTTTTAAAAATAATTTAAAAACACTTTATTGAAAAATATATTTAACATTTAATTTAGAAAAATTACTTAAATAGTTAATTTAAAATAATACTCTAGAAATAATTAAAATAAGGTTACCTTATAACTATACATTAGATTTCTTCTTTAATCAAAATACCAAGTCATTCTTTAAATAATTATTATGAAAATAGATTAAACAAACGCTTGTTTTGGAATTTACTTGAAAACATTTAAGTTAAAACTACTACAATAATTGGTTAAAAATATATACTATATAAACATTTGAAAATAAAGTTACTTAATAAAATATAAAACTAGATTTCTACTTTTAAAAACAACATACTAAGTTACTTCTTAATAAGTACTGCTAAATAGATTAAAAGAAAATACTTACTTTAGACTTTAAATATTAGAAATAATAAATTTTACAAAACTTGCTTTCTTTAAAAACAACTTTAGACATTTAATTTATATTTTAAAATTTACTTTTAAAAACATGTACTTGGCTATCCAGAGAAAATTCCAACTTCAATCACTTAAATCAATTTCCCCAAATTGATTTCCAATTTATTTTATTTTGTAATGAGTTCCTTTAATTACTCAATTCATTTCATAATTCATTAGTTATGGACTTTTTATTATTGTTATTATTACTTACCATTTGATTTCTAAATCTTTTAATTGAAATATACAAATTTCAGCTTTTTCCCAATTTCTTCTTTATTCTTTCAATAATTTAATTCTTTAACTTTTAAATAAATGTTTTGTTCTTTTAAATAATATCACTGAAGATTAAAATTCATTAACTCTCAGTTAATTCAAATTTCCCTTTTCATACCCAAGATTTATTAATTAGAATTTTAAAGTCACCCTTCTTATTTTTTTCGTTTAAATTCATTCTTTAAATTTATTCTATAATTATTTTACTTACAATTCACTTCTTTTATTTTCTTTTCAAAATTCAATTTACATTTTTTTATGGTAATTCATTATACCCAATTATATAATCAACCATAGCATTCAATATTCCAATATAATTCAACATAGAATATCAAATAATCACAACAGAGGGTATTAAATAATTTTAAATAAATGTTGAGGGATCCAGTTGGATCCCTCCAACCTATTTCCCTGCATCCACAAACATTAGCACAATATAATACACCAATTCCAAAATATACCATACTATAGCACATCAATCAATTCAACCATCTAAACAACTATTTAAATTTAATCATTTAAATTTAAATTTAAATTCAGCTGAGTGAGATTAACTCACCTTTGTCCTTAGTTTTACAATCCATCCAAATTAGCTTGCTTCCTTTGCCATTTTGACCTTTGTATAAATAATATATGATTTATTAATAATTGAACTAATCGAAATATAAATCTCGATCTATTAATTTAATTTAAACTAATTTTAAATGATAATTAAACTAACCTAATTCATTATCTGAATTAATCAATGATTTTATTTTAGACCAATATCTTAGATTTTAAAACTAATACCTCTTAATAAATTTATTTAACTAAAAACTAAATTTACACCCATTCTTTCTCTTTAATAAATGCTCATATATATTTTTATTTTGAAATTCCATATATTTTTAAACTAATAAAAAAAATCCTTCGCTGTAAAAAATAAAAAAAAATTCTGCATACATAAGTTTATACATATTAAAGTTTTTAAAACTGCTAAATTTAAAAGCTTACTGTTAATAAAAATTTCTTAACCCGTATATTTACTATTTTTATCCCAATAAACATTTTTCTTCTGTAAATAAATTTCCTGTTCTTAAACTTATATCTTCAATCTGCTAAAATACTAAATCCAGATAAACTCTTAGAATGATGAAATCAAATACTCACGTGAACGAAGACCACCACAACCCAGCTATCGCGATCGAACACCAGCCCCACTTCGACCCCTCCAGGAGCCCTAGCTTATCGTTGCTGCAGAACCTCGTGTTCGAGCACGCGAATGTCAGCCTCTGTCGAACTTGCCAAAGTCTTCTCCTCCCGCTTACGTTCGACAGCGAGGCAGAATAGTTGCGATGAAAGCAGACCCATCATATCGCAGAGCTTTCCCCCAATCGCGAGCCATCACAAGCTCGTACTCGCGTGATCTAAGTCCCAAGCTTGCCTCGATCCCTATACTCTCAGCCGCCATTTTTTTCCCTCGAGAAACGAATTCGAGGAACGTGATTTGAATCCACCTCCTATCGCAGCGTGCCGCTAGGCGTTTATAATGTTAAACCTATATTCCGAACACAATGGAAAAGGTTTCGAGCCCTAGTTCGATCGTATGGATAAGATAGCTTTTTGGATTCAGTCACTATATTAAATTTCCGATATAGATTTAAACGCGTTTGTATATCGTACGCTCACACAACAACTCCAAACTCTACGAAAAATGAAATCCGATAATAATAAAATATTACGGATCCAATGGAACTGATTTCGTCGAATTCCGAGACTGTGCCTCGGAAGGCTATTTTTAAATTCAATTTAAACGATATAAATTTCAAAACTTAATAAACCACGGATAAATTCAATTTAACAACTTCTATTATCCTCAGTACAATCGATATAAATTTTCGTAACCCTTCAGATTATATTTTTAACAGGCTTAGAACTCCAAATTCAACATCTTACCCAATTTCAAATTATCTAATTTAATAATTAAATTATCAAATAAATTATGATATTCGTAATTCAAGTTTAAATTTTACTTTTAAATATTAAAATCAATTAAATATTCCGATTTTAAAGGCTTAAAAATTCCAGGTCGTCACATTCCTCCCCCATTAAAAGAATTTCGTCCTCGAAATTACTAATTAGGAAGAATGGTCCAATTCCCGTTTATCTTTCCTCAAAACCAACAATTCAACATCTTACCAACGATCTTTTATATAAAAGACCCATTATCTTTCTTACTAACTTCCCAAACTTTCCTTAGTTTCCAAATAACTTTACTTATTCAACTATTCAAATTATAATTCAAAACTAGGTTTTTAAAATTTTCAAAATTTCTCAAAAATATTCTAACACTCTAAATTTTCGAAAAATTTCGGCAGCGTCTCCTTTGCGCGGCTAGCTCGGTACAACTACAAAAGGCCTCTACGGGCTCCCAAATCCCAAGGCCAAGTGGCTCGATCAAAAACTCAATCAAATTGCATACCGAAATTTAAACACTTACCTTTTTGTCGGGCAATTCAATTTTTATCATCTGAAATCAAAACCAATTTTCCTATTTCATTTATAATACCTGCATATCCTGCTTAGCACTAATATCCAATCACAACTTTCAAAACATTTTATCGACTTCCGTACAAAATGTCAATATTATTTATTCGAATATTAACTTAGAATATATTTGTAATATCAATTTCCAATCAAGAATCTACCATTCCCTATTTAAGTTAATATAAGCATTTTATATGCTTCTTATATTTATTTCCACCTTACCACATTAGTTTATATCTATTTCTATTCAAATTGATTCTTTCATTTCCATATGAATTCAATTTATTTTCAACTCTAAATATTGAATTTTATTTTTAATTTATACTAATTCATGTCATTATTTTAAATTAGTTTCATTTACTAATTTATTTCAATTTCTAGTTTGAAATCGTTTTGTCGGTACCAAAATTTTCTAACTTCCAAAATTTTCGAAAATTTTTGGCAGAGTCTCCTTTGTACGGAGGAGCTTTTGCAATTTGACAAAAGATATAAATATATATACATCGACCCACCCGGTCGGAAAAACCAAAAACAGTTCATATTTCCTATTTTTATTGCGTAGGCGTACCTTATTTAGAATTTTTAAGCAAGCGGCTATTTATTTAAGCAATTAGTGCAGTCAAAACCAGTCAAACGGCTTCCAAAAATCTGTACTTACTCAATTTAAACATGTCAGTGTCAAATATACAAAGTTTATTAACATTTCACTTTATTTCAATAGCCTAAACACAAGTATAACCTAAGCAAACACTTACCATAAGCAAATTTATAAGGTTCCGATTCCAATTTAAATGTTTTCAACCATTCCCAAACCATCACACTCAATTTATTTACATTTCGTTCCATTTCAATGGTTTGTACTTCATTGCCTACATTCAATTCAAGTAATCCAAACGAACACGTAGGTTTATATACAATCTCATTTGCGTCAACGACGACCATTTTTATGCAAATTCAATGATGTTTACTTAATAGAATATCCATTCTATTTTATAACAACTTAAAATTGATACCAATTCAATTTATACTTTATTCTGTTTCATTTTCAATTAATTCCGTTCAGTTTATTTTGCATTCCATAATTTATTTACAAACCAAACATTTGTCACATCAAATTGGTATTCAACTTACATTTCATTTCATTAACTAAATAAGTTTTATTTAAGATCATTTCATTTGATTAGTTATTATAAAATTTAACTTTCCAAATTTGGCTCATTCAATTGATTACATGGCCATTTCCAATTTATTTCCACTTAGTTGGATTTTATTTTCAATTCAAACCATTACTATTTTAATCCAATTTATTTTTATACAATACCCTTCCGATTATATTTAATTTGTTAACACTTCAAGTTAAATTTTTATTTATAACACAAGTTCTGATTCTACCATTCACTTTTAATTTACCATCCAATTTTATTAACTCACAATTCAATTACATTTACTTCACTAACAATTCAGGTCGAATTTAACTTATATCTTGAGTTTTTATTTCCAAACTTCATCATTAACTTACGGTTCAGCTTCTATTTAACTACATTAGGTTTCCATTACATATTTCATTATCTAATTTATTATCTAAATAGTCTTTCCCAACTTACAATCCAGAACTTGATTTTAATCTCAAAATCTCTTCATTTAAATTTTCTTAAGTTCAAATTATTTTATAATTCAAGTTCTGATTTTCATTTATTTGTCAATTCATCAAAAATATTTATTTTGGGTTTTTCTATCTCACTTTTCAAATTTATAAGTCACAACTCATTATTTACACTATTCCATTCATTATAGGCTTGAATATTTTCTTCTTTTATTTTTATTTTATTTTTTTTAACTCAAGCCTTATGCTTATTCCATGGATATTAGTTCTTTTACAAGTTATTCAAATTTATTTATTTCAATCCAACTCTTATCCAACTTATTTCTTATCCAACTTACTTCCATTTACTAAAGTAAGAATCTAATTCCATTTAATATTACCCATAACTCAACTGAATTTCATCCCAATTCTATTCTATTTCAACTCAGATTTATATAATTCAATTCGATTCAATTTTCTTCATCAATCCAAGTTAATTTTATTTTTAACTTCTCACTTTAAACTTAAATTCCAACATTCAAAGCTCATATTTCCTTTCTGATTTAAAAATCATCTCAATTTATAAGCTTACAACCTATCTCATCAGGATTTTAAAACACCCGGCTTTTGGTTTCAAGTCATTTTGAAATCTCCAACTTCTCAAATCACATTTCTCAAAAGTCAAATCAATCCTGGTTTTACCCACAAAAAATTTCCTTTGAAATTTTCAAAACAACTAGCTTTTCTGAACAAATCAATTTTTGGCAGCAATCCGTCGTTTAGAAACTCGAAAATGAATACTGACGATGCGGCTGTCATCATCAGAATCATTTTCCAATAATCCGAATGATTTCAATGCTATATCACTTTGAAAATCCATTTAAAACATATTTCCTTTCAGAAATACTTCTGTTATCCCATTTTTGGTCAAAACTGGAATATCGACAAATTGGCAAGGAATGATGGATATCAGGGTTGGAAACAAGGCTACGATCGATATCGTCAAAATTTGGTTGAGCTCCGATCAGGACGAAATTAATTGGAGATGATGATAAGGATTAGGAAAGGCTATGTTTCAAATTTCAGGTTAATCGGAGTTCATATGAAGGAGTTATGATCGATGCAAGGTAGGAAATGCATGGCTGTTCGAATCCATCGAGGGGTCAGGATGGTACTCATTGCGAATCCATCAGGTTCGAACCCATCAAGGTTTTTGGTCATTTCGAAACCATCAGGTATGAATCGATCGAAGGCACAGCACGTAGGAATTGCTTCGAATCGATGGAGTTCGCATCGATAGGCACGGATTCGACCAATGACTTCGCATCGACCAGATGTTTGTTCGACTCGATGAAGGACTTCGAATCGATCGTCGTGGATTCGACTCAGTGAGGTTTGCATCGGTTAAGATGGGAAGAGACGGCATGCTCCGAATCGATACGTTCGTATCGATGGCAGATGGCAACCTAGGCTTCTTCGAATCCATCAGGCAGCTTCGAATCGATCAACCCCAATCGATTCGAACGGACACCTTCGGATCCACTATCTCGAATCCATGGATTCAACCCAGTGAAACTCGGAGTAAAAGAAGGATTCAACCCTGTAAACTCGGCGAGGAAGATGGATCGACCCAGAGAAGTAGCGCCACGTCATCGATACGCACGCGCTTTGGATGGATTCGAAGGATGGAGTCGAAGCATGGGTTCGAAGCATGGGTTCGAAGGCGTCAGGCAACGGACAACCCCAGATTCGAATCCATCATATCTTCCAAACGGTTAATCCAAATGCAATGAAATTTTTACAGGAGCTTACATACATGTTGAAGAATGTTCTCACCAAATTTCAGCTCAATTGGATGATTTCTTGATCGATTCGAACCTTACTTCGAATCGATCCCAAGGTGGGCCCGGACCTTCAGATTTCGGGCATATGGGCCCCCTCACGTGCCTGAAGTGGTCTTCCCGGATTTTAGGAGAAATATCAGCCTCCTACGCTTATAAATAGAGCCCCTGGTCATTCAGAAAGGGGGTCGGAAAATTTGGCGAGAGAAAGCACGCCCGGACGCTGGCAGAATCACTCCTTAACATCATTACTGCTACTTATTTCAAGTTTTGGACTTTGTAACTGCTGTAATCATCTGTAATCATCAAGGATAATCAATAAAAGGATAAAAACTTTGGAGTGGACGTAGGCCGGAGATAGCCGAACCACTATAAAACCTGTGTCTTTGTTCTTTATTTTGGGATTACTGTTTAATATTTGCTGAGATCTGAGATTTGTGTTAGAATATTATTGATTTGTATTCATACACTGGTGCTTTCACGGTATTCGGGGTTTGTGACCAATTTTGGCCCAAACAACTTCTAAAACAATAATGCTATTATTTATCATCAAAACACTTCGACAAACACTTCCAAAATCTTCGAGATTTTAAATTTTAATTTAAATCAAATTTTAACTATGGTTCATTTGTATAGTTTCTCATTTGATTATAATTCAATTTATAAATTACATTTATAATTCATATTTATATATTTCATTTTATAATGAATTTATTCTCTTAAACTTTGGTTATGTTTTCAATTTCTAGTTAAATTTCCACTCAACAATGATAATAATTTAATATTATTCTTCCTAACATCCAAGCAACCATATATTAGCTAAAATAGTTTACAAAAACTTTTCTTTATATTAAAATATATTTTTGGGTAAAATTATTTCATTCGCCCACATTTAAAACAATACCGTGTTAATTGTTTTATTCAAGTGTTTAGAAACCCCTTCAATACAGTTGTCCAGACTGTGCCGATGAAAGTTCATATGCCACTCAATAAACCAATCAACACAATATTAAAACAATTTATATTCACTAACAAATATGCGCTCATATTTATTAATACGCTCGAACTCATTCTAGAGTACTACAGACTCTAATTGAGTAATTTCCCACCAGAGCCAAGGTTATCACCAACCTGGCTCTGATACCAAGTGAAACGACCCGCAAATCCGTACCCCTAAGTTAACACTATTATACCTAAATCAACTCAAGTTGTACAGAAATACGAACCATTTGGGTTAAAGAAGAAGAGGTAGAAGAAGAAAATAGAAATCAACAACAGAATCTAACCATCGCAGCGGAATAAAATATAATAGATAATAAATGGTCTTTACTCAAAATCAAATATATCTTTTTATATATTACATCACCAGAGTACATCAATCACAGCTCAATATCAATATCATACAATGGATACACAACAACTCAAACAGCGGAATATATATATAAAACAAGTACGAATGTACGTATCGTCATCCAGCTCGTCTCCTGAGCTCCACAGCAACAAATCATGTATCCTATAATACTCGGTCTGACCCGAGCATTATAGTTAAATAACACCCGAGTCCGTCTGGAATACCAGCGTGAGAAAATCACACCCAATTGATTATTAAAGTTTCAAAAATCCTTTGAAAACAAAAGCATCTCGTAAGACCACGCCACCAATAAACATGTCGGGTTTTTACCTTACGATAGCTAAAACAATTTTTATAGAAATCCTCTGATATTATAATAGGGTCTATATACAAATACATATAAAATAGCTGAAATTGTTACATGATTAAATTCCAGCTACTAGCCACAGAGTGGGTAATACAAACAAAACTCGTACAAGGCTCATAGGAAGAATGGATTTCCAACTAATGACTAGGCACTGGGGTACCACCTGTCACAGTACGGGGCCTAGATCACCGTACCGAGGAGTACGCCCGCTCCCCTACAACACAAGACCGGGACTATCCCTTACTGGATAATCCCGAGTGAGATCACCCCGCAGTTGGGATCAGCAACCGCCCACTAAGCCGAAATAAAAAGGGTCATCTAGACAGGGATGACCTCACCCTGCTTGGGTGCTACCCACCTAGCCTTGCTGCATAACCCCTGATTTTCAGTCATTCCCATTGGATGAGGCTTGAGGCTAAGCGTTACCTTTTTAGAACATATCCCTTAGAATGCCCATCGTCTACTTGACGATGTTTCGCAAGCACTCATCCATACAAGTCCGTCCCGGGTTCGAACAGAACCAAAGGCACTATTCCTACTACATCCATTTTGGAAATATCCTCAGGATTAGTAGCGACTAGCCCTCGCATTTCACTGCTCCTTCTTCGAATCCAAACTCGTTTCCATGAAACATACAAACCGGATCGAAGTGGTTTTCGAGAAATAAATTTCGATCCCCGTCTCTTCGAAACGATCAACGCATTTGTCCAATATTGATAGTCGGTTATTTAACTATCAATTAATATTCACAAAACAACCATCAACCAATAAATAATTTTCCCAATTTTTTTTTATTAATCTCAAAAATGTCTTCACAAGATATATTTCTATTTTCAACCCTTTGAAAACAGTTTCAAACCATTCTTTCTTTGCAGAATAAACTTTCCCAAATATTTTCTATCCCCACTGAAATCACCAAGTACAAAACTGGATTTTTAAAAATAATTTAAAAACACTTTATTGAAAAATATATTTAACATTTAATTTAGAAAAATTACTTAAATACTAGATTTGAAATAATACTCTAGAAATAATTAAAATAAGGTTACCTTATAACTATACATTAGATTTCTTCTTTAATCAAAATACCAAATCATTCTTTAAATAATTATTACAAAAATAGATTAAACAAATGCTTGTTTTGGAATTTACTTGAAAACATTTAAGTTAAAATTACTTCAATAATTGGTTAAAAATATATACTATATAAACATTTGAAAATAAAGTTACTTAATAAAATATAAAACTAGATTTCTACTTTTAAAAACAACATACTAAGTTACTTCTTAATAATTACTGCTAAATAGATTAAAAGAAAATACTTGCTTTAGACTTTAAATATTAGAAATAATAAATTTTACAAAACTTTCTTTCTTTAAAAACAACTTTAAAACATTTAATTTATATTTTAAAATTTACTTTTAAAAACATGTACTTGGCTATCCAGAGAAAATTCCAACTTCAATCACTTAAATCAATTTCCCCAAATTGATTTTCAATTTATTTTATTTTGAAATGAGTTCCTTTAATTACTCAATTCATTTCATAATTCATTAGTTATGGACTTTTTATTATTGTTATTATTACTTACCATTTGATTTTTAAATCTTTTAACTGAAATATACAAATTTCAGATTTTTTCGAATTTCTTCTTTATTCTTTCAATAATTTGAATCGTTAACTTTTAAATAAATGTTTTGTTCTTTTAAATAATATCACTGAAGATTAAAATTCATTAACTCTCAGTTAATTCGAATTTCCCTTTCCATACCCAAGATTTATTTATTAGAATTTTAAAGTCACCCTTTTTTCTTTTTCTTTCTTTTAAATTCATTCTTTAAATTTATTCTATAATTATTTTACTTACAATTCACTTCTTTTATTTTCTTTTCAAAATTCAATTTATATTTTTTTTATGGTAATTCATTATACCCAATTATATCCAATCAACCATAGCATTCAATATTCCAATATAATTCATCATAGAATATCAAATAATCACAACAGAGCGTATTAAATAATTTTAAATAAATGTTGAGCGATCCAGTTGGATCCCTCCAACCTGTTTCCCTGCATCCACAGACATTAGCATAATATAATACACCAATTCCAAAAATATGCCATACTATAGCACATCAATCAATTCAACCATCCAAACAACTATTTAAATTTAATCATCTAAATTTAAATTCAGCTGAGTGAGATTAACTCACCTTTGTCCTTAGTTTTACAATCCATCCAAATTATCTTGCTTCCTTCGCCATTTTGACCTTTGTATGAATATTACATGATTTATTAATAATTGAACTAATCGAAATATTATTCTCCATCTATTAATTTAATTTAAACTAATTTTAAATGATAATTAAACTAACCTAATTCATTATCTGGATTAATCAATGATTTTATTTTAGACCAATATCTTAGATTTTAAAACTAATACCTCTTAATAAATTTATTTAAATAAAAACTAAATTTACACCCAATCTTTCTCTTTAATAAATGCTCATATATATTTTTATTTTGAAATTCCATATGTATATTTAAACTGATAAAAAAAAATCTTTCGCTGTAAAAAATAAAAAAAAATTTGCATACATAAGTTTATACATATTAAAGTTTTTAAAACTGCTAAATTTAAAAGCTTACTGCTAATAAAAATTTCTTAACCCGTATATTTACTGTTTTTATCCCAATAAGCATTTTTCTTCTGTAAATAAATTTCCTTTTCTTGAACTTATATCTTCAATCTGCTAAAATACTAAATCCAGATAAACTCTTAGAATGATGAAATCAAATACTCACGTGAGCGAAGACCACCACAACCCAGCTATCGCGATCGACCACCAGCCCCACTTCGACCCCTCCAAGAACCCTAGCTTATCATTGCTGCAGAACCTCGTGTTTGAGCACGCGAATGTCATCCTCTGTCGAACTTGCCAAAGTCTTCTGCTCCCGCTTACGTTCGACAGCGAGGCAGCATAGTTGCGATGAAACCAGACCCATCATATCGCAGAGCTTTCCCCCAATCGCGAGCCATCACAAGCTCATACTCGCGTGCTCTAAGTCCCAAGCTTGCCCCGATCCCTATACTCTCAGCCACCATTTTTTTCCCTCGAGAAACGAATTCGAGGAACGTGATTTGAATTCCCTTTTTTTTATATAAACGAGCTTCGTTCGTTTTCCTTCGAACTGATAGAAGAATGGAAGTAGAAGGATAGGAGTAAAGTATACAGGCGATAGGGTTTTAAAGTTCGGCCTTGTATTTTACTTTGTTATTGTTCTTCTGAGAATTGGGTTTTGATCTTGTTTCCAGCTGCGTGAACTTTAAGTGGATGAAGGAAGATGCCTTGCGTATTGAAGAAGGGATGAGGAGGCATTGTACAGGCAACTACAATGATATGAGATGATAGAAAAAAGTTTTGACTTGAAACAAATTTGACTGTTTAAACAATGCATTAATTTGATTTAAATTTAAATTTAAATCGACTCCAATTACACAACCTAAAATCTCCACCTCCTATCGCAGCGTGCCGCTAGGCGTTTATAATGTTAAACACATATTCCGAACACAATGGAAAAGGTTTTGAGCCCTAATTCGATCGTATGGAGAAGATAGCTTTTTGGATTCAGTCACTATATTAAATTTCCGATACAGATTTAAATGCGTTTGTATATCGTACGCTCACACAACAACTCCAAGCACTACGAAAATTGAAATCCAATAATAATAAAATATTATGAATCCAATGGAACTGATTTCGTCGAATTTCGAGACTGTGCCTCGGAAGGCTATTTTTAAATTCAATTTAAATGATATAAATTTCAAAACTTAACAAACCACTGATAAATTCAATTTTACAACTTCTATTATCCTCAGTACAATCGATATAAATTTTTATAAGCCTTTAGATTATATTTTTAACAGACTTAGAACTCCAGATTCAACATCTTACCCAATTTCAAATTATCTAATTTAATAATTAAATTATCAAACGAATTGTGATATTCGTAATTCAAGTTAAAATTTTACTTTTAAATATTAAAATCAATTAAATATTCCGATTTTAAAGGCTTAAAAATTACAGGTCGTCACAAACACCTTAAAATAAATTTGAAGAATAAGAGTGATCCCTTTTGTTTCCTTTAGTTAAGTTGAGGAGATTGATTGGTTTGTGTTCCCTTTAGTTATCTTTTTGAATAGGTTGATATAGTGAAAACCTCCTTGGATCATGTTTGTGTCAAAATTGACCACAAACACTCAATATCGCGAAAGCACCCGTTTACGAATACAAATCAGCAATAATCAATGTAGAACTCAGATCTAAGCAATAACAAACACAATAATTCACAAACAACAATCACAAACACAGGATTTATAGTGGTTCGGTGATCTTGCCTACGTCCACTCTGAAGCTTATGTCTTTATTGATTCGCTTGATGATTTCAATCGATTACAGCAGATTACAACTGATGATAGCTTTCAAATCTGATTGCAACAGCGACAATGAAGTATGGAATTGAATCCGGCAGAATCTGGACGTTGAATAGCGTAAGATCCTCTTTTCTGAATACTTCAGGGTGTTATTCATAGGTGTAGGAGGCCCAGATCTCGCTCAAACTTAGGGAGACTTTTTCTGGCACGTGAGCGGGCCTACGCGACCGACCCCACCAAGTTTCGACTTGATCTGAGATCGATACGAAGTGATGTCGAATCCATAAAAATATGATCCAATCGAGCTGAAACTTGGCAGGAACAATCTTTACCTTGAATGGAAGCTACTGTGAAAATTTCATTGCATTTGGCCTCGTGGTTTGAGAGATTCGATCGATTCGAGTTGCTATGTTTCGGTTAGCTGCTTGGTTCGAATCCATTGGTTCGAACCGATTCCTTCGAATCGAGCTCGTCACGTGGTTCTTTGGTGATGTGGCGCGCACTCCTCGCATCGATCCTATTTTTTCTCCGAGTCGACCGCTTCGCCTCCATGATCTTCGCCTCATTTGTATCATTGAATGACATGTCATCCAAGCTAGTTGACTTGGTGGACACGAATGAGTGATTGTCCATGGATTCGAATCTGATGGATACGAAGACGATTGACACGAAGCAGTGCTTGGGCACGAGACCGATCGATTCGAAGTAGGGTATACTGATGGTGATGGATTCGAAGTGCTCTGGACCCGATGGATACGAACCAGTGCTCTAGCATGGATATGAACGTGCTGAGGAGATGCCCATCTGATGGATTCGAACCGATCGATTCGAAGTGATCAATATCCTGCTGATCGATTCGAATGTGATCGATTTGAAGTACATGGAGCCTGATGGATTCGAACTCGACAGAAGTGATGGATACGAATCCTATGGATTCGAAATGAGCATCTCCTCAACTTTTTGATGGGTTCAAACGACATACTTTGGCAAACTTGCATCGATCATATCTCGTTCATACGACCTCCGATTAACCTGAAATTTGGAACGCTAGTTCCCATGACTTTGCTTGCCTTGTCCTACCAATCGTAGCCTGATCCGGCCTCGGACAAAATTCATCGATATCCATAGCGAAGCGAAGTGCAACCAATCTCTCAGACGAACTGTCTTTTGTTTTCAACCAATCTTTTGGTATCACGGCTTTGCCAAAAAGCGGGATAACATTTGCCCCCCAAAATATGCCTTGCGGTAGGAAGGCGTGTTTTGTAATGCCATGAGCAGGATGTTCATATCCTATTGATGTCCTGCAAAGGAATTTACAGTTTTATGTGACCTCAAATGAAGACCGTTCGAGATCGAGATATTTGAGATGAAGTGCGACCGATCATGGTCAAGCGCCTATCTTCAAATGACGATCGTTCGGGATAGAGCCATTTGAGGTGAAGTGCGATCGTGCGCGGTCAAGCGATGGACCTCAAATGACGATCGTTCGTGATCGAGCCATTTGAGGTGAGGTGAGTTGTGCCGTTCGGGGCGAGTTGTGCCGTTCGAGACGAGTTGTGACCGTTCGAGGTCGGGTGCCGTTCGAGGCGAATTGTGACCGTTCGCGGTTGGGTGTCGTTCGTGGCGAGAAAGTGTGCCTGGGAGGGCTTGGTGTTATCGATGCCAGGGTCACGTTCGGGTGAGTTCCTGGATCGTTTATGTGCCTATTGGAGGCGAATAAGTGTGGCCGGGGGGGCTTGGTATTGTTGATACCAAGTTCACGTTCGAGTAGGTCCCTGGATCATTTGTCAGGGCATATCGCCATCTCAGAGCATGCCTAAGGACCGTTCGCGACCCCGTACATGTGTAAGTAGCTTAGCCATTTCAGAAATGTCCAAACAAACCAAGTCTAAATGTTCAAATCAAAACGAAACAAAAGTAAAGCAAGGATGTCAAAGTGTAAGTTCCTACTACAAAACGGTCAATGATCATTCAGAGCATGCATGGGGATCGTTCGCGATCTCATACATGTGTAAATGATTTAATTGTGTTAGTAGGAAACTTACGACTTGTCCATCGTTATTTCAATCAATTGATAATCAAACAGTGCCTTGATTCAGGGTCGCCTCTAGCTGATGTAGACGGTGGTCGCTCTGGTTCCACTGCTGGAGTTCGCCTCCTCACATACTGAAGGAGCATACCGTTCCGGATATGCCCTTCCACCTCGTCCTTCAGATGCCTACAATCATTAGTATTATGACCGTTCAATTCATGAAATTCATAAAACTTATCTGATTTTCTTTCGTCAGAAGTCGGATCCCTTCGCATCGGTCTACGACACAGAATCTGCTCCTTGGTATCCTGATAAATCCGTTCCAGACTCTCATTCCGATCAGTGTAAGTGGTGAATCACGGCTCTCTCCATTGTCGCTTTGACATGTCCCCGCCATTCTCAGTCTTTCTTTTACCTTTATTAGTTTCCGTGCCTTTCTCAGGGGGATTTCCTCCTCTGATCGCATAAATATCAAGTCCTTCTTCTCTTTCTGCATTCGCATCCTCTAATCGTAAAAACTTTTCTGCCTCGTCGTAGAATTCCCCTAGGTCCACAGGTGGGTCTTTAGTCAATGAATTTTTGAACTCTATGCCTTCAGCTACTCCGGACACAGCTGTCATCACAACCATAGATGGATCTGCTCGATCCACCGAAGTTGCTGCTGCATTGACTCGCATTAGATAACTCCTCAAAGTCTCTCCGGCTTTCTGCTTTAGAGTTTCCAAAGTCATCACATTCTTGGGCCTTGTAATGTGAACTCTGAACTGTCTCATAAATCTCTCAGTTAAATCATTCCATGTTCCGATAGATCCACTCTCTAGTTGTCTAAACCATAACGCTGCAATATCCGCCAAGTACAATGGAAAGCACCGGGCCATAACTTCCTCTGATGCCCCCAGCACCTCCATATGCCTCATATACTTCGTTAGATGAACCATGGGGTCTGTTCTCCCGTTATACATGTCCAACGATGGTAACTTGATATCCGGTGGGTTCCTAGCTCGTCTGATTGCTGGAGTAAAAGGACTCCTATTAACATCCTCCAAATCTTTGTTTACCGAACCGCCTCTCATAGCTCTTCTAACTATCTCTGCCAATCTGTCATTGTCTCCGAGATGCAATCTTTGTTCACCACTTTCGACCTGCCACGCGAGTTCACGAGGGAACTTCGGGATCTGCCCCCTTGACTGAGCGTTCACTCCTTTGCTACTTCCAGGTAGCGCAGATGCTCCTCTCTCTCTCTCTCCGAGATTGGATCAACATTCTCCATGTGCGGGCCTCCTAAACCAGGTGCTACGCTGGATGGTCCTACCCCATTCTGAACTCTATCTGCTTCTCTATTTTGTGCTCCAAGTTGTCCTATCTGTTGAAATAAACTCTGGATCAGCTCCTCTTGTTTCTTCATCATTGTCTCCATCTCGTCCCTAGTGATGTAGATCGATGCTTGATTCGCTTCCGAAGAAGCCTCTTGACTTCCTTGATGTTCACTTCGCTCTGGCCTTGGCCTTCTTCTCGATTGTCTCGTCATAATTTCTCAAATTTGAACTTTCAAACTTTCTGAATCAACTTCTAATTGGTAGAACTCCTGAATTGGCCTTCTCGGTGAAAGCGCCAAAATGTTTGCGTCAAAATTGACCACAAACACCCAATATCGTGAAAGCACCCGTTTACCAACACAAATCAGCAATAATCAATGTAGAACTCAGATCTAAGCAATAACAAACACAATAATTCACAAACAACAATCACAAACACAGGATTTATAGTGGTTCGGCGATCTTGCCTACGTCCACTCTGAAGCTTATGTCTTTATTGATTCACTTGATGATTCCAATCGATTACAGCAGATTACAACTGATGATAGCTTTCAAATCTGATTACAACAGCGATAATGAAGTATGGAATTGAATCCGATAGAGTCTGGACGTTGAATGGCGGAAGATCCTCTTTTCTGAATGCTTCAGGGTGCTATTTATAGGCGTAGGAGGCCCAGATCTCGCTCAAACTTAGGGAGATTTTTTCTGGCACGTGAGCCAGCCCACGCGACCGATCCCACCTAGTTTCGACTCGATCTGAGATCGATACGAAATGATTTCGGATCCATCAAAATATGATCCAATCGAGCTGAAACTTGGCAGGAATAATCTTTACCTTGTATGGAAGCTACTGTGAAAATTTCATTGCATTTGACCTCGTGTTTTGAGAGATACGATCGATTTGAGTTGCTATGTTTCGGTTGGCTGCTTGGTTCGAATCCATCGGTTCGAACCGATTCCTTCGAATCGACCTCGTCACGTGGTTCGTTGGTGACGTGGCGTGCACTCCTCGCATCGATCCTATTTTTTCTCCGAGTCGACCGCTTCGCCTCCATGATCTTCGCCTCGTTTGTATCGTTGAATGACACGTCATCCAAGCTAGTTGACTTGGTGGACACGAACGTGTGATTGTCCATGGATTCGAATCTGATGGATGCGAAGACGATCGATACGAACCAGTGCTTGGGCATGAGACCGATCGATTCGAAGTAGGGTATACTGATGGTGATGGATTCGAAGTGCTCTGGACCGATGGATACGAACCAGTGCTCTAGCATGGATACGAACATGCTGACGAGATGCCCATCTGATGGATTCGAACCGATCGATTCGAAGTGATCAATATCCTGCTGATCGATTCGAATGTGATCGATTTGAAGTACATGGAGCCTGATGGATTCGAACTCGACAGACAGTGATGGATACGAATCCTATGGATTCGAAATGAGCATCTCCTCAACTTTTTGAGGGGTGCGAACGACATACTTTGGCTAACTTGCATCGATCATATCTCGTTCATACGACCTCCGATTAACCTGAAATTTGGAACGCTGGTTCCCATGAGTTTGCTTGCCTTGTCCTACCAATCGTAGCCTGATCTGGGCTTGGACAAAATTCATCGATATCCATAGTGAAGCGAAGTGCAACCAATCTCTCAGACGAACTGTCTTTTGTTTTCGACCATCACGGCTTTGCCAAAAAGCGGGATAACAGATCAATCTATCGACCTGGTCGAAACATGATATGCACGTAAATGTGCATATTTTTACTTTCATATTTTATCGAATTAAATTAAATAAATGATCATATTGAGTGTTTTAACATGTTTAAACCAAAATTCAAATTATTTTCAAATCGTCGCATATTCATCTTCATATAGGGGCAAAATGGTCATTTTTCTGCACATATTAATTTGAGAAAAGTTACTTGGAAATTTCTATATTATATGATAGGAATTTGACTTCAAATGGAAGAAGTTTTCATGAAAAATATGCATGCACAAGAAAATACAATGGAATGAAGATGGAAATAATTCATTTAATGAAACAAGGGAGACCCACCTACCCACTTACCATGATGTACAAATTAGGAGCTAATGCAAATGCTAATGAAAATTAAAGTTATATGTACACTTAGTGGAGGATTAACATATGCTACTGATAACTTGGTGGCCACACTTCCTAAGATGGTAGTTTTGGTAGTTCCTAAAAATTGGATTAGGGTTTCCAAACTTGTATAAATACTCCATATGTTCATGTAATCTCTCCTCTCAGCCTCCTTAGTTTAGAATCAAAAATACAACAAAACTCTCTTTCTTCTTCATGACTATTTAGTCATTTCTTTTCATGTAATTATTTTTACGCAATTTAAATATATGCTCTTTTCCTTATTGTTTATTTCATGTTAGTAGTGTAGATCTCTTTGTTTTATGCAAGTAGCATAGCTTCTCTTTTCATTTTGCTCTCTTTTTCCTCTTATTTTTGTTTTACGTTGAATGCTACTTGTTGATATCATAACAAGTATGAGAGGTTAAACCCCTTAAATTTAGGAGTAATGAAGCTCTCTTAATCATGTAGCTTTGACATTTTGATCATTTATGTTCTCCTTTTGTGATTAATGGAAATATTTAAAGTGTTTTAACTTGTTTTTTTGGCTTTGAATTTGATAGGCTATGTTGCTGACACCAAATAGGCTATGCTTAAATGTTGCGACTTTTCTATTGATTAGAAAAGCACAAATATTAATAAATTCTGCAAGCGCACAGGCGTGTAGTATGCAGGTCGAACACAGGGAATTGTATTTTAAAACAATTAAAATATATAGTTAAATCTTAGGCGTGTTAAACGAATTCGACGGTGAATTTTGAACAGAAAATAAAAACAATAATATACTCCGAATCTATTTCGAAACTAATCGAAATTGCAATAAAAATATAGAATTGTAAAAATCAGAACAGAAATTGAAATTGCGGAAAAGAAGATAACGGAGCAAACAACTGAAATAATTATTAACTAACTGAAAAGAGTGCAGAAAATAACTAAGAACAAGAATAAATAAATTGCTAAATCTAATCAACAATCCTACGTATTCTGTTCGAAAATAAAAACAGTGCTGAATTTAAATCTAAACTTGAAGAAAAGTGATGAGGTAAGAGATGATTTTCCATTTGCATTCCTCTCTCTATTTAAAGACTTCAGCCTCCACAAATAACCCTATTATTTAGGTCCATGTGCTTGATATTAGGAGAAAAATAAGGCCACCTCACTTTGAATTGGTCTTTGCTTTGTTATTTGATTAACAAGTGGCCTTGCTTTGAGAGATTTTCAAGTCAAACTTTGAATGTGTATTTTCAATATTTGCAATTGATTTCTTGCATGAATAGTACACATGTTGGTGACGTGAGATGCATTTTTTCATGAACGATATGTACTTTCTCTTCGACGGTATTCAAAATGTTGCACTTTGGAATCTATAATCTGCAAAACCACAAAAAATACCCGTATAATACCACTTTATTAAAATTAAAATATATGAAACAAACGGTTTAAAATGCAGAAAAATATGTTCATCAAATACCCCCACACTTGAACTTTATTCGTCCTCGAATAAAGAAGAAAATAAAAACTAACTAAATCCTTTTTCGTAGGAAACACGATTGCGTTGAGCGTATGCAACAAGCCGTTAAACCTCTAGGTGTCCCTAGTAGGACGAGTGGTGTCTCATGAGGGTTTTCAGCGGATACTACCCACAAAATCCAAATGCAGTATGTGATGATTCTACTGTACTACATGAATGAAAAATTTTAAACAAATGGAGACTCGATTTACTTCAGAATAATTCCAACAAAGTAATGTATGTCAGTTTTAGTCAACTTTTAGAAATTTCTGGTTCCTCACTAAACACAAATTTCAATATAACTCAAGTTTTCATACATTAGATTCTAGTTTGGCCAGTTGTTTCGGTCGATAACATAGTGCAGCCATGAAATAAATTCTTCACTGTTAATCACAGTTTTTTTTCTTTCAAAATGGTATTTTTCATTTCCATTTGTATAACAAGCAAAATCAACAAAGTCAAGAAGTTTTTGGGTTTCAAAGCTTAGTCTCTCTTTACTATTTTTGTTTTTTGTTTTACACCAACCTTTGGACCAAGGTATACCACCCATGCACTGCCTCGCGGGCTTACGTGAGAGTTGGGACAGAGCTTGGCGGATTGTGCAAACCGACGCTGACTATGTCAGAAAAGGTCGGTAATCCTTAGGTGATTATTTATTTAATTATTTATACACCTAACTCAGAATGCTGAGGCCAGATATACCATCCATGCACTGCCTTGCGGGCTTACGTGAGAAGAGTACAGAGCGTGGCGAGTGCACACACTTTCACAAGTGTGCACACCTATCGACTGTAGGTGTTTCTTATTAGTTTTTTTTGTTTTTTTGTTGAGAAGAGCTAAAGAGTGTTATGCAAATCAACTTAGAACCACTTAGCTTTAATGATTTGAGATGTCAACGCATGTACTTTAAATCTGCCATTTTTTTTAAACAAAGACTACAGTTTAGAAAAGATTTCATAACCATCACCTATGAATCCCCCTATATACTAACCTCACTATTATCGCTTGTAATTCAACTTTTCATTATATTTTACATTTGAAATTAGTGATTCACAAAAATCTTCATCAATTGACTGCAACTGCTTACTTACTTTGTCTTGACTAATTAAAAATAAATCGAAGTCCTAAAAATATTGGGAAGTGAAAAAAAAATTGAAAGGAAATTTGAAAACAAATAATGAGATGATTTTTTTTTTAAAAAAATGATGCTACACTATGAAATATGAATAAACAAAATGAGATATGCGTCCCCCCCACACTGGAATGAGACAGTGTCCCAACTGTCAAATAGAATGCAAATGCAAAATAGAAGAAAAAACTAAAAAAAATACAACCTGATATGTGCAAGATAGTGAGCGGCTCATGCCGAATAGCTAGGTTCGTGAAGATCCACGAACTCATCGTCCTCGTGCTGTTCAAACTCTAGAAATGGCTTCAAGCGTTGTCCATTGACCTTTGAAATGGAACCGTCCCTAGGATTTTCAATTTCAACTGCGCCATAAGGGTATACTGTTTTCACAATATATGGACCTGTCCAACGGGATCTCAATTTTCTCGGAAATAAATGAAGTCTGGAATTATATAAGAGAACTTTCTGACCTACTTCGAATGTCTTACGAAGTATGGATTTATCATGATAGAATTTGGTTTTCTCTTTATAAATCTTTGCATTTTCGTACGCTTCATTTCTTAGTTCTTCTACTTCTGACAATTGTAATTTACGATGCGATCCGGCTTTTTCTATTCAAAATTAAGGTATTTGATTGCCCAAAGTGCGCGGTGCTCGAGCTCAACGGGTAAATGGCATGCTTTTCCAAAGGCTAATCGGTATAGTGACATTCCTAGATTGGTTTTATAAGCTGTGCGAAATGCCCAAAGGGCGTCTATCAATTTAGATGACCAATCTTTTCTGTTGGAGTTAACCGTCTTTTCAAGAATTTGTTTAATTTGTCTATTGGAAATCTCGACTTGACCGTTAGTCTGTGGATGATATGGAGTAGATAGTTTATGAGTGATAGAGTATTTCTTAAGAAGAGATTCAAAAGCATGATTACAAAAATGAGAACCGTTATCACTTATAATGGCTCGAGGTGTGCCAAAACGGGAAAATATGTTTTCTTTCAAAAATTTGACAACAACTTTATTGTCATTCGTTCTGGTGGGAATGGCCTCAACCCATTTAGACACGTAATCTACTGCGAGTAAGATGTAGAAATTTCCAAAAGAATTAGGAAAAGGACCCATGAAATCAATGCCCCAAACATCAAAAATTTCGATGACAAGGATTGGGTTTAGGGGCATCATGTTACGTTTGGAAATACGACCTGTTTGTTGACATCTAGCGCATTTGAAGCAAAATTCGTGGGCATCACGAAAAAGAGAAGGCCAATAAAAACCGCACTGTAACACCTTGGCAGCAGTTTTCTTTGCTCCAAAATGTCCTCCACATGCTTGATTATGTGAAAAAGAGAGGATGTTATGAAATTCATGTTCGGGGACACATCTACGTATGATTTGATCGGTGAAATATTTAAAGAGATAAGGATCGTCCCAGTAAAAGTTTCGAACATTGGAGAGAAATTTTTGTTTATCTTGTTTTGACCAATGGGAAGGTGTTTCATTTGTGACAAGATAATTTACGATGTCCGCGTACCATGGTGCACTAGATATGGAAAGAATTTGTTCATCGGGAAAATGATCATTGATTTGAGAGTTATCGATGTTCTCAGGAACAATACGAGAAAGATGATCAACTACGACATTTTCAGAACCCTTTTTATCTCTTATTTCTAGGTCAAACTCTTGAAGAAGGAGAATCCAACGGATTAAGCGCGGTTTGGAATCCTTTTTCGTGAGTAAATACCGCAAGGCAGCATAATCGGTGTAAACTATGACCTTAGAACCTACGAGATATGATCTAAACTTATCGAGGGCAAAGATAACTGCTAAAAACTCTTTTTCTGTGGTTGAGTAATTCAATTGAGCTTCATTAAGAGTTTTGCTAGCATAATAGATGACTCGAGGAAGTTTATCGATTCGTTGACCTAAGATGGCTCCAATGGCATAATCAGAAGCGTCACACATTAATTCGAAGGGTAAAGTCAAATTTGGAGGTTGGATGATAGGTGCAGTGGTCAAGATCGATTTGAGGGTTTCAAAAGATGTTTTACATTCATTGGAAAATTCAAATTTAACGTCTTTAGCCAGAATATTCGAAAGAGGTTTTGAAATTTTTGAAAAATCTTTAATGAACCTCCTATAAAATCCTGCATGGCCGAGAAATGAGCGAATGTCCTTTACGGACCTTGGAGGAGGAAGGCCAACAATAAGATCAACTTTAGATTTGTCAACTTCTAGGCCATTTTTAGAGACAACATGACCTAAGACTATTCCTTGCTTAACCATAAAATGATATTTTTCCCAATTAAGAACAAGAGATTTCTCCTTACATTGCTTTAAGACACGTTCTAAACGAAGGAGGCGTTGATCAAAAGATGACCCATAGATTGAAAAATCGTCCATGAATATTTCTAAGAAATCCTCCACCATATCAGAAAATATACTCATCATACATCTCTGAAAGGTAGCGGGAGCATTACAAAGACCGAACGGGATGCGACGAAAAGCGAAAGTTCCGAAGGGACATGTGAACGTCGTTTTGTGTTGGTCCTCTAACGCAATGGGAATTTGATTATAGCCAGAGTAACCATCAAGAAAACAATAATATTCATGACCGGCTAAGCGTTCGAGCATTTGATCAATGAAAGAGAGGGGAAAATGATCTTTTCTTGTTGCTGCATTGAGTTTTCGATAGTCGAAGCAAACGCGCCATTTTGTTTTGACTTTAACAAGTTCGTTATTCTCATTTTTGGTCACAGTGATTCCAGATTTCTTGGGCACAACTTGTACAGGACTTACCCAAGTACTGTCAGAGATAGGGTAGATAATGTTATTGTCTAAACATTTGATAATTTCTTCCTTTACCACTTCTCTCATATTAGGGTTTAATCGCCTTTGAGCTTCGCGAGTGGGTTTAGCCTCGTCGACTAAATGTATTCGATGTTCAATAATTGATGGACTAATTCCCTTAATGTCAGCGATTACCCATCCTATTGCCTCTTTATTTTCCCTTAAAATTTTCAAAAGTTGTTCTTCTTGGTCCTTAATGAGATCGGATGCCAAGATTACAGGGAAATTTTCCGAAGAATCTAAGTATGCGTACTTAAGATCGTTTGGAAGAGGTTTGAGGTCTAATTTAGTGCGTACTTCTTTTGAGGCTTCAATAGACATCAACTGATTGAATTCTAGTGAATTATGAAAAGAGCATAGCATATCATTTAATTCATAAATGTATTCATCTTCGTGGAAGTTGGAATTAAAATGATCTAGGAACATGCTAAGAGACTCCTTAGTATCACTAAAATCATTTTCAACAATTGTTTGGATCATGTCAACTTCTTCTGTATCAAAATCCCTTGGTTGTCTGCTAAGATTGAAGATATTTAGTTCAATGGTTAGGTGCCCAAAGGAAAGTCGGAGTTGACCATTCCTACAATTTATGATAGCATTTGATGTTGCTAAAAATGGACGACCTAATATCAAAGGAATCTCACTATTGGGATTTGAGACAGGTGCAGTCTCTAGGACTATGAAATCGACTGGGAAATAGAATTGCTCGATTTGTATCAAAACATCTTCAACTGTGCCCAATGGTTTTTTGACAGATCGATCAGCTAGTTGAATTGTGATGTTTGTAGGTTTTAATTCCCCTAGTCCAAGTTGACAGTACACAGTATAAGGCAAAAGATTCACACTTGCTCCAAGATCGAGTAAGGCATGACTAATGTGAGTGTTATCGATTTTACAACCGATTGTAGGACAACCGGGGTCCTAATACTTGATTGGGGAGGGATTTGAAATAACAGAGCTAGTGTTTGCAGTTAGAAATGCAGTCTTAGGAACGTTAGTGGCACGTTTTTGAGTACATAGCTCTATCAGGCATTTGGCGTATTGAGGAATTTGCTCGATGATATCAAGAAGTGGAATATTGATTCGAACTTGTTTGAAGATTTCAAGAATTTGGTCAAAATTAGCGGGCTTCTTCTTTTTGTTGAGTCTATGAGGAAATGGAGCTATGGGTTTATAGACTCGTTCGGAAGTTTTTTCATTCGAAGAAGAAGGTGTTATATTAGAGGGTGAAGATAAGGGAGCTGGAATGTTGGGGTTGCCAACATCAGAAGGTGAAGAGTGGTCAGGATTGCCAACCTTAGATGAAGAATTAGAATCGTTTTGATTGACAACCGTGGTTGTCGACTGAGTTTCAGAATTTGGAACATGGGAAGATTTAAGAAGGATGTCGGGGTTGTCGACATGGTTGTCCACCTTCTTTCCAGACCTTAATGTGGTGACAGCATTAACCGGATTTACATCTTCGTTCTCACAAAGATTTACTCCTCGAGAGTTATACTTTGGGTTCACTTCGGTTTGACTAGGCAATTTACCTTTCTCATTGATTTTCATGAGATCCTTCATCATTATCAACATTTGTTCATTTTGTTTGGTGATTTGCTCAATTCTTGCATCTTGGTTGGTGATTTGTTCATTTTGTTTAGAGAGTTGTTTTTCCAATCGAGCAATTTCTTGTGAAGGCTGAGAAGGTTGGTTGATGGATTGAAATTAGGATGCCTGGATGGTTGATTCGAAGGTTTTGTTTGAGGAGCGGGTTGAGAATTAGAGGTTGGGGCTCGATAATTCGGATTTGGTATCATTGGATACATATGTGATGGATTAGCCACATTGTTAGGATTTGACCATGAAAAATTGGGGTGGTGCTTCCAGTTAGGATTGTATGTGGATGAATAAGGACTATTTTGGGCTATAGCATTGATTTGGTCTTGTGTGTAGTAATGAGGTAGTCCTTCTCCTTCTTGAGGAATTTGGGCATCTATAGGAAGATGTGATGGGTCAATGGCATGTACTCCTCTGTTTGGAGTACGAATTGGAACACGAATTGTTTCCCATTGCATATCCTTTTTCGAATACTCTTCTAAAAATTCCCAAGCTTCCTCGTCTGTTTTTGCCATGAATTCTCCTCCGCACATTGATTCAAGTTGGGATCTTGTTTGATAGTTAAGCCCTTCATAAACGATTTGGCACAAAACGTGCTTAGGAATTGCATGATGTGGGAAACTATATGACAGTTGATTGAACCGTTCAAAGTATTTTGAAAAAGTTTCTCCTTCATTCTGAGAGAATTGATTGATTTCAGTTCGAATTTTAAGAGTCTTGTGGAAAGGAAAAAACTTTTTCAAAAATATAGTAACGAAATTGTCCCAACTTTTAATTGAATTTTTAGGAAGAGAGTTAAGCCATCTTTTCGCGCTTTTTAGAAGCGCGAATGGAATAAGCCTTAGCTTGATGGATTCATTAGAAAGTTGTTGCATTTTAGTTGTAGAAGCAAATAACTCAAATTCACTAAGAAATTCATATGCGTTTTCAGACCTAGTGAATTTTGGTACCCCTTGGATAAAAGAATGTTTTAGCTCAAAAGTATTTCCTTCGGCAGGTGTAAATGAAATAACCGAAGGTTGAACAGTCCGTGTTGGATAGCATCGGTCTCTTAGGGATAATGGTCGGTTCTCATGAAATTCATTATTTCCAACATGTGACTTAGGTGATAATTTCGGTGAACTGTATTGTGAACCGTGATGTGAACCGTGTTGTGAACCGTGATTGCTCATATTTGTTTGATTTGAAATTTCCGTTGATTTGTTTAATGAAATATTTTGGCTTTCTAAACGGTTAAAATTATTTCTTGTCCAAACGCGCATAAACAAATTAAGGTGTAACAGGCAAAAGTAAATTAAATCAGTTTTCAGTTGGGCACCTGTAGAGTTGAAAATTACTTACAGAGGTGTATGATAGCCCGTCCAATGCAGCTGAGTAGCGCTAGCGGATCAAACTCCAAAGTTTGAGGTTGCTATGCTGTTGCTACCTGTCAGATATCTAAGAGATGATAAGCTTAGAAAAAATTAAACTGCAACTGTGTATATATAAATGAAACGTGACTGAAATAAGCAAAATGGAATGTAACTTGATGAAATAATGCAATGAAGTATGCTTTGATTACCTTGGTTAAGTGAAAAACTATGTATGAATGAAATAAGGAAACATGAAAATGTGTACTGCAGTGATCACTGAAAAATGTGTGAGTTTGAAAATGAAGCAATGTGAGTCACAAACCAAAGCAACGCGAAAAATGCAGGAGTGAGAGAATTTGAATGATTAGAAACCAAAAGTGTGGCTATGTGAAACGTGATTTTTGAAAAACGAGAAAAAAAAGTAATTTTTTTTTACGTGGAAACCAAAATAGCAATGCAACTAAATAACGTGTAGCAGTAGTAAGTTGACACACAAAAATGAAAGGAGAAGTTCACGTATATGTGACAGCTAGTAATGCTTAAAATGAGATTATATGTGATAGCATACACATAAACGTGAGAAACAAAATTTAAACTAACGTAAGCTGGGTATGTGAACAGAAACCAACTAAATGAGATGCAACTCACATGCAAAATGTAACGGAAAAAGCAAATGCAGCGAACGAACAAAATGCGATTATTATTATTATTATTTTTTTAAGTAAAACGCTACTTTGGTTAAAGGAACTGAAAAACGAAAAAAAAACGACTTTTTTTTTTAAGTAAAACGCTACTTTGGCGAAAGGAATCGAAAAACAAAAAAAAAATGATTTTTTTTTTTGGAAACTAATGCAAAAAAAATAAAATAAATTAACACGAATAGACTTAAAAACGAAAAATCTAAAATCTCAAAATAGCAACTCCCCGGCAACGGCGCCAAAAACTTGTTGCGACTTTTCTATTGATTAGAAAAGCACAAATTTTAATAAATTCTGCAAGCGCACAGGCGTGTAGTATGCAGGTCGAACACAGAGAATTGTATTTTAAAACAATTAAAATCTATAGTTAAATCTTAGGCGTGTTAAACGAATTCGACGGTGAATTTTGAACAGAAAATAAAAACAATAATATACTCCGAATCTATTTCGAAACTAATCGAAATTGCAATCAAAATATAGAATTGTAAAAATCAGAACAGAAATTGAAATTGCGGAAAAGAAGATAACGGAGCAAACAATTGAAATAATTATTAACTAACTGAAAAGAGTGCAGAAAATAACTAAGAACAAGAATAAATAAATTGCTAAATCTAATCAACAATCCTACGTATTCTGTTCGAAAATAAAAGCAGTGCTGAATTTAAATCTAAACTTGAAGAAAAGTGATGAGGTAAGAGATGATTTTCCATTTGCATTCCTCTCTCTATTTAAAGACTTCAGCCTCCACAAATAACCCTATTATTTAGGTCCATGTGCTTGATATTAGGAGAAAAATAAGGCCACCGCACTTTGAATTGGTCTTTGCTTTGTTATTTGATTAACAAGTGGCCTTGCTTTGAGAGATTTTCAGGTCAAACTTTGAATGTGTATTTTCAATATTTGCAATTGATTTTTTGCATGAATAGTACACATGTTGGTGACGTGAGATGCATTTCTTCATGAACGATATATACTTTCTCTTCGACGGTATTCAAAATGTTGCACTTTGGAATTTATAATCTGCAAAACCACAAAAAAATACCCGTATAATACCACTTTATTAAAATTAAAATATATGAAACAAACGGTTTAAAATGCAGAAAAATATGTTCATCATTAAACAAACACAAACACAAATTACCTCATCATATACATATGATTATGATAATGAAGTGAATGTTGAAGTCAAAATTTGATAGTCTATATTTCTAATCAATAGTTAATAGGTCATGCTTAAAATATATTTTATTTTTAACTTCATTGTCTTTTTCACGATAGTCAGAAGTGATTTAATGGTTGTGTTATAGTTTGATGGCTTATGTTGAGCTAATTAATTGCACTAATAGGCCATACTTACGATAAATACATCAGTTAAATTCACTAATGACAAAAAAAAAGATTGTAATTTCATATTTTTGAACTATCTGGTCAAAAGAGCGGAGTTGTCTTTAAATTGCCTTCAAAGTTTCATATTTTTATCCATTAGTTATGTTATATTTTACATTTTTCTTAGCTTAACCCACTCTTCGAATTCTTGGTTAGTGCGAAATCCCATACAAACAACTTGCAGCAACACTACCATTCCACAGCACTTCATCATATTGCTGTTCACCCCATCCATCCAAACAGCATCATCACCCAGTACGAACTGCTGCAATATTCAATACATCATCTCTGATTCATCAAACCCATCTCCATCTCGTACAACCAATTCAACAAAGCCTGTGCACGCTACACAATCCATACAACACATGAAATTCTTCCAAACAATCCAGGAAAAAAAAGAAAAAAAATGACTCCCTTCATCACAATCATTCGACAATCCTCTGCCTTAACAGCTTAAATCACCTGTCTCATGCCACAGTCAATGCAAACTTCTCCAATCACCAGCAGCGCCTGTCTCCCAACAACGACCACACCGCAGCTCGACAATCCAATCAACATCATCCTGCACAATCCAAGCACACAGCTAAATCTCGACCATCGCAACCCAATTGCCTCATCCAAACCGCATCCCCAAATCACTACGCAACTGCGTCCTCCCCTAAATCAGCCACCGCAATCATCACCAGGAAATCGCAGACTGAAGCCCCCACCATAATCGCCTCATCACCCGAAATCGACTCACCTTGAATTTCTGGACGAGCACCATAATCACAGCAACTACAACCTTCATGCGACAATCGAACTTAGAATTTGTGAATTTGAGATGCGCTAGTTCGAGAGTATTGCAAATTTGTAAAGTCGTTCCTGAATTTCTGAATTTGTGAACGTTTTCGAATTTGAGGTTTGATGAATGTTCATTCACCAGATGCTGCTTGAAAGACGTATTCATGTTTAGGCCGGGTGTATTTCATTTCGGTTCGGGTGTGTTTCAATTTTTTTTTGGTTGTGTTTTATTTAGTTTCCACTTAGTTTAAGTCCATTTCTCTTTTTATCCTTTCATCTCTTTTTAAAAAAAAATTGATTTGGTGAGGGTTGTGTTTCATTTAAAAAGAAAAAAAAAATTGTTAAAGCTTTACAATATTTAAATAAAACAGGAAATTTTTCTCATTGACCAGAAAAATTGTTAAATCAAAATTTTCAATCCCAATCAAATATCTCTCTCACAGTAAAAATATCGATCTACTTCGTTCGGTTATTTCAATTTCGTCCTTTTAAAAATTGTAGTTCGTCGATCATTTTTTTCTTACGCACGTTTTGTTGATCTCGTTCTTTTCATGTTTGTAGCGTGATCTCGTTTTTCTTCAAATTGTATTAATTAGGTATGCTTATATTACTCTATTTTTTGTTGTTTTTCTATTCGAGTCAAAAAAAATTGGCCATGGTTTCTAATCGTGTTCATTTTTACAAATGATATGCACTGTTGTTGTTCTCATAGTTTGTTCGTTCATCTATGGCAAATTGTGGAAGTAGTAACAGGTTTTTTATTATTATTCGTTTCTTTATGCAGTTTTGTATTTTAATTTGCTTTTCATTTAATTTATCTTGCATTAATGTTGGGATGATTGGAAAAGTATTATTGCTTGGGTTGTATACAAAGTTGTGATATAGTGGAAAAGTATCATATTTTAGGTTCAGTTTTTGGGTATCATTTTTATTTTTTCTTAGTATCATTTTTTTATTATCAGTAATTAGGTATCAGTTTTGTATACGGTAGGTATCAGTTTTGTGAAATTGAATTATTAATGTTCTAAATTGCACATATTTTTACTAATGTTTATTTTTTATTTTTTTTGACAGTGGGGATAACAGTCTGCTTTGTCTGTTTGTGTTGAATAATAACACTTTTAGCACTCGATTGTCTATCGATTGCTCTTTGTATGATTTGAAGATTTAGATATATCGATGTTGGTCTCAATTAACTCCTTCTTCTATTTATATTTCTTATGTACTTAAGGACAAAGTTGTTATGGTTAACACTGATTCTGATAATCAGAGCATAATTTGTTTTCAGTTATACAAGAAAAGTTCTTTCTTTGGTTTTATTGTTAAGGTTAAGGGTTCTGAATTGGATTATGTTGATGGTGCTTCTATTTCAAGTTCATCCTATGTTCGTGCTTTTTCATCTTCTACTGTATCAGTTTATTCAAATGTTGTTGTTAATGGTAAAAAGTTATTTAAAAGATATGTTGAGGAGAGGGTCGACATTATGCATTTTCGGTTTTGTTGGTTTTTGTTTTGGAGGAGCTGAACATTTTAGAGAGTTTTTGATGGCATGTAAAATTCAAAAGGGGTATGAATTAGTATTTTTAAAGAATTGTACTACAAGAGTTACTGCGATTTGCTCTTCATATAAGGATGGTTGTCTTTTCAAAGTCCATGTTTTCTGTGATTCTGGAGAATTGAAAAGGTTTTTTATGAGAAATTTGATTGCTGATCATTCTTGTGGGCTGGTCTTATAAATGTGAATAATCCACATATATCTAGTTCGTTTGTTAAATCGATGATTATTGACGAGATCCGTGATTGTCCTAGTAAAAATCCTAAAGATATTATACTTGATTTTAAAAGAGAATACAATTTTCAGTTGTCTTACAGCTATGCTTATCATGGGAAACAACTTGCATTGATGGAGTTGTATGGTAATGATGCTTTGTCTTATAACGATTTGAGTTGGTATTTGGAAGTAGTGAAGAAGTCTAATCCAGATAGTTATGTGGATATGGATGTTGATCCTTGTAGTAATGAATTTGAAAGGATGGTTATTGCTTTTGGCGCTTGTTTACTTGGTTTCAAGTATGGTCGTCCTATGATATTCTTAGATGCTACTCACTTGAAGGGATGTCCTGGTGTGTTGATGGGTGCTACTGCAAAAAATGGTGATCAAGGTATGTCTTTGTTTTCAGATTTGATTTATTTGTATTGAGATCATAATACTTGGCATAATCATTAATATTAAGTTGTTATCATAATTTGTATTATGTTGGTATCAGTTTTAAGATTTGTAGTTTACAATTAGCAAGTTTCTAGTATTAGAATTTTCATTGTATTGAATTTTAAGTTTGTATTTGGTATTATTATTTCATACTGCTTAGCAGGAGATTAGTATCAGTTTGTGTGTACTGTTAGTATCAGTTTCAAGTATGTTAATATATGGTATCATTTATAGTTATGTAGTATTGAAATTTCATTTATATCATTATATATGTCAATTTTTGTTACTTTGTTCTTTTAGAATGAAGATTAATGTGCATAATGTTGTGGTTATCAATATTTTTATAATGGTCATATCAGGTTTTAGGTATCAGTTTATTTACTGTTAGTATCAGTTTTATGAATTGTTTTTAGATTTATGGTCATAATTACTTTTAGTTTTTTTACTAATTATTTTTGCATTTGCAGATTTCTTCCCTTTAGTTATTGTTAACCCCGTTTTCATTAACGAGTTAAGACTCAGGCCGACTCAACTTGTTATGACTTAAAGGAAGGGAACGACTCATGGGGATTAGCGTTTCATGAGACAGGCCGACTCAGTGAGTTACCGACTCAACGAAGTTCACGGCTCATATGAGACGACTCAAGGACTGGACCGACTCATCTACACAAGGTTCGTAACGACTCATTGGATCGACGACTCAACAAACTGAGGAGTTAAACGAGTTAAAGAATTGCGCGACTCACGACTCACGACTCACGATTCAAATATGACTCACTTGCAACTTAAGACCACTAAGTCGTAACCCGCTGTCACAATACTTATAGAATTGACTCGTAAGCGACTCATGACTTGGAATTCTGGAAAGCGAACTATTGAGAGACCAAAGGCTTAAGCAGATAAGCCGGCCACGACTCAACTTGACTCGGCCACGGCTTAGCCTAAGTCGGTCACGACTCAGGACTTGGGCGAAAAATTCCTATCCAGATTTGCCTATAAATACATGGCCACCTCCAACATTCAAAGGACTTTTGGCTCATTCATTTCAAGCGCCGTTACTCTGCTGCATTCCGAACTACTTCAACACTTAAAGCTTTTGAGATATAAAGAACGCCTGAAGGAACTTCACGAAGAAATCATACATGTCCAACATGAGTTCAAAGATTTGGATCGACATTGAAGTTTAGGCTACTTGTTCTAAGTCACTTGTAACTCGAAGTGTGTTGTAATCCGAGTGTAATTGCATCGACTTGTAATCAAATCGTCAATAAAGATATTCAAAGTGGACGTAGGCTCTCTCTTAAGCCGAACCACTATAAAATTGCTGTTGTTTACTGCTTTTTCCGCTATTATCTGCTTATAATCTGTTCCCGAGCTATCGGGTGGTGCTTTCACAATCTCACTTCATACACCGGGGTGTTAGCGTTAACATTTTTGGTGCTTTCACTGAGAACTGAACTCAGGTGAATTATCATCATTGCTTCACAGAGGTTTGTAGAGAGAATTTCCTTGAAAACCAGAAGTCTATCCGAGATTATGGCTCCTGGAAGGAAAAGTAGATCTGTCAGATCTGGAAATGTTCAAGAGGGAACCTCCGCTTCCCCTGTATCGAATCAAGCCACTCCAGCTGTCGGAGTTACAAAGGCAGAGCTGGATGCTGCAATCTTAGGGCTGAACCAGCAGATAAATGCCCAAAATGCACAATTCGAGGCTCAGAATGCTCAGAATGCCCTAATTCTGAATAGGTTGAACAATTTGCTTGGGGCAAACCGTCAACCGGCAGGTAATGAAAGGAATTTTGCTGGCAACATTCATGATGCTGAAGAAAGGAATGCTCCTGAAAGGGCTGCTAGCCCCTTTGAACAAACACTTCCTGAGGTTGGTGGATCTAGAACTCGACATGATGAGGAGTATCTTTCTGGAATGGTCCGACAAATCATGAAAGAGAGTATGCAGAGGGTTGAAGATGAGAAAGAATGGGGTTTCGCCCCAAGTAAAACTCCATTTACTGAGAAAATCTTAAAGGCTGAATTCCCAAGGAAGTTTGTCCCTCCAACCATTCCAGCTTACAAGGGGACAAGTGATCCGAACGAATTCTTATACAAGTATGATTGGCACATGACAGGTGCCAGAGCCTCTGATGAGATAAAGTGCCGATATTTTCCTGTATATCTAGAAGGTGTGGCTCTACTGTGGTTCACCAAGCTACCAATCCGATCTATTGATCAGTTTTCGGACTTGACCCGGAAATTCAAGGAGCAGTTCAGACTATATGCTTCAAAAGCCAAGGACATCATGTCGTTGTCAAGTTTAGAACAGAATCCAGGGGAGACTATCAGATCTTTCTTAAACCGCTTTAATATAGCACTGGCTGAGGTGGACAATGCAGAACCGCGAATGATATTGACTTATCTGATGAGGGCTATTGACAAGTCGAGCGAATTTGGGAAATGGCTAAACATGAAGGAACCAAATTCCCTTGAAAAATTCTATAAAAAAGCAGATGAATTCATACGCTTGGAAAGCCGTCCCGTACCGGTAAAGGCAGTGTTGGAAAAAGCTGAAGATAACACTGTTGCTCCACGCAAGAATGAATCTGTAGGGCAAAAAAGGGAAAATAACAATGGGAAGAAACAGAGTAATCTGAAGAAGCCTCGATCCTTCAAGCCATCAGAGTATACTCCTTTATCAGATACGCCGGAGCGTATCTACCTTGCCACTAAAGATTCTGTTGATTTTCCTAAACCTCTTCCTCCGAGAACCGGGAAAAAGGCTATACAGAGTGGCAAGTTCTGCCGCTTTCATAATCAACCCGGTCATGAGACCGACGAATGCCGCCAGTTGAAAAGCCTGATTGAAGAGTTGCTAAGGGAAAACAAGCTGCAGTAGTTTGTGAAAAAGAATAGCAATAATCCTGCTTCGTCTAGTCAGGGGCAACAAGCTGCTGCTCATCAGCCTAGGACAGGTGAGAAGGCTGCAGGGCATGAATCTGGAAGGCCCATTATCAATGTCATTACAGGAGGACCTCACCCAGCAGGCAGAAACTAGGGAGAGATGGAAAGGTATACCCGAGCTTTGAAGTATGTACCGACCGAGGAAGATGTATTCGTTTTGGAAGGTGCTATGCCCCTGAAGCAACAAAGAACTTTTAATGATGATATTGTGTTCAGAGCCAGGGATTCCGCAGGTATTGAAGCTCCTACCTTGGATCCCTTAGTCATCTCGGCTGGTATCGGGCCAGCTATTGTCAGAAGAGTTCTCATTGATTGTGGCGCATCCTGCAATATCCTCTTCAAGAAAACATTCGACCAAATGAAGATCCCTATGGCTGATGTGCAAGCCTCATCGCAAAAAATCGCTGGCTTCACTGGGGAGCCAAAGCAGCCGGTAGGAACCATTGATTTTTTTGTGGAACTTGGGAAAGGAGAGAGAAAAGTGGCCCGCAAGCAAACTTTTATGATTGTCGACGAATTTTCTGCTTACAATGCTTTCCATGGCCGTCCAACTCTCGCAGCGTTCAAAGTTGTTCTGGCCCCATGGTGCCTCACCATTAAATTTCCCACAGATAATGGAGCGGGAGTCATAAAAGGGGATCAAAATGCAGGGCGGGAATGTTATCTAACAGAGCTACGAGAAACCAGAAAAAGAGAAATGGGAAAGAATGCGACAGCCCCAGTCCGCATCAAAGAACCAGCCTTGTAGCAATTACAGGGCGGACCCTGCACTGGCGAGCACAGCGGAGCAAGGAAAGAGATGGATCCTAGAAAAGTCAATGCAGGGGAGAATAGAGTGGTACCAGTGGAAACGACGATACCAGTACCTGTTGACCCAAAGGACCCAAACAAGGTGTTGAATGTGGGTTCACAACTTAATGCGTCAATTCAGAATATCTTAATATCTTTTTTAAAGGCAAATTTGGATGTTTTTGCTTGGACTCATGCCGATATGTGCGGAATATCCCTAGAAGTTGCAGTACACGCTCTAAATATTGATCCAAAATTTACACCTGTGAAGCAGAAAAGGAGAACTCAAGGTCCAGAAAGGTCGGCAGCGTTAAAAGAAGAAGTTGATCGGCTCATGGAGAATAATTTTATCAAAGAATCTACCTATCCGAATTGGGTTTCAAATCCAGTGCTGGTTAAGAAAGCCAACGGAAAATGGAGAGTATGCATCGATTTTTCAGATCTAAACAAGGCCTGCCCCAAAGACTGCTTCCCATTACCCAGAATCGATCAACTGGTAGACGGAACAGCGGGACATGAATTGTTATCTTTTATGGATGCTTACTCCGGATATAACCAGATCATGATGCATGAGCCAGATCAGGAGGACACGAGCTTTATCACCGACGTTGGTCTTTACTGCTACAGAGTTATGCCCTTCGGGCTGAAGAATGCAGGGGCAACATACCAAAGACTTGTTAATGCTATGTTCAAACCGCAATTGGGCAAGGCTATGGAAGTCTACGTCGATGACATGTTAGTAAAGTCTAAGAAAGCAGTGGATCACATAGAACACTTAGCAGACATGTTCGCAGTCCTCCGAAAATACAAAATGAAGCTCAATCCTTTAAAATGTTCATTTGGAGTGGAATCCGGCAAGTTTTTAGGTTTCATCGTGAGCGCAAGGGGCATTGACGCTAGTCCAGCTCAAATTACCGCCTTAAAGGAAATCAAAGCTCCTGGAACAAAGAAGGAATTGCAAAGTCTCAATGGAAAAGTCGCCGCCTTGAGTCGGTTCATTTCCAAAGCCACAGATAAATGCATCCCATTCTTTGACGCCCTAAAGAAAGGAAAGAAAAACTTCGATTGGACTCCCGAATGCCAAAAAGCCTTTGACGAATTGATTCGCCATATGGAAACGCCTCCAATACTTTCTAGGCCTGGCGATGGCGAGGATCTTCTTATATACTTGGCAGTATCATCTCATGCTTTAAGTGCAGCGCTGATACGAGAAGACAAGAGTATTCAACATCCAGTTTACTATATCAGCAAAAGACTCACTGGGGCAGAGATGAATTACTCTAAGTTGGAAAAACTCGCCTATTGCCTACTAATTGCATCTAGGAAGTTGAGGCAATATTTTCAAGCTCATCCTATCAGAGTCCTCACTGATCAACCTTTAAAGCAAGTTCTGTTTCGCCCTGAGGCTTCGGGTCGTCTTCTAAAGTGGAATATTGAACTCAGTCAATATGACATCACTTATCATCCCCGAAAAGCAATCAATGGACAAGCTTTAGCGGATTTCATCGCAGAATTCACAGGTAAGGGTAACAGTGAGGAGGAAATGATCGACGATTCCCCAATCTAATGGAAGTTATATGTCGATGGCGCGAGAAACGACTACTGTTCTGGAGCCGGAGTTGTACTTGAGACCCCTGAAGGCCGATCATTATGCTATGCACTAAGATTGGAATTTCCTTCAACAAACAACGAAGCAGAATACGAAGCCCTTATCGCTGGCTTAAGGATTGCTAAAGAGCTAAACATCCGAGCGTTACAGATCTTCAGTGATTCTCAGCTTATTGTATGCCAAGTCAAAAAGGAATTCCAAGCAAAAGGGGGAAATCTGCCCGCCTACTTGTCAAAGGCTTGGGAACTCCTGGGTGATTTTGATCATTACATGATAAGTCACATTCCTCGAGAAGAAAACATGAAAGCAGATTCTCTCGCAAAGTATTCTAGCACAGGCGAAGCTCAATTTCTGGGGTTAACTCCAGTGGAGGTCCTGTCGACTCCGAGCATTGATGAGATGGATATTGATTGGATCATGAGATTGTCTCAAGAGCAAGAATCATGGATGACTCCGATAATAGAATATCTGCTCAATGGATCTTTACCGGAAAGTTCAAAACAATGAAAGGAGCTACTGAGGAAAGTCTCTCGCTATATAGTCCAGGATGGCCAGTTATACAGACGGGGATTCTCAATGCCGTTACTTCGATGTGTATCCAGGGAAGAGTCCAAAACAATCCTAGCTGAGGTGCATGGGGGAGAATGTGGTGATCATTTAGGTGGTCAAACTTTCGCGAAAAAGATTCTCCGATACGGATATTTTTGGCCAGAAATTAATCGAGATGCAGCAGATTATTCCCGAAAATGTGACAAATGCCAAAGATTCGCCAAGATTCCTAGAGCTTCTTCCACTGAACTCACGCAGATGGTCAGTCCATGGCCGTTTGCAATATGGGGGATAGACCTTGTAGGACCGTTACCAACTACCAAATCTGGAATTAGATATGCCATTGTTGCTGTAGATTATTTTACTAAGTGGGCAGAAGCTGAACCACTGGCTACTATCACCTCAAAGAAGATGATAAATTTTGTGACTAAAAACATAATTTGCAGATACGGTGTGCCTCAAAAAATAATTACAGACAATGGTACTCGGTTTGAAAGCGAAGAATTCCAAGATTTTTGCAAACGATTCAAAATCCGAAAGAGCTTCTCAGCAGTAGACCATCCGCAGGCAAACGGGCAAGTGGAAGCAGTAAATAAAATTATCAAGTCAACCATCAAGAAGCAACTTGAAAGAGCAAAAGGTGGTTGGGTCGATAGGCTACCACTGGCACTATGGGCATACAGAACTACCCACAAAACTGCGACTGGGCATACTCCGTTTTCATTGGCATACGGATCAGAGGCAATGATTCCGGTAGAAACAGAGGTCCCTTCACATAGAAGAATCCATTTCAATCAAGCGGAGAATGAGAAACTACAGCTTGAGGCACTAGATCTCCTTGATGAAAAAAGAGAGGAGGCTGAGCTCAGAATCGCATCTCATCAGCAAAGGATAGCCAGACATTTCAGTTCCAAAGTTCGCCAACGCAGCTTTGAAATTGGAGATCTAGTTCTAAAGAGAATTATGACAGCAACAGGTGTGTTTGGGCCAAATTGGGAAGGACCATATGTCATAGGTCAAAAGCTTCTGGACGGCACATTCAAACTCACTACTATCGAAGGAGATCAAATTCCAAGAGCTTGGAACAGCAACCACTTGCGTCCATACTTTACTTGATAGCTTTGTTAAAATATTGTAAAAAGAATTATGAATGTATGATTCCTGTAATTGAAAGCGATTGTAAAACTGATGCAAGTGAATAATGAAAGACTATAAAGTGGATGTAGGCCCAAATTCTTGGCCGAACCACTATAAATCTTGTGTTCCTTATTATTATTACATGCTTGCTTTATTTTCGATATGAAAAGTACATTAAATGTATTACTGAAATGTCGATTTAAATTTTTGCAAGCAACGAAAACAAAACTTGTACATTACAAGACCAAGTGATTCTTGTTATCATTCAACAAGCAAATTCCAAGTCGCAAAATTCCCGAGCTTAAATCCTAGATAAGAAGTGCTTCAATTGAACGGTCAATGATTTCGCCGAAAACGGGCTTTAGCTAGTAAATTGAGAAGTTTGAACAAACAAACATCCAATTAAGAAGCTTATGTCCATTCTCGTGAACTGGCCCAGCAATGAAGTACACTTCTTTGGATTAAATAGGCTACTTGTAAGAGAAGGGAGTGCGAGCTTAAAAAATAATAATAGAGAATCACTGAAAAGGCATAAGCAAGTGGACAAGGAACAACTAAAGTCCTCTTCGGAGGCACAACTCTTCGGAGGATAAAGACCTCTAACGAAGCATATGCCGTAAAAAAGAAAGTTCTCTACTCAACCAAAAAAGATTGGAGGAGTCATGACCCTCCAACCATGAGAGAGTAACTTCCAAGCAATCTTCGGAGGCACATTTCACCAGGAGTTGAAGTGTAACAGCCGCTCTTCGGAATTTCACTTCACCAGAGTTGAAATGAAAACAAAATAAAGACCTCTTCGGAGGCACATTTCACCAGGAGTTGAAGTGTAACAGCCGCTCTTCGGAATTTCACTTCACCAGAGTTGAAACGCAAACAAAATAAAGACCTCCTCCCGGAGGCACAATCAAGAAGAAAGACCTCTTCGGAAGCCCACGTTTCACCGAGATTGAAATAAAACTTCCAAGTGTTGAAACGTGAAGAGGCTTCCTTCAAAGGCACAACTCTTTGGAGGTACACGTTTCACCAAGATTGAAATAAAACTTCCAAGTGTTGAAACGTGAAAAAATCCCTCCTCAGGGGTACAACTTTCTATGTTAAAAAAAAAAGTCCTCATCAAGAGCACACTTTAACTTTCAAAGGAAGAGTGATTTACCTATTCTGGAAAATAACCTTCCTCAAAAGAAAAAAGAAAAAAAAAAGGAAAGTTAAAGTACCCTTCAGAGGCCCGCTTTACCTCATAGAAGAATTCACTTGGTAAAATGTGTACATAAACAAAAGAAAAAGTGATTTCTTCGAAGGACAAAGCGTAAAAACTTATATGAAGGGAGTTGTACTCTACGAAAAATTTCTTCAAGAATGAAATAATTATTCTTCAGAAAATAAGAGTGCAAGTCCCCTCGAAGTATAAAATATCGTAAAAACTTATATGAAGGGAATTGTACTCTACGAAAAATTTCTTCAAGAATGAAGTAATTATTCTTCAGAAAATAAGAGTGCAAGTCCCCTCGAAGTATAAAATATTGCAGCAAGCTTATGGTATGGGGGCAACAGGGTATAGCTACATACAGTATAGTATAGCCACACCGGCGAAAGTAATGCTCAAACAACATGCCATAAGCCCGCTGCAATATCATATAAATAAACTTGTGCAAAAATGAATAATAAATGCATTCTCAAATTCAAACAGGAGTCTGTACAAATAAAGGATCATTTTATTCAATTGTATTGCAGATACAAGTTTCGAAATAAAAAGCAGGGGCCGGCACCTGCACAATTCTCGACCAATACATGCAAAAGACAAGAAGCTAAAAGCTGGAATCTTCATTTCTTCTTGCCACCTTTAGACCCTTTACCCGGCCGAATGGTTAGCTTTTCAGGTCGATCTGAAGGCATAAGGGAAGAAGGAGAGGGAGGTGCAACTGGTGCAATTTCCGGTTCCTCTTCAGTAGCAATGATTTTCTTCCCCCTCCTCTTCGATGTTCCGTGCTTCTTTCTTCTCTTCGAAGAAGACTCACTCCCTGGAGTAACAAGAGCGGACAAAACTACGTCATCAGAAGAAGTCCGCTCCGGAGAGATCTCGCCTCCTTCAAGTCCCTCGTCTTTCTGCTCTTGCGAAGCGATAGGGTCATCTAAGCCATGAAGAGCCTCAATTTGCTCCTCTTGTGACCCGGGCTGTGAAGCAGAAGGAGGAGCCACCTGAAGAGACGGAGGAGGGATAACCGGAGGAGGCGAAGTTTGCACAGCACTTGGTGTTTCAACTGCAGAAGAAGAGAAATTAAAAATATTAGTATCTCCCCAAAAGAAGGGAGATATGGGTTCGTCGAGATTCAAGAAGTAATCGAGAAGCTCATCAAATTTTTGAGGAGCAAGCAGGCAATCCACCTGAATCGGACCAATGTCAAAATTACCTAAAGATATTTGCTTCGTTAGTTCAATCTCGTAATTTTGAGCTCCAATATCCTCCAAAGCCACATCATCAGTAGGGGTAATTACCCCGGTTCTTGTAGGAGGCGGGGAATGAGCACTGGAACCCGTGATGTCAATTCCAGGAGAAACTAAAGGACGTTCAGAGGTAGTAGGTGGTAATTATTTTTCAGAACGTTTCTCTTCCGCCATCCCAGTCCGCACTCTGGCGAGTTGCTCTTTTCCCTTGGCAAGAGCGGCGCGGGCATCATCATCAAGATAATGCTCTTCAAGAGCTGACTCAGCGTAGCCAGCGCCTTTACCACCGAGCATATCGAGTGCTGCCTCCCAAACTTCAGCTAGTGTAATTTCATACTTAGGGCCTAGAAAGGCAAGGCTACCACGCCCCAAAATGCTGTGCAGATAGAAATCAAATAATGTTGAGCTAATGTTGGCTTTCGTTGCCTCGTGAGAATCTTCAGCTACAATTTTGCCGGCAACGGCCTCATCACGCTCCGTTTCAGCTTTAGAAAGTTGAAGCTTAAGCATTTGAATCTCCGCCTCTTGGGAGCTATTTTTCTTCCGAAGCTCTGCAATGTCGGCAACATAGCCCTCGCTAATTCCTTTTTGCACTTCGAGCCTGTCTTCGGCATCCCTTTGGCTAGCGTGGGCATCTCTCACTTGTTTGAGGAGCACTTCTTCTTTTTGAGAATAAGAAGTAGAGGAAGCAACAAGCTCTTGTTTCAGTTCTTCAACTTTCGCTTCGAGCTCCTCACTGTAAGAAGCAATGCTTCTCATCTCGGTGCATGTTGCTCGAGCACCTTTTGCCATTCGGCTTTATCATTTTCCATGGTGAGCATGGCCTCTATGTTCGCACGATTAACCCTTTGAAGCTCGTCAACAAGTTTCTGCCAGTTCGACATCCTCTCAATATCAAGCTTAACGGCATCAAGGTTTTGTAACATGGCAGACTTGTCAATGGGGACCAAGTCAAGGTCAAACCTTACTCCCTTCAGACACCACTGAGGAAATCGGCTTTGCAAAGTGGCAGGACCCGGTCCAACTTGGAATTTGGGTCTGCTAATAATAATTTGGATGTTCGACTTCCCGAGAGCGGGAGAGCCGGAAGGAATATCAAGCGAGGCTGGGGCGGTAACCTTTTCAGGAGTTATAGTGGTGTGCTTCTCACCATGTCGCGCTCGCTTGCTCGAGTCTTCAACCATATGACCTTTTCCTCTGTCATCATGGGTTTTTCTTTTATGGGAATCGTCACCTCTCTGTGAAGAATCATGGCGCTCTTCCTTCTCCCTTCTTTCGTAACGCTCCTCTTGAGCCCTCTTCTCTTGAGCCTTTCGGACAGCTCTTTCTTCATCGGATTCTTTGTAAGAGGTTAGGTAACGCCTATAATCATATTGGCTACGCCTCCCGTAGCGCTGGAAATCATCATAATATGAGCTGCTGCGCCCCATTGGAGAATCTGAAATAAAAAATAATAAGATTTAGAAATCTTTAAAGCATAAGAAGATAAGTGCGTAGAAGTGCTGAAAAATCCTAAGTGTTGTGTAATGTGTAAACTACACGCATCAAGCTACAGACCACTCTGTGGAGTAGAGGTAGTGATAACTTGAGTAGGAGGAGTTGACATTTGTTGTAGAGAAGATGTCGCCTCGATTACAGAAGAGATAGTTTTGGAAACATCATCTTTGAAAAGTTCTTGTGAAGTCACAATTAAGTCGCTCAACCCCTCAAAAACATCATCACCATCATGCTTTTTGGGACTTGCTTTCTCAACTCCTTCGTCAGCAGGTCTTCCGGAAGATCGTGGAGGTTCTTCCTCTTCGATAACTGGGGCAAGTACAGACTTGTCAGACGGCCCCGCAGCATCCTTCGGAGTTGAACACTTCACTAGTGGAGTTTCTATAGAGGTTCCTCCCCGCATGTGCTCTTTAGTAGAGACCGGGGCATCAGGAGTTTCCATCGGAGAATCAGGAATTTCAGTTGGAACTTCACGAGGCTGAGTGAAGCGAGAGGAATGAAGAAGCCCATATTGATGTAAAAATTCATCATTTAACAAAAACTTTATACTCCTCTCTTCTGCCGCCACGGCGTTCAATCTTTCAAAAATTTGCTTATAGCATGGATCTCTAGAGGGATGAGGAAGTGCTAAAACAGGAAAAAAGAAGCGAAGTTAGCATTTAGCAACTTAGATTTCGAAAAGCTCAAGAATGGAGAAATAAAAACAGGAAATCTTACTTCCTACTCTCCAGATGGCATAAAACCCTAGAGGACAGCGAACAAAGAAAAACTGATTTAGAAATCCATGAACGCTTTCAGGAAGATCAGTGATGAGTTTGCGGTTTCGAGCACTCCTTATAACTACGATAGAGGGATGATCTTTAATTTTTGTGAATGAGCAGAAGTAGCAGATTTTCCCAAAGCTCGGTAATCGGTCCAAAACTCTCCTAAATAGCACACATAACCCCATCAGAATGGCATGGCCATTGGGGTGCAATTGGAATGGAGAGATAGATAATCGGAGCAGGAACTGCTGAAGGAAGTCATTAAAAGGTGGGATGGCACCGCTCAAGCACATTTGGCGGTTGACAGCAATAAAGCCAAGAGGGGGCCTATCTGCAGTATCATTTGGTCCCGGCAGTAAGGCATCAGCTTCGGCAATGCCAAACTGGATGCGCAATTGGTTAAACACCCGCTGATTCAGAGTTAAGGAAGTTCTCTCCGGAGGGTTATCCAATGGGTTAGCTATTGGGAAGACGTCTTCAGCCTGGCCCATCGGTTCTTCTTGTTGAGAAGTCATTCTACACAAGCAACTGGATGTTCAAATGCGAAGGTGCACGTTTCCTAAAAGTGTGAAGTGTTGTGCAGAACTAATGAAAATAAACAAGTAAATATAACTGAAGTTAAGATAGTTGGCAATTGATCAATTACTAAATTTCAGGACTTGTTAATTTAAAGTTTCAGGTATAGTGTTAGTGCAAACCAGTCAATTTCAGTTGACTATCTCAACATTGCTTTAGCACTCTACTTGGATTCGTTGGTTTAAAGTACTTCATTCACACAATCTATTTAAATTAATTATCTTCTGTTGACTAATCTGTCATTAGATGTGGGCAATCAATGGCAGTATATTCGTCCCGATCTTCTGTGATTGTTGTATTAAACAGGTTGTATACTAGCAAATTGAAGCAATCTGTAAAACTAAAGTATGCAATAAAGTTTAACAGGTTAAAGTCCAGACAATTCAATATTCAGACAATTCAATATTCAGGCAGGTTAAAGTCCAGAAAATTTTTAGCTCAAAGCAGTGTGAAATTCTCCAAGTCCTGTCTCGGCCGCGACTCAAATCCTAGGTTGCATCTAATTGAGCCGGTCATAGGTTCAAACCGCAAGGAGCAACTCGGTATGAAATTCTCCACGACCTATGACTTGAGTCGTTCACGACCTATGGCTTGAATCGTTCATGGCCTATGGCTTAAGTCGTTCGCGGCAGATGGTTTGAGTCGTTCACAGTTCGAAGGATGAGTCGCAGTGAGGATCTAAAAGCCTAAGTCGCTCGTACGACCGAAAACCTAAGTCATCAAAAAACCAACTAGGTCATGAGAATCCTAGGTCATTTCCTCGACTGGTCATCTTCTCTCTAACCCATTAACCCGTTAAAGATCATTTCATCTCTTCCAAACTCGCAGACCAGATAATTCAAGGCACTATAATCCATTGTCCTCTCCTCACACCATCAGAAAATCACTCAGAAGACCAACTCGAATCGCTTCAAGCGCTGCTGTGTCATCGTGGACAATAACGACAGCATGATCGATGGTAGTTGTAAATTGATCAAAAAAAATGCATGAGTCGCGATGGAACATGGCACAAAGATGCATCGGAGTCAGAAAAATGAGGAGTCCGGATTCGTAATTCAATAACAGTAAGGAATCGAGAGAGAATCAGACTCACTTACGCAACAAAGATTATTAGCAGGAAGTTGGAATAGAATTACTTTCGAAAGCTCGGAGGAATGTTAATGGCAGAAAACGACTTACGAGATTAGTATGAGAAGAAGGAGGTAAGAGTGACGACTCAAGTCTTTTATACCAGAGTGGAGGAACATGAGTCGGCACATGCGAGTCAAGATGAGTCGAAGTACACGACCTACGACTTAGGCGTGAACTTCGAGGGGCAAATGTTAACCCCGTTTTCATTAACGAGTTAAGACTCAGGCCGACTCAACTTGTTATGACTTCAAGGAAGGGAACGACTCATGGGGATTAGTGTTTCATGAGACAGGCCGACTCAGTGAGTTACCGACTCAACGAAGTTCACGGCTCATATGAGACGACTCAAGGACTGGACCGACTCATCTACACAAGGTTCGTAACGACTCATTGGATCGACGACTCAACAAACTGAGGAGTTAAACGAGTTAAAGAATTGCGCGACTCACGACTCATGACTCACGATTCAAATATGACTCACTTGCAACCTAAGACCACTAAGTCGTAACCCGCTGTCACAATACTTATAGAATTGACTCGTAAGCGACTCATGACTTGGAATTCTGGAAAGCGAACTATTGAGAGACCAAAGGCTTAAGCAGATAAGCCGGCCACGACTCAACTTGACTCGGCCACGGCTTAGCCTAAGTCGGTCGCGACTCAGGACTTGGGCGAAAAATTCCTATCCAGATTTGCCTATAAATACATGGCCACCTCCAACATTCAAAGGACTTTTGGCTCATTCATTTCAAGCGCCGTTACTCTGCTGCATTCCGAACTACTTCAACACTTAAAGCTTTTGAGATATAAAGAACACCTGAAGGAACTTCACGAAGAAATCATACATGTCCAACATGAGTTCAAAGATTTGGATCGACATTGAAGTTTAGGCTACTTGTTCTAAGTCACTTGTAACTCGAAGTGTGTTGTAATCCGAGTGTAATTGCATCGACTTGTAGTCAAATCGTCAATAAAGATATTCAAAGTGGACGTAGGCTCTCTCTTAAGCCGAACCACTATAAAATTGCTGTTGTTTACTGCTTTTTTCGCTATTATCTGCTTATAATCTGTTCCCGAACTATCGGGTGGTGCTTTCACAATCTCACTTCATACACCGGGGTGTTAGCGTTCAAATTTTAGCGTTAACAGCTATGAGTGTAGTTTCTGTAGAAAATGTGGATAACTGGACATGGTTTTTGAACCATTTAAAACAAATGCTTCAAGAAGATCATACTTTGGTTTTTATGTCAGTTCGCCACTAAGGTTTGCTTTTAGGTGTTCGTGATTTTTTTCTTTCAGATTATCACAGTTATTGCTATTTGCATATGGAACAAAATCATCTTTCAGCGGTAAAAGCCAAAAATGCAAATGTGTCTATTGTTGATCTATTCAAAATGTGTTCTAGATCTTTTAATCTATATGAATTTGAAGGAGCATATTCTAAGTTTTGTCAAATTGGTGGTGTTGCTGGTGTGAATTTTTTAAAGGATAAACCATTTGATAAGTGGGTGGATTTATTTTTTCTAGGGAAATGTTATGGTGAATATAGTTCTAATGTTGCAGCAAGTTTTAATAGTTGGATTTTAGATGAATGAGCATTGCCTATTACTTTGTGTTTAGATGGTATTCGTGTTAAGATTATGGAACAAATGGCTAGAAGAAGAGAAGAATGTCGTTTGTGGAGATCAAGTCTTTTCCCTTCTATGGAGTTACGTTTAGGTGAATTGATTGAAGAAGGATTTGGATGGGATGTATATAAATCTTTCGATTTTTCTTTTGAAATGAAATCTCCAAACTCTCATTGTGTTGATTTGAAGGAACGGGTTTGTAGTTGCAACCAATGGAAAATTACGGGATTTCCTTGTGCTCATGCTATAAAGTGTATGAACAAGTCTAAGTTGTCTGTCTATGATTTTGTCGAGAATTATTTCACTGTTGATGCTTATCGATGTTCTTATGCCGATGCTATAAATCATATTCAAAATTATGATAGGCCTATTGTTGATGGTAACATTCAAGATGTTATCAAGCCACCAAAGGAGAAACGTGGCGCTTGGTAGACGATCAATGAAGCGTAAAGGAGGATTTTCATATTTTTATAACAAGCAAAACAGATGTGGTGAGTGCAAGCAATTTGTTCATAATAAATGGAATTGTCAAACTTCAAAGAAGATATGATTTGATTTTACATTTTGAATTTGTTCAGAGTAATAAGTGTATGTGAGACTTGTTTTGGTGGTCTATAGCAATTGAACATTTTGTTATTAATTTGTATTTAGTATAGCATATTATGAAATTGATTTTAATTTCAGCTGTTTAGTATAGATGATAGTATCAGTTATATATTTTTGCAGTATCAGTTCTGTTGTTTGTTTTTACAAGTTTTGGTTCCAGTATCATTTTTTACAGTATCAGTTTTTACAGTACAGTTTTTATAAGTTTTAACAAGTATCAGTTTTTCAAGTTTTTGGCATCATTTTTTACAGTTTTGGTATCAGTTAGCTTGGTTGGAGATAATATTTGTTTGACTGGATATAAACGACTTTGGTACCAGTTTTGGTTTGTTTTTAGTATCAGTTTCGTGTATTATAATATGTGCTACAATTGACAGCATTACTACTAAATAATTAGAATGATAGCTGGTGTTAGCAAAACCTGACACCAGCACTAATTGTAGTTTCGTAAAGTATGTTGAGTGTAAGTTTTGCAAAACTGATACTATCAGTCATAAGAACTGATACCCAGTTACTGTTTTGTATTGAAATATTATATGAAATTTGATAATATCATTATACAACTGATAGTTGCATCATAAAACTGATAATATTATGTGGGATCCATAGTTGCATGATAGAACGTACACTAGTTAATCTTGTTATAATATAAACAACAATAAAAGAAAAGAACATCAACCACAATATATCATTCCATAAGATCGGTATCATGTACAAGTAAGAGCAGCTTTGTTTTAAGAACATAACAACATTACTTCATAAGTATGAAATTGCAACAGAACATCATACTTCACACGTACACATTTCAACAGAACAACATTATTTTACGAGTACCAAATTTAATTGTGAAATAATGCAATGTGAATTTAGTTCTTTTTTTTTCTTTGTTCTTCTAAGCTTGACATGTATTTAGACAGACTCCAGTAGTGTTCAACATCTGTTAATATTGCATGTACAATCTTTGCTCTTGTTGATAATATTTCCTTCTTTTCAATTTTTATTGGTATCCTGCTTTGTTCAGCGAAATGATGAATATCATTACAAATATTCCACAGTCAAGCCTGTTGAAACCAAAATGTAATATTAGTATCAATTTGCATCAGTTGTATTAACGGTTTATAATTAATATAAAAAATTGAATTTTAGAGATAATGGTACAAGCATATAGTATGCTTTGAATTATAATATTTAACAATTTTACTAGCACACTTAGTATTAATTTCTGCAGGTATCAGTTTGTTTTATGCATGTGTCAGTTTTGTTTCTGTAGGTATCAGTTTCTTTTATGTAGTTATCAGTTTTCTTCCTGTAGTAACTTTTTATTTTTGAACCAAAAGTTTATTGAATTGAGAGATAATAATTTTCAATATTTTTGTTAAGAATCAAATTCAATTAAATATAAAGGGTATACAATGATGTATAGAAGTATGTATGAAATATTATAATGCAAAAACATAGATAGTTTGAATAATGAGCAACTGTCAATTGATTATTACTAATAGTTTCAATTGTATTGTTCATTTTGTTCTTAGTAGATAACGTTTTGACCAAAAAAACTTACATGTCTTCTGCTTGCTTTACACACTTTATTTGATGCATATCATCTTGTTTCACCTCCATGTCTGTTATGTTATTTCTTTTTCAGATCTCTTTGAGCATGTCCTCTATTTTAGTCTCTAAAACAGGAAAAATATTAAAAATTTAGGTCATATTCACTGTGATAAGTATTTTTTTTAAAACAAAGAGAAATCTCATACCAATTTTATAGCTTCTTTTAAACTGGAATTGTTTCTTTCATTTGATCTTCAAGGACGATTAGAATCAACATGGCACCATTGCATTGTTGGGTATGTTAAAGTCACTAATGTCCAGTGGTTCTCATAATGCAAAGGAAAATATATACTTTTAGCAAATTTGTCTTGTACAATGGATTCTAGCATAGGGAGGACAAGTCTTTTTTTCACGCCCTTTATATCACACACAATTGCTTTCTGTTTAATATGACAATAAGTTATGATTTAATAAATGAAGTAATTATTATGTAATTGGATATTAAAGTTTTATTTATCGTCATTGTAGTTGTGAAAGCATAGTTGTGTTCTTCCAGTCCACATTTTGAAATATACCAATCTATAATCTGTACTAAAATCAGAAAAGTACAAGTTTTTTTATTGGCGAAGCAATATTAAATTGTAAATAGTATCAGTAATGTTAATATTGGCTGTGTATGTTGATAAGTATAAAAATAATAAAGCATCAAGTCTATTTAAACATGTTGTGGATTTGGGTATCATTTATGCTTTTATTTTGGTATTAGTTTTGATGTAAAGAAAAAAAATATTATGTACCTGCCCGTCTATCTCGTTTCCTTCTAGTACATGTTCTAGCGCATTCTTTATTGTGACACAACCTCCTCTGATTGTGTCCTTATCTTCCCATGCCACTGCACTATGTTAACAAAAACAATTTGTATATGTTAGATAAACTTAATTTCATATTTAAAATTAATATACATATTTGTACACTTACTTTTCTGATGATATCGTTAATGAAACGAAAGTTTTGATCACGTTTTGTTGCTCAACATTGAGATAGATCAAACATTTGCAATGTCCAAGCCGTATCTCTGAAAGTGTTGGCTCTATTACTGCAAGTGGCTTTGGATTATTGTCTTGTTCACTTTTGTTTTCAACATCTTTTTTCCCTTCGGGTTTTGGTTTATTTGCAACTTTTTTCGTTTCATCTCATATTCAAAGCTATCACGTTGTTTTTTCACTCTTGTTCTTGCCTTCAATCTTTGAATATAAGAAGTTGTCCTTTTTTGTATTGCTTTGATTTTTTTATCACTTAATTTTATGATTGTTTCTTTCTCTTTTCTAACAGCTGGTTGCACAGGTTCTTCTGCATCTTTTTTTTTTCATTTTTTTCACTTTCAAAGTCATGTGTGTCGTAAAGTTTGAAAGATGGAGGGGTAAAGTCAAGCAGTGAAATGACTTATGGTGCATTTTGATTTTTTACATCTACATCCTCTTGAAGATGTTGAGTATCTTCTGTTTTATCTTTCTGCACTAGACTTTCTTTTTCCAACTCTTCTTTTTGATGCACTTCAGTTGGAGTCTGTTTTTTTTTCTTCATGTTCACATTGTATTTCTTCATTGTTCGTTTTTTTACCCAACTCACTTTCTAGTTCGATGGGGATATGTTTCTCCATTTCCTCTGTTTTATCTGCTCTTTTTTGTACACACTCTTCAGCTTTTGTTTCTTTATTTTCTTCATTTCTTCCTATTTCAATTTCTAAAAAAGTATCTGTCTTTAGTTCGCTTTGTAAAATGTAGCTTTGTACATTGAAACTTTCTTTTTTTATTTTCGTCATTGTCTTCACTGCCATTCAAATCATCTTCAAATTTCTTGGTGGTCTTCAGCCTATGATCTTTTTTCTTCATTTTCTTTCAGCTTTAACTTAATTTCTTTCAACCTCAAAATTTCTTGCTCTTCTTTAATTCTTCTTCTTTTTTCTACTTCCAATTCTTTTTTTGTTTTCTTTGTTTCTTCTTCCAAATCTTTTATATGCGTTTGGAAGTTCCTGATGCTTATGTCTTCCTCAAACGAATGTGCACTTTCTTTGGTTTCTTCAAACTTTCTTTTTTTCCATGCTTTTCCTTTTCAATTTTGGGGAAATTTTGTCCAACAGTTTCTGTTTGAAGTTGACATTCTTCATATGGGCTGAGATTTGTGATTTCTTTCACCTATAAAATTGGTATTGGAAAATTTGTTTCAGTTTTAAGCTATGATTTCAATTTGCAATGATAATTGAATTTTTATTGTAATGAAAAGAGGAAATACTAAGCGATAAAACAAATAGCTAATGTTTTAATTTCTGATACTATTAGTATCAGGTTTAATCAAGTAAAATTGTGGTATAAATTTTTGAATTCCAATATCATTTTCTAATAATATCAATATCGGTTTCTTATAGCATTAATATCAGTTTCAAAGATGTAGAACTATGGTATCAGTTATTGTACTATAGTATCAGTTTATTATACTTCTAGTATCAGTTTCAATTGTGAAATTATATGCTATCAGTTTTTGCATTCTAGTATCAGTTTTTGATACTTCCACAATTAGTTTCAAGCATGTAATCATACGGTATCAGTTTTTGCATTTTTGTATCAGTTCATGATACTATTAGTATTCGTTTCAAGCAAGTAAACATTTGGTATAAATTGTTGCATTCTATTTTTGGTTTTTGATACTATTTACTACATACTAATATGGTATCAGTTTTTGCTTAGTGTAGTATCAGTTTTATGTTATAGCAGAAATGATATAAAATTAAACTTTATTCTACATAAGAGTTAAAGCATATTGATTAACAAAAATTAAATGAAATTTTTACTTATATCACCCTCTTTCACATTATCAAAAGCTTCTTTGATTGCTTTGTCTTTTAGTTTCCTTAAGTCCCACTTTGCAAATCTTGGTAAAGGTGCAGTATAATATTGTCTTTGTTGAATGAGATGCAATTTCTCACAAATGCAATACTGTTAACACAAAAAGAATTGATTAGATATGTTTTTTTTAAAAATAAGTAATAAATTTTTGATTAATTTATCTTACCAATGGAAGCATGGAGCATCCCGACATATTTCTTGGCTTATGGATGAACTTCTTAACAAATTTATTGAAATTCTTTTCAATCGTTAGTGGCCAAGAAACCAATTGCATTGTCTCTACATTAATTAAGTATGGTAGAAGTCCTCATCTTAACTTTTGCTGGTTGTTTGGAAAGAAGAATGTTAATAGTATTTCTATTACTATTAAAAATGGCAAGTCTTCTTCATACTCTTTTTTCTTCTTTGCCACTTCTTGCTTTATTCTTTTTTCCACAACATTTCTTGTTATATAAGTGCAATTGCCAAAGTTTCTCTTTGCAAATTACCTGCACTGCATTGGAATTGTTCTGTTTGTCATTTTCTGAGTTGGCTCAATGTTAATTCCTTTTGATGGTAGACCAAATATCAAACTTATATATGTTGCTGTAACTTTCATCCTTTCTTTGGAAAATAAGAATGCATCTTCCACAACTGAGTAGCATTGGCATAAAGCATCCAAATTGTGTTGATGCTTTTTACATTCTTTCATCAAAATTTTCCCTTCATTAAAAACTCTAAAGAAATTATAGAAAGGAGTGCTCTTCAATATGCCCATCTGCTTCTTGGATAGAGCATTTTTTTTGTTTTATCAGTTTTATCGTTCGAATACTGCTTGCAATCCACATCTATAAGCAGTTTGATTCTTTTTATCTTCAGATTTTAATACTTTTTGCTGTTTTGTTTATGATCTTTCTTTTATGCATTTTGGATGTGGATTAACAAAATCGTCATCATCCTATTATTTCAAAATAAAGACAATAAGTTATTTGTGAAACAAATTTTGCTGAAACACAACAATAGGTTGGGTATTAGCTGCAGTGAAATATCTTCAGTCAAATATGTAACAATTTCAAGTTTGCAGTAACTAGGTATCAGTTTGCAGTAAAAAAATATCAGTTTATATTAAGTAGGTATCAGTTTTATGTAACCAAGTATCATTTTTTCAAGTAAGTATCAGTTTTTTATAAGTAGTCAGTTTTTTTGTAAATATGTATCGTTTTTTGCACATATCAAATTTCAACTAAATAATACTGATTTTTATTTTATCAAACAATTTACGCTAAATGATAACTATTATTTCTTATAATTAGGTATCAGTTTGCTGTAATTATCCGCCTTTTCTTTTACCAAATGATTTACATGTATTATTTTTGCAATATTTATCATGCTATAAAGTTATTATGTTTCTTATTTTACCGAATTGAGTTATTCTTCTTCTGATTCTTCATCTGCAGCTTTTTTCCCTTCTTTTTTCTGAGATTTTTCCTGTTTAACATTTTTGATAATATTAGAATACATTTAACAATTTGAAACTGTTAGTATTAGTTTTATAATTTTGCAATTTCAGTTACCTCAGTTTCTGTTAGTATTTTGTTCTGAATCATTTTTTCATTTCTTCTTTTTGTTCTTAGTTCTCTTTTTTGCATATTGTCTTCAACTGCTTTCGCTGCAGGTCTTTGTTGCTGCATGTTCTCTTCTTTGTTCTATGCAAAAAAATTCAATATTACTATAAGAAAACTATACTAACATTGTTATATTTTATTTTATAGTATCAGTTACCTTCTCTGGTATACTTTCACTTACTTCTGGTCTGCTTTTAATTACTGTATTTTTTTTCAGGTCTTCTCTTTGTTCTTTTTTCTCTATTTTTCTTTTTCTCTTCTACTAATGTAGGTTTTTTAAGTTTTAACTTGTTTTGTTTTTCCCTTTATTGTCGTCGGTATCGTTTGCACTAAAGGTAGGTTTTTCTCTTTTATCATTACGTTTTCTTCTTGAATATCTGCTATTGGAAGTGATTCGACATTTCGATTTTCACTTTGTTTCTTCACTTCCGACGTAGTTAGGTTTTCATCGACTATTGATTGTTGTGCTTGTTGTTCATCGACTGTCGATTTTTGAGGTTCTGTTGGAGATGTAGATTTATTTTTGGTTTGCGGTGTCATTTTTTCTTTCGAGCAAAACTTTCGTCAAATTTTGAGTGAAAGGAGGGAGGAGGAAGACGAACAAAATACTTTGTTTTGTTTGAAATTGTATATGGGCTCTCTCCTTGTGGAAATTTTTTTGTGCGCATGTCCTTGTGACTAATTATTTACTTTAATTTGTCCTTAAAAAAATTCCCTAAAAAAATTGGTTTTTGTAATTTGGGTTGATTTGAACTGTTATTAAGTTTTATTTTAATTAAAATATAAAAAAACAAACAAAAAAATCATTTGCCAAAAATAAAATTTTCTTTTAGTTTGTTTTGTTTTAATTTGCTTTAAGTTCCATCCTAGTTTTTAGAAAAAATATTGCATATATCTTATTTTTATTTTTAGGTTTTCAAAGAATGTAATCGCAAAGAAAAGAAGAGCTTGCTAAAAACTGCCGCTCTGCCTGCCAAATAAATTGATTGCTTATAAAAATAATTGTTGCTTTAAAATAATTGCACAATAATTCTGCATGCTCTAGTATTGTGCATTCATCTCTTGTTTTTATTTTTGCATTGCACTGTGGTTGCTTGCATTTTTAGAAAACAAAAACAAAAATCCATTCATAGTTGCGTTGTTAATACACATTTAATTTTTTCTTTGCATTTCATCCTAGAATTTTGATTATAATAACGGTTAGACATCGATAACTCTTAACTGTATATTGACAAGTTGTCTTCTTTGAATAATTTAAATTTTTGGCGTCTAGGCTATGGCAGAGCAATAGCCATTTATAAATATTACGGTGATTCGTAAATATTATAGTGGTTGTTTCTCTGAAGTTACTTAAATCTTCTGTTGTATTGCTACGGTGATTCGTGGTGCACCGATAAATCCTGTCTATTACCTGGCTGACAACTATCTTATTGGATTAAGACAAACCGTGATTATACAATTTTGTATTAGGAGCTATTTAGGATAGATAATTTGTAATTAAACCTTGCATTCATTTAGTTGCACTAGTTCATGCGTATTTTTTTTAAAAATTTAACTTAGTTTTAAATCGTTTTCATTTGAAATTTTCAATCAAAAAATTAAAAAAAAAACTGAGTTAGTCTTTTTTAGAAAAGGAAAAAATCCAAAAAAACATAAATCCTTTTCAAAAGCAAAAAAAATTTGGCAAATCCAAAAACAAAACAAAAGTAAAATTTTCCTCTTGAATAAATTCCTTTTAGTAAATAGTTTTCTTTTATAAAAAAAACCCAAAAAAATATATATACAAAACAAAAAAAAGTATTAAATTTCCATCTATTTTTAAATATTTTCATTTATAAAAGCAAAAAAAAACAAAATCATTCTTGAAAATGTCCGAGTTTCCGTTTTCTTACTCGCCAGAAGTTTACGATAGTTGTGAAAATTAATATAATCCATATAATTTCACATAAAATTTTTGTGGATATTTCAACAGCAAATATTGTGTAAACAATTCTAATTTTGAACAAAAAAATTTAAAAATGATGACCAACCCTCGAATCTTGAAAAGAATATTGAAACAATTTCATCTTTACTTGAACTCTCCACACAACAAAATCAAATGATAAATGAATTGTGTAATTCATATTTGTGAAACAACTTAAGTCAAGAATTTCAAAATAATCAAAATATGAATTCACTGCAAAATTCAAATGATTTCGATTATAACTCATTCCAATACAACTTCGAACTCCAAAAGGAATTTCAAAATCAAAACGGAAATGTGAAGCACTTTTCAAATAATTTTGGCAATGTGAATGATCTCGACTATGGGTTAATAGATAATTTTTGTTCTCAACAAGTTCAAATCGAGCATTCTCAAGTTAATATTTATAAATTAGATTTTGTTGAGCAAATGGATGAAATTTACAATGATCACTCAGATTTTTTATTTGAAACAAACAAAAAACACCGCGAGGAACAAAATCAAATTCCAACATGTGACGAGTCAAGTAATAATCCACCTTTTGTTGACACCAAATAGGCTATGCTTAAACAAACACAAATAAAAATTACATCTTCATCTACATATGATTATGGAAATGAAGTAAATGTTGAAATAAAAATTTGATGGTCTATATTTCAAATCAATAGTTAATAGGCCATGCTTAAAATAGGTTTTTTTTTCAACTTTATTGTCATTTTTCATGAGAGTTAAAAGTGATTTAGTGGTTGTGTTATAGTTCGATGGCTTATGTTGAGAAAATTAATAGCACAAATAGGCCATACTTTTGATAAACACATCAATTAAATTCACTAACGATAAAAAAAAGAGATCATAATTTCATATTTTATTTAATTATGTGATTAATAGAGTGGAATTATATCTAAATTTCCTTTAAACTCTCATATTTTTATCCATTAGCTTTTGTTAGTTTTTACATTTTTTTGGCTTATCACACTCTTCAAATTCTTGGTTTTGATTTGATTGAATAGAGTTCTAAAATCTAACAATTTCCTATGGATCGACCCATACTCGCCACGTATTAAAATTGTACGCCGTGCGCTTGTGGTTAATTTTATTATAAATTCGATCAACAGTATTCTACCGATAGAATTTCCGTCAAAGAACAAAACAGCTAATTTCCTTTCTTATCAGCCTTTCGAGCTCACTGAAGTAGCATGATTATCTCTTCGAAACACCCTTTCGAAGTAGTAGCGGAAGACTATAGGATGGCTCTAAGGTTCAAGGGTATGATTTTTTCTAAATGGTTTCAACCTTGTCGAAAGCTAGAATCGCAAGTGACTTGGATCTGGGCCTAGAATTAAAGGTAAAAGTAGCTTGGGTTTAAGGTTTTTGTGCTCTAAAAGGTTGAAGTCTGGCAAAAGGTGTCCTAAAGTTATAATTGGGATTACTTGAAAATTAAGGGATTCGACCAGGTGGGAAGAGGACTTTCAATGTGGTAGACACCTAAAAAACATGATTAGATCTGATAAAAATCTTTCGAAACAACTAAGTAATCAAGAATGCAAAGATCTTCTCTTATTGACTCAAAGAAGTCTTTATCGATCAATTTTCCCCCAATTTAATTTTCAAATTAGGGTTTACAAATTTTCAGAATTAAGAAAATACAAGTGTAGATTGAATGAATTCAGATCCCCAAAACCAGACCCCTTGGGTCTTATTTATAGATGCGGGTCGGCACCTTTCAACCTAATGCTTTCAACCCAGTCAAAAGGTGGCTTTCGAATTGTCCTTAAACGCCTACATCTTTATTGAAAGGAATGGTTGCGCCTTTCTTCTCTATGTTTTCCTATAGGAGCTTTCGACTCTGCCGATAGGTTGTCTCTAGGAGTTTCGTAAGTGTTGAAATGTTGATGGTTTCGACTCTATTAGTTGCTTCTGAACTTATGCTTGCAACTTGATGCAGAACCTTCCCTAGACATTAATGGATTTGACTGGTTTAAAAGGCTTGGGTTGTCTTTCGAAAGGATTGTTCGGACCAAGGCATGTTTCTAAGTGGGAATGAAGGCGAAACCTTTAGTTTCGAAAGATTTTCCGTGTATATGAAGAGTTGTTATTTATTGTCTTCGAAAGGTGTTGTTTTAACTCGTTCAAAAGGTTTTCATACACATGGAAGCACTTGCTTCGAAAGGCAGTCACTGAAGTGGATGGGTGCTTTCGACCCTTACGACCCATTCGAAAGGTTGTGATACTTCTAGACTCTGACTATAGCATCCCTTCAACTCCTTAAAAAGGTCTTGCTAGAGCTTCTTTCTCTTATCCTTCTTGTCATCCATCCAATATGGTTTTGACAAGGTCGAAAGGATATTTGGTAGTAACAGTCATTCTGCTAGGTGGTCTACTGATAGGTTCAGCTCCTGCCATAAGATCCATCCGATACTCAATAACTCATTTCGGTGGTAATCCTGTATTCGACTCAAAGACATCTGGAAACTCTCTTGCTACTCGAACCTAACTTAACTCTTCTCCCACTTTCATAGCACTTAACAAAGCAAAAACTCTTTGGTCAAAATTCTCCACTGTGAGTAAGATTTGGTTATGACTATCTAGGTGTCTTAGTGATATCTTCCTATCCTGGAAAAATAACCTAGCCTCATACTTACCCAACCAATCCATACCCAAGATGATCTCGAAATCTACGAAATCAAAAGCATACCGACTGCATGCAAACTGATGACCTAATGACTCAAGTTCTAACTGGTCACATCTTATCCCTAAAGTTGCATACACTCATATTGGATTCGCAACCCTTAAGAAATTAACAAGGAATGTGGGTTCTAAGAAAAACCTATTAAACGAACACTGAGATATAAAGGAATGTGATGCACCTGTATCAAATAGTACCCTAACTAGTATACTATGAACCCAAAGCACACCTTCCATCATAGTCTTCCCTTTTATAGCTATAGTTGGCCTAGCATATGATGGTCCAGTAGCAAAGACCTTTCCCCTGTCTAGTGTGACTATTTCTTGACACTGATTCTTATAATGCCCAACCTAATCATAGTTGAAGCACATCGCACCTTTCTTTTCTACAGCATTCTTTCCTTTGCCTGACCGATACTCATGAGCATAATGACCTTTCTTAACCTACTTGAAGCAAACTAAATCAGCCTTTTCTTTACTGGCAGCTTATCCCTTCTGGGCTCCCTTCTTCGTAATGAACTTTCTCTTCTTTCCCTGAGAACATAGGGTTTCAGTCGGCTTTTCTCTAGCAAAAATGGAAAGCACCTCCTCATGGTGAATTGTCATCTCCACAACTACATTACAAGGATCATAGAGATGTGGCAGGGTCTCCCTAGCAATCTCAAGTCTCAATCCTCGAATGAACTTCTCGGTCATTTTGAAGATGGTGTCTATAGCAGCATACCCATATCAGGACTACTCATCAAACTTAGTAGTATAATCAATTACCGACATCTCTCCCTACATCAATTCCATAAAATTTCTCAAGAACGCTAACTTAGAAACTTCATACAAAAACCTTTGCTCAAATCTCCTTCTAAACTCTACCTATGTCCACTCTTCCTCCAGAACTCCGATAGTAACACTATTCCAATAGTGAAGAGCTGCCCCTTGCAACTGTCTAGATGCCAGCCTCCTCTTCTGCTCATCATCCAAACCCAAATCAGTGAAGATTCTCTCATAATGCAATAGATAATTCTCAACTTCTATAGCATCTTCAATTCTCAAAAATAGCTTCACACCAAGACGACTGGTGTTGTGTATGCTAAGCTTAGCATAATTATTTCCAGTTGGAGCCACAAGATTATCTCGTCGAAAATTTCCAACAACACCAGTAGCAGCTCTTGCTTGCATCAGATGGATGAAGAACTGATTCATCGTCCCTATATCTACTGGTGGATTTCTAGCCCCATATTGGCATCATCATTTTGGTTAGCATTAGTCGGTCGAGTCTGGTTCCTTATGGTGAGTCGAGCATTTTCGTTTGTTAAGGTGCTTCTTCCACCGAGATTTCCTTTTCCGTTCCCTACCTCCATATCTTCTTTCTCGTAAATCTACATACGAGCCTTAGTAAGATATAAAAGAACATTCTAAGCGAGAGGGGAATACGTACTTATATATATATATATATATATATATATATATATCAATCAAATACAAGTATGTTATTGTAGCATTAACTCGAACCCCGATCTTATTTTCTACTTCATTGGCTTATTTAAAAAAAAAATTTAGGTTTAAATTCCTTTAAATTTTCATAAACCTATGCTCTAATACCAACTTGTAATATCCCCCACTTGGAGGCATAAAAATAATAGCATGGATGCTGCAGTCATCCATAATTATTAATCCTCGACGACCACGATAATGTTAGATACATTGATATAACAAAAACACATGGATATGGAAAAAATTTAAAATTAACAAATAACTTTCTCGTTCCATTTCAAATTCATTAAATAATGTTGCCACTATTAACCGCATTTAGAGAAAATATAGCTATTACAACATACGCTAAGAGCGACATATGAAAATGATCCTGTTGGGCGGATTCTCGCCCAGAAGGCCACGAGACCGTGAAGCGTCATGTCCCATGCACATTTGAAACCAACAGGCACAGTAGGCGTCATCTCCTTGCACTCAAGTGCTCATGTCCATTCGGAACCTCCTTGTACCATGGTCCATTCGGCATCCATGAACCCAAGTTCATTCGGCGTCCATGCCCTCAACTTCATTCGGCTCTCTCCTCTCATGTCCATTCGGCACCAGCTCAACACCGGACCACACAATGCCGGTCCAATACTCCACATCTCCACCGGACCACACAATGCCGGTCCAAGCTACAACTCCCACTCCACTACCGGATCAACCCCCTACCGAGCCAACCTCATTCGGTCCCCCACTCCATTCGGCAAGGCACAACCACCATTCCATTTGGCATGAACCATGGCCGAACCAACTCCACTGCCACTCCAACACCACCACCGGACCAAGGGATGAAGTCACCATGAAGTCACCATCACCAGTCCAAGCTCCATGCCGAATGAAGCCTCGCCAAACCAGAATGCTACCAGGCCAGATTGGTCCAGCCCAAGCCCGCTAGCAGCCATATACTTCCAAGACCCCTGCCCCCTACCTCACTCTATAAATAGAGGGGCAGGGGTACAACAATGGCAGACAAGTTTGAGAGCTCAAGCAAGGAAGGAACTTTCAAACTACTTTCATATACTCATATACGAAGCATTGTACTTGTAATCTGAAGGAAAGAAGATAATAACATATAAAGTGGACGTAGGCACATTCTGGCCGAACCACTATAAATCCGCGTGTCTTTTACATTTCAGCCCCTACTTCTTTTATATTTATATACTCATCTAAAATCATTGAAAATCACATATAATCAACTAAATAATACGACTTGGAGGTGTTTGTCCATTTTTTGTGCAAACAGATCCCTTGGTTGATCAGAGTATATAACTACCCAAGTAAGTAACTTTGGCTTTATAACACAAACACAACAGAATCAAAATAAAAGGAACACTTATTATCTAGCTTGCCACCTATAAGTCTTCAAAAGCTTACTCGTCTAACGAGGTAATTGATAACCTCAACTCTTAAACTACTCAAAATAAATTGAGCACCTTAGAGTATAAGGGAAAAACATAAACTTCGAGTCAGACATAAAGCCTAGTAAGAATAATATTCTACCCTGCCCAACAATTTAGACATCTAGTGAGACTACGTCGCTTAATGAAACAGGTTTTTCCCTCACTAATATCTTATCCAAAACTTTATAAACCTTATATTATGCTTCTTCATCCACAATAGTTAAAAATAGCAATTCAAAATATTATGATGATATGCAAATAAGTAAATCAATTTTGGACTTCCCATCCCCATTCATTTTTGACTACCTACCTCATTCATAGTTTTCTAGGGTCACTATTAACCTATTAGTTTTCATGGGATAACTAATAACATTTTTAATGCTTATCGAACCTCTGTCAGCTTTCACAGTTTTCAAGGGATCACTATGAACCTAATTGGCCGTACTGATAACTTCATTGTTCCATGGATCCTCCCTAAACCTATTGGTATCTCCAAGAGCTTTCTTCTTATCCTTATTTTCATGGGTTGACTAGGAACCTTTTGACTTCTGTCAATAACTTAATCCGAATATAGTTTTCTTGGTTTCACTACAAATATATTGGCCTTTTCAAATAACTCTTTATAATCATAGTTTTCATGGCTTTACTATGAACCTATTGGCCTCTACCAATAACTTTTCCTAAACATAGTTTTCATGGGTTTGCTATGAACCTGTCTATCTAACAACTTCTGTAACTAGTATTTAAGCATCCTATATTCTGGTCTATCTGACCTCCTGGATGCAATTCTACTCATTCAGGAGTTAACTCAATTTATGTTCACTACTGGGTCAACCTAGCTGGTTAATTTGCCTCTTTCTCCCAAAAATACAGTTATGGGTCCATTTTACAATGAATATGTAAATTAGAAGAAGCAAACATAATAACATAATAGTCAGCAAAATTTATGGTTAATATTCTTGAAATCATTTTATGAAGCAAAGCTTCATCAAAAACTCCATACTTAAAATCATTTCAAAACTCCTTTATTATGCCATGTTTTTCCTTTTAAAAATGAGATTAGGTTCTTTGTTTTGAAAACTAAGGCTTTCAGATCCATTAAACTTTACTTTCGGAACCCTTGGGTAACCTCCTTCAAAAGCATTCAAAACTTCTTTTCAAAACACTAAGCATATACCTTTCGAAACAGTTTAAGTCATCTATTTCGAAACATATATCTTTGAAAGTATTAAAGCATTGCTTATTAACTCTTTGAAGTGTAGCTTTGAAATCATTGAAAGTACCCCTTTCAAAACCATTGTGTTATGTTTAAAAATAAATTTTGGGTCGAAGTTAATATATACGAAAGTGCCCATTTCGAAACCATTTACCTTTAAACAAAAATAATTGGGGTAATACCGATGGATTCTGAAACGTCCTTTCGAAAGCTTTAATCATTTAGGTAAAACATTGGAAGGATGGCTTCAAAACCCCTATCGAAGCCATTTCCTTTGAAACCTTAAAAAACCCTTTCGAAAGCTTTAGGAAGTGGCTTGGTACATTCATAAACAAAAGCTACCTTTCAAAAGCATTTGTTGATTTCAATCCCTTCGAAAGGCATAGGGATGGCAGAAGGGTTTCGACTAGGTCGAAACAACCCTTTTCAAAAGCATTGATTTTAAATCAAAGCAACTCATTCGAAAGCTCCACTTTAAACAAAAAGGTGACAACCCCATCGAAAGCTATCTAGATGTCTTGTTTAAAAGCATTGGTTTCGACTCCTTCCAAAGCATTCATTACAACAAGGTAAGCGATCGTTTGAAAGTAAAAAAAAATTTTCGACCCCATCGAAAGCTATGTTCCGACACAATGGCTTCTGCCTTTCTCCAATCCACTACGTACCAACATGGTGATACTTTGTGTATTGGTTTTGGCTCGGTTGTTTTGACTTGATTGAAGAGGAAGCATGGGGTCGAAAGATTACTTATGAAAGAAGCGGAACCTGCTTTTCTAGGTAAAGTTCGATTTAATGCCTTTTTTATTAGTTGCTTTTTAACTAAACTGCCTATTTGTAAACATTTAATTGGTTGCCATAACTTTTCAAATTCTTTTCCAAATAAAACTGCCACATTATTTCAAATCTAAACAAAGATAAAATTAACAATTAAGCCCTTTCATTATGCAAAACAATTAAATCATTTAAGTCCTTTTTTGAAATAAATTAATTTCCATAGTAAGTTACTTCGGAAAAATTCCTAAAAATTATAAAAATTCTCTTTTAATATTTTATGTAGCATATCTAAATTTCAGACCCAAATTCTTTAAAATAATAGCTAAAATAATTTTAAACCAAATTTATTCATATTTTCCTTTGGAAATTCATAATAAATTTTTCATAGCTTGGAAAATTATAAAAATTAAAACCCATCTCTAAAATCTTGTTTTACATAACACATAAATTCCTCATGGCATTCAAAATTTAATATAATTGATTTTATCCTTAAACTACATGAATAATATTCAAACAATTTTGTTTGAATCAAACATGTTATAAAATCCAAGCATATCATCATCGAAAATCATTATAATGGATTTAAACATAAACCCAAAAATTAAATGATCATAAAAAAATAAAGATGGTTTAAATTATTATTCACCTTGATTAGGATAAGGAATTTGAGATTTGATCTTTGATTAATTCCCTTAGCTTGATTCCTTAGCTTTAGATTTAATTTTTCCCTTTTTCCTTTTGGTAATGATCGGATTTCCTCTTCTTTGATTACGTTTTGTGTTTTGAGAAAAATGAACATGAATGGAAAAACGTGGGTTCAAGGTATTAAGGAGTTATTGTGCGTAATTCCTAATATGCCCTTGTTTTAATTAAGTAACATACAAAACCATTCATAAGCCCATTTATTTAATTAAGCTCGGCCTCTAAATATTTGTTCAAATCACAATCCCCTTATCACTCTAATATTTATATTAATCTATTTAATTTATCTAATTAAATCTTCTAAATAGTGTTATCAAAAAATTAGGGTTGTTACCAAGATTTGCCTTACCAGGTTGTCTTCTCGTATGGGAGCACCCCTACATCCTCCTACAACATTTCCAACAATGCTGGTTGTTACATCCCTTTGCTTTTGTTTTCCATCCGTCCAATTTAGGCTAGAAATGAATGAATTCTCCTATTCCATTGCTATATAAATTCCCCTTCTTGTCCTTCTTATGGTCGGCGGCTGCATGGTTAGCAACACGTCCATTTTTTCCTTTAGAGCTTTTTGAATATATAAGAAACTTGGGTTAAGATCACCGATTTTCTTATCAAACTCTCTTCTGGTAATAACTTACTGGAGAGAAGAAGAGTCTGGAGTGGAGTTTCCATTATTAACTTTTGTTTTATAGGCACTTGCTTCATTATCACCAATAATTTCTCTCATAGATCTTCCGATGCATATTTTCTTTTAGGAGCCATTAAAGTTGGAAAATTCCAATTTCTTTAAGTAAATTTTTTGGATCTAACTTCTAAATCTATCTAATCCAAAGTGGATAGCTATATCTATGCCTAGATTCAGTTTTCATAGTGACTGCACCAAAATGTTGAAGCCAAAATGGATCAATATCTAAGATTGAGTTGTAGAGAACACTGTGATCCCTAGATCTAGGGGACAACAGTAACAATAAAAGGAAAATACTAGAAATAAGAAAGAGACACGTAAATTTTATATGCTCCGACAATTATTGGCCTATGTCCACTTTATTTCTTGGTTACTTACTGATTAGATATTGTTTGATTTAGATTTCAAAAGATTTGAGAGAGAATACGTCACAAGTATTGGGGTTAAAACATATTCTAAGTCCTAGGATTTCCGAAAGTAGTTGCCTTGGTGACTATCGTGTGGATGAAGGAGATGAAGAAGAGATAGAGCTTCCGTGTAGTGATGGCAGCAACCAAATCTTGTTTTGACTATTCTATGGTTTGTATTTATAGGAGAAACAATCATATTGGGCCAAAAGTTAAGTTAGAGAAGAGTTCAGATCATGGCCCGAAGGAGTGTGAAAAGTCACGAGACCCACCAAGATGTGTGAACATATTGGTAAAGACCTCTACATGTCGGTGCAGATATGTTTATGTTGCCTTAATCTGGTCAAACTATTTTGCACCCTTCTTCTTTCTTTATTTTGAGACGTCTTATGCTATTTCCATCATTCGTTGATTGATTTTGATGATCGTTCCTTCATTATTTGGTTATTCTACCCCTTTAGATTAACTCTTCAACTCAGATAATAGATCGTTTAAAACCTTTTGAAATCACTTGAGCAATCATTACTGAAGTAAAGAATAACTTGTGTAAAGTTTGAGTGGATAATACAGAACAACGGCAAGTCACCACAGACATGATCAATTCGGCACTGATCTCTCTTCTTAGCGTATTTTTGAGTGAAACTTCTTGGCTATTTATTTGCCACATTTAAGTGTGTCTCCAAGAATTCAAGTCATTTCATCTTCATTATGATGTTTTAACTTTAATTTATTTCTGCTTAGTTAAAATCCCAGTAAATATTTATAACATACGATGATCTAATATATTCATTAGTGAGTTAATGTTACACTTCTTTGACTGTGAGTCATTTGTTCGATTCCTAATGATAACCAACTATTTTTATAAAAAACTATTCTCGGGTTCAAAAATGAGTGTGAGTTTTACAAATAAGTACAATATATTTTTAAAGATTTTCTGTAACGACCCAGAATTTTGAACAATTTAAATTGAAAATATTTAATTTATTTTAAATATTTGAATGATGGTTTGGATTGAATTTCAAATTATCAGAATGAATTTAGCGATTAAATTATAGAATTTAATCTATTGAAAGTTGAATAAAAATTTGAATCTTCAATTTTAAGCCAATTAAAAATATTTACAAGGATTGTAAAATTCATATTGATAATACTGAAGGTAATAGAAGCTTCAGAATTGAAATTTAAAGTGATTTGTTCAATTTTGAAATTATATCGTTTGAATCGATATTTAAAAATAGCCGTCCGAGGCACAGTCTCGGAATTCGACGAAACCAGTTCCATTGGGTCCGTAATATCGAATTATTCTCGGATTTCAAGTTTCGTATTTTTCGGAGTTGTTATGTGAGCGTACGTTGAGTAAACGCGTCGAAAATTTAAATCGAATTCAATTGAAATTAATATTTTAATTAGGTAACGACATACACATGTTACCTTCCTAAATTCGCGCCTAAAATTACGGCAAGGATCACGCTAAAGATCGTGCAGAGCATACTTCGTTCCATTTTAAAATCCCTCTCCCTCACTCTTAAATCCATTCACAGAAGAAATTAATGGCCGACACTCCTCTTCAACTTAGAATTAAATCGAACGAAAAAAAAAGAAAACATAGCCTCACTCCCTTTCTTCTTCAGCTTCACAAACGAAAATAATAACAATGGCCATTGTCTTCAAATCCCTAGCTGAAGCCTCGTTTTAAAAATCCCAAATCATATCATTCGAATCGAAATCAAAGGAAGCGATCGGGATGATGATCGAATCGCGTTCGATTCAAGGTTAGTTTCGCGAGCATGGCAATTGATGGCGGCATAGGAAGGCCGCGAGCGCGTGTGGGCTCGTGCATGGGGCGATTATGGCGGAGAGGCTCGGAATAGCTGGAGGCGTTCGCGATGGTAGGGTGGCGCGCGATTCGAACGAGCGGCGGCAGCGCTGTTAAGTCGCGATGGAGGTTGGGGGTCGACGTCGAGTTTCTGATGATGGCAGGTAGCAGTTTCAATTATCTTCAATTCAATTTAAAAATGTATTATGGTATTTTAAATATTACAGTAAAGAAAAATTATAGGATTGAGGGATTTACAAATTTGTTTCCAGTTAATTTAAATATGAGAATAAAAGTGCAGAAAAACAGTAAGTTAAATATTAAATTTGTAACATCTTGATTTGAAATTAAGTAATTGCAGTAGGAGAAATAATATATCATATTATAAGTAAATATGAGTAAGTTTTATTAAAAGAAATAGAAATTCAAGTTTTAAGCTTAAAGAAGGAACAAAAATTTTGAAGGGTTTAAACAAGTTTTCAGATATTTTAAAAAACTATAAGGATTTATAAATATATATGTATATATATAACAGTGAAATTTTTACAAAGGGATTTTTAAATATTGAAGAAATTTATATAAGCAAATATTTGAAATATTTATGAAAATGAGATTTTGGTTTAAAGTAAATTTAGTTGAAGTTTAAACTTGAACTAGACAAATTTGTTAGGAGTAATTTGTTTAAAATTTAAGGTGTTATTTTAAAATTAAAAAACTATGGGTTAATTAAAGTATTTTTATTCACTAAAAGATATTCCTAAAAAAGGGAATTGATAAATAAAATTGATTAAGTTATTGAAAGAGAGTTTGGTAAATTTAATTTAATTTTTAGTTAAAATAAGTTTATTTAAGAAGAAATTGGTTTAAATAAAACTATTGATTAATTAAACAATCAAGAACGAAAATTTATTATTCAATCTGTTTGAATATTAATGAATGTGTATAATATTTATACAAGGTTCAAAAATAGTGAAGAAAACAAGTTGAATTGGAAATGGATTGCTAATAAAAGAAAAGGTGAGAACTTCTCACTCTAAAGGATTTATTTAAATTTTAAATAATTAGATTTAAAATTGTTTAGTTGTGTTGATTGAATGCTTGAATGATGATTGTTATATATATTGGATGTGAATAGACCCTATACGCCGTTAGTAAGCGGAGGTTATTTATTACACACATATACCGCGATATTCCACCTCGAAGGGGAATTGGTATTATATTATATATATAGCAATATATATATATATATATTGGCATATGTATATATTGCAGTTGATTGATTTCCCGCATTGCATAGCGGATGAGACCCTATTGCGCCGCCTATTAAGCGGATAATATTTTATAAATCCCATATACCGCGATATTCCACCTCGAAGTGGAATGGGTATTGTGCTAATGTCTGTGGATGCAGGGAAACAGGTTGGAGGGATCCAACTGGATTCCTCACAAATATTTATTTGATTCAAATATTGCGATATTTGATTGTTTATCATATCGATATATGATATTTGAAAGTCGTGATTGACTATTTGATGTGTTGCATCATCGGATCCATTTATGAAGTTTAAAAACAACGATTTTAAGGGATTTCTAAAGTGATTTTTGAAAGTATACGTTTGTAAAATATTTTTGGAATTGATTCATCTTAAATAAATAAACGTTATAATTTTTAATATTGTAAAAATTATGATTTTTGAGAAATACAGTTAAAAGTTGATTTTTGAAAATATGGGATTAATGATTTTATAAAATAATTTAAATTGGGATTTTTGAATTTATTATAAAAAGTTTAAAAATAGGATTTATAAAATTTGATTATTTTATAAATCAAAATGATGAAATTATAAAGGAGTTTAAAGACGTTTTAAAAGAATAATATAAATTGATCCATATAAAAGATTTATAAATTGATATTTATAAATTAAAAATATTGGAATTGTAAAACGAGCTTTTATAAGTATGAGAATGAATTGTGAATGAATTTCATAAATGAATGAAATCTATAGGATTATAACGGTGAAGTTATAAATGGAATTTTACAAGCAGTAGGTTTATAAAATTTATAAAGTTATTTAGGGAATAGATTTGGATAAATAAATGAATCTTTTAAGTTATAAAATTTATAATTATGAAGTTTAAAGGAACGATTTTGCAAACAAATAAATTATAAGCATTTAACTTGTAATATGGACTTTCGGTATATAATTGAGTTATTAATCGAATAGGTTAATAAAGGAAATTATAAAAGGAAGTTGTTATAAAATAAATAGAAATGGAATTTATAAACATTATTTTATAAATCCGCAATGACTTATTTTGATAAGTAAATTTTTGTAATTTGTTAATGGAGTTACATTCACGTTTTAGAAAGTGAACACTCCTTTGAAATAAAATGAATAGAAATGATGAAATTGGTTAACAAGTATATTCACGTTTTTGAATAGTGAATAATATGTTAAAGAAATGTTTTGGATGTGATGTTTTAAATAGAATTAAACCGATCTAAAGATGTTTTAAAATGTATTAAGATTCGAAACCATAGGTCTCCACATTCATTGTTGAAATAGACGTTTTCGAGAAATAGAAGGAAATGGTAGACTATAACACTGTTGTTATAGTAAATGATTTCCGAAAGGAAATGTTTTGTATAGTATTGGGATTTATATATCTATTTTAATTTCGAATCCCTATACTAGTGATTTTGGGTTGTCGTAACGATGTTTTACGCAACATTCGTTTTGGCCCAAATAAATATGTTTAAGAGCATGATTTCCTTAAAGAATGAAATATATACTTAATTTCGATTTAAGTATATTGAATATTTTCCAAGTGTAGAAAATAAATAAAATTTGTGAATTACTTATGAATAAATAAGTATGGAAATGTTTTTCCAATGTGAAATGAAACGTTTTGAGAATTTATCTTTTTGAAGATAAATTGAAAATGAATAATTGAAATTGTATATGCATAGATATTTTAGAATATAAATTCACTATGGAATTTATAAAAGAAAGGGGAATTTGTTTAAAAATAAATATTGATTTATTTTTGAAGTGTGAAAATTATATATCTAGTAAAGATATTTTTGGGAAATAAATAATTTGGAAAATTATTTGGAATCTGGTGATGTGTGCATATCCATTGATAGTTCAATAACCGACTATCAATATTTACCTTTGAAAGGTATTTGTTGTGATTTGCTTGGATTTGAATGCCACACTTATTTTTAAATTATTGCGCTCGTTATTCGGATTACCCATTCCGAATAGTGATACGACGTAATGGATAGCATTGATGACCGGTGTTGAAGACCGGATATTTTTGAAAGCGAAAGGACAACTCGTCGATTGTCTTTGCACCGAGTAGCTACGGTATAGAGACTCCATATGTGATGGGAAGTCCGAACGTGATTAGTGAATATCCGGATTGCAAGGACTTCTTTGTAAGTCCCTTCGGTTCTGTTCGATCCCGAAACAGACTTGTATGGATAGTATGTCTGACATTACAAATTGGGATATAAAGCTGATTTCTTTCAAATATATTTCTGTTGGTGGCGGAGAATTTATTCTCTTAGCTTAACACCCTTCTCTGAGACGTACGAGCTCAGAGGTTATATAGTTGAAGGTTACCAGCAATATATTCCTAATTTGGTAATGTGACATGCTGAGTGTTGCTGTGAAATGATCATTGTGTTGATTATTTGTGATAGGATCATTTATTTGATCGTTTATCTTTGTGATCATTTCTATGATCATTTGTTGACCCAAAGCATGACTTTGTATAAAGCGTGGCTTTATGGACGTTACTTCGTCGAGCCTCACAAACCGGTAATGGTCGAAACAAGAATTGTGCGGCAAGGTTTTCAGGGATAGCTTCCCTAGGGTATGACCATTCCTTCTGGAAAAGGGTAGTATCATGGTATGGAGCCCAGATACTTACTCATGTTGAAACACTTATTATTATGGTGTGATGTTGGTTAGAGAGCTCTCGTTTAAAGGTCCCAAAGGACTTGGGGTGGTATATCTGAGGTTTCTTACTCCCTGGGAAAGGGGTAGCCGACCTTGTTTGGCAGAGATCCAGTTGGGTTCTCGGGGCGTCCTTCCAGAGGCGTTTCCATGTGGCAATGGGAAGTTCCTTGGCCTGACCATTTATTGGAAAAATCCATTCAAACAATACGAGACTTGTACGGTTTTAGTTGTAGAACCTGTCATCTAATATGGTAGCTATAATAAGCATACTATAATGGTACATATGCTGGCTAAGATTTATATTCTACTTTCGAAACATTTTCTACACTATGCACTAGTAATAATATCAAATGTTTCTTTTTTTAATACGTATCAAGCATCTTTGACTAACATAAGAAGAAATCTCCTCCAAGTCTGCGTTTGCATTGTGTGTGTGGCAGGAGGTCTTATGGTAGTCTCATTTTTAAAAACATTGCGAATCTATTTTAAAAATATCCCTCTATTATGATTTTAAAGAAAAATAAACTGTTTTGAGTTCCCACACCAGTCACATGACTGACTCGGAGTTTATTGTTTTCCTTCCTAAACTCTGAGTGTCCACCAATTTCAACACGGGCAGTCAAGAGTTAAGGTTTATCAGGATATTCTGGAATTCAGGAATTGCTGGAGGCAAGATGGATGGGGTGGCGTATTCACTAGTATTTCTTTTCCGTTGTTTGTTGTTGTTTGTTGTTGTACACTCTGATGTAATGTAATGAAATGAAATGTAATAACTGATATAGTTCTTTGTTTAAAGATTATTCATTTATCTATTATATGTTGTTCCGCTGCGATTGTAAGATTCTGATGTTGTGTTCTGTTATTTCTTTCTGTCCTGTTCTATTTTCTATCTTTTCTCTTTTCTCCTACCTCTTTCTTTTTCTTTTTTTCTTCTCTAAACCCGGTTCGTATTTCTGTTCATCTTGAGTTAATCACTGGAGATTAGTGTCTATTCAAGGAGTACGGATTTGCGGGTCTTTACATTTGGTATCAGAGCATATGGTTAAGCGACAACCATGGTTCTGTTGGGTGTTACTCATTAGAGATAGAGTCAGCAGTACTCTAGAATGAGTTTGAGTGTAATAATAGATATGAGCGCGTATTTGTTAGTGAATATAAAATTGTTTTTGAATCGGGTAAATAAGATAATTTTGCCCAAAGCTATTTTTTGATAGAGAAGAAATAATTTTCTATGAATTATTATAGTATATGGTTGCATGATTGTTAGGAAGTAATTATATTAAATTATTATCATTATTATATGGAATTAAATAAAAAATAAAATTGATTGAATTCAAGTAAACTAACTTGATAAATTATTAATTCATGGACTAATGAATTGGTTAAAATTAAAGTTTAGCCGTGAGCTAAATTTGAAGATAAATTTGAATTTGTATATAAATTCAAGCAAGTAAAAGAAATAAATTGAAATTCCCTTTGTTAGTAATTAAGTAAATTCGAGATGAATTGAATATGGAAATTTAAAATGATTAAGTGAATGTACTAATTGAAATGAATTAGCGAATAAAACTAACTTAAGTAGTAATACGAATTAGTAAATGAAAGTTAATCGTTAGAATTTAATATTTAGAACTGTGAATTGAATTCGAATGGAATTTGAATTGTAAAATTGAATTCAAATGAAATTTAAATTGTGAATTGAATTCAAATGGAATTGAAATTGTGAATTGAATTGAAATGTAAAATTGAATGAAAATTAATGTGTAACTTCAATAGTGAAGTAAAAACGTATAAGAAGCATATGTTGAAAATTTTGTAATGAATAGGCAAAATAGTTTGAATGTTGGAATTAGATATTATGACTAGCAGGATATACAGGTGTATAAAGGAATTGGGATTTGATTTCAAAGATAAAATTGAATTGCTCGACAAAAAGGTATGTATTTCAATTTCAGTATGAGATTTGATGATTTTCTTCTCCAGCCACTTGGCTTTCTCTTTTCTTTTTGATTCTGAGGGACCGTGGTGCCATTTTGTAGTTGTACCGAGCTAGCCGCGCAAAGGAGACGCTGGCGAAATTTTTCGAAAATTTAGGGTGTTAGAAAAATTTTGAGAAATTTTGAAAGTTTGAAATTTGAATTTAAATTTAAATTTGAATTGTTAGGAAAACAATGTTGTTTGAAACTTATAATTGAAGTTGGAAAGCTAGTTGAAATGATAGTGAATCTCTAATAAAAAGATTTGTTTTAGGAAGTTGATAAACTATTTGGATTGTGAAAAATAGTAGACGAGATAAGGGTATTCTTCTTAACTTGTAATTTCGAGACGAAATTCTTTTAAGGGGGGAAGATTGTAACGACCCAGAATTTTGAACAATTTAAATTGAAAATGTTTAATTTATTTTAAATATTTGAATGATGGTTTGGATTGAATTTCAAATTATCAGAATGAATTTAGCGATTAAATTATAGAATTTAATCTATTGAAAGTTGAATAAAAATTTGAATCTTCAATTTTAAGCCAATTAAAAATATTTAAAAGGATTGTAAAATTCATATTGATAATACTGAAGATAATAGAAGCTTCAGAATTGAAATTTAAAGTGATCTGTTCAGTTTTGAAATTATATCGTTTGAATCAATATTTAAAAATAGCCGTCCGAGGCACAGTCTCGGAATTCGACGAAACCAGTTCCATTGGGTCCGTAATATTGAATTATTCTTGGATTTCAAATTTCGTATTTTTCGGAGTTGTTATGTGCGCGTACGTTGAGTAAACGCGTCGAAAATTTAAATCGAATTCAATTGAAATTAATATTTTAATTAGTTAACGACATACACATGTTACCTTCCTAAATTCACGCCTAAAATTACGGCAAGGATCACGCTAAAGATCGTGCAGAGCATACTTCGTTCCATTTTAAAATCCCTCTCCCTCACTTTTAAATCCATTTACAGAAGAAATTAATGGCCGACACTCCTCTTCAACTCAGAATTAAATCGAACGAAAAAAAAGAAGAAAACATAGCCTCACTCCCTTTCTTCTTCAGCTTCACAAACGAAAATAATAACAATGGCCGTTGTCTTCAAATCCCTAGCCGAAGCCTCGTTATAAAAATCCCAAATCATATCATTCGAATCGAAATCAAAGGGAGTGACCGGGATGAAGATCGAATCGCGTTCGATTCAAGGTTGGTTTCGCGAGCACAGCAATTGATGGCGGCATAGGAAGGCCGCGAGCGCGTGGAGGCTCGTGCATGGGGCGATGACGGCGGAGAGGCTCGGAATAGCTGGAGGCGTTCGCGATGGTAGGGTGGCGCGCGATTCGAACGAGCGGCGGCGGCAGCGCTGTTAAGTCGCGATGGAGGTTGGGGGTCGACGTCGAGTTTCTGATGATGGCAGGTAGCAGTTTCAATTATCTTCAATTCAATTTAAAAATGTATTATGGTATTTTAAATATTACAGTAAAGAAAAATTATGGGATTGAGGGATTTACAAATTTGTTTCCAGTTAATTTAAATATGAGAATAAAAGTGCAGAAAAACAGTAAGTTAAATATTAAATTTGTAACATCTTGATTTGAAATTAAGTAATTGCAGTATGAGAAATAATATATCATATTATAAGTAAATATGAGTAAGTTTTATTAAAAGAAATAGAAATTCAAGTTTTAAGCTTAAAGAAGGAACAAAAATTTTGAAGGGTTTAAACAAGTTTTCAGATATTTTAAAAAACTATAAGGATTTATAAATATATATGTATATATATAACAGTGAAATTTTTACAAAGGGATTTTTAAATATTGAAGAAATTTATATAAGCAAATATTTGAAATATTTATGGAAATGAGATTTTGGTTTAAAGTAAATTTAGTTGAAGTTTAAACTTGAACTAGACAAATTTGTTAGGAGTAATTTGTTTAAAATTTAAGGTGTTATTTTAAAATTAAAAAACTATGGGTTAATTAAAGTATTTTTATTCACTAAAAGATATTCCTAAAAAAGGGAATTGATAAATAAAATTGATTAAGTTATTGAAAGAGAGTTTGGTAAATTTAATTTAATTTTTAGTTAAAATAAATTTATTTAAGAAGAAATTGGTTTAAATAAAACTATTGATTAATTAAACAATCAAGAACGAAAATTTATTATTCAATCTGTTTGAATATTAATGAATGTGTATAATATTTATACAAGGTTCAAAAATAGTGAAGAAAACAAGTTGAATTGGAAATGGATTGCTAATAAAAGCAAAGGTGAGAACTTCTCACTCTAAAGGATTTATTTAAATTTTAAATAGTTAGATTTAAAATTGTTTAGTTGTGTTGATTGAATGCTTGAATGATGATTGTTATATATATTGGATGTGAATAGACCCTATACGCCGTTAGTAAGCGGAGGTTATTTATTACACACATATACCGCGATATTCCACCTCGAAGGGGAATTGGTATTATATTATATATATAGCAATATATATATATATATATATATTGGCATATGTATATATTGCAGTTGATTGATTTCCCGCATTGCATAGCGGATGAGACCCTATTGCGCCGCCTATTAAGCGGATAATATTTTATAAATCCCATATACCGCGATATTCCACCTCGAAGTGGAATGGGTATTGTGCTAATGTCTGTGGATGCAGGGAAACAGGTTGGAGGGATCCAACTAGATTCCTCACAAATATTTATTTGATTCAGATATTGCGATATTTGATTGTTTATCATATCGATATATGATATTTGAAAGTCGTGATTGACTATTTGATGTGTTGCATCATCGGATCCATTTATGAAGTTTAAAAACAACGATTTTAAGGGATTTCTAAAGTGATTTTTGAAAGTATACGTTTGTAAAATATTTTTGGAATTGATTCATCTTAAATAAATAAACGTTATAATTTTTAATATTGTAAAAATTATGATTTTTGAGAAATACAGTTAAAAGTTGATTTTTGAAAATATGGGATTAATGATTTTATAAAATAATTTAAATTGGGATTTCTGAATTTATTATAAAAAGTTTAAAAATAGGATTTATAAAATTTGATTATTTTATAAATCAAAATGATGAAATTATAAAGGAGTTTAAAGACGTTTTAAAAGAATAATATAAATTGATCCATATAAAAGATTTATAAATTGATATTTATAAATTAAAAATATTGGAATTGTAAAACGAGCTTTTATAAGTATGAGAATGAATTGTGAATGAATTTCATAAATGAATGAAATCTATAGGATTATAACGGTGAAGTTATAAATGGAATTTTACAAGCAGTAGGTTTATAAAATTTATAAAGTTATTTAGGGAATAGATTTGGATAAATAAATGAATCTTATAAGTTATAAAATTTATAATTATGAAGTTTAAAGGAACGATTTTGCAAACAAATAAATTATAAGCATTTAACTTATAATATGGACTTTCGGTATATAATTGAGTTATTAATCGAATAGGTTAATAAAGGAAATTATAAAAGGAAGTTGTTATAAAATAAATAGAAATGGAATTTATAAACATTATTTTATAAATCCGCAATGACTTATTTTGATAAGTAAATTTTTGTAATTTGTTAATGGAGTTACATTCACGTTTTAGAAAGTGAACACTCCTTTAAAATAAAATGAATAGAAATGATGAAATTGGTTAACAAGTATATTCACGTTTTTGAATAGTGAATAATATGTTAAAGAAATGTTTTGGATGTGATGTTTTAAATAGAATTAAACCGATCTAAAGATGTTTTAAAATGTATTAAGATTCGAAACCATAGGTCTCCACATTCATTGTTGAAATAGACGTTTTCGAGAAATAGAAGGAAATGGTAGACTATAACACTGTTGTTATAGTAAATGATTTCCGAAAGGAAATGTTTTGTATAGTATTGGGATTTATATATCTATTTTAATTTCGAATCCCTATACTAGTGATTTTGGGTTGTCGTAACGATGTTTTACGCAACATTCGTTTTGGCCCAAATAAATATGTTTAAGAGCATGATTTCCTTAAAGAATGAAATATATACTTAATTTCGATTTAAGTATATTGAATATTTTCCAAGTGTAGAAAATAAATAAAATTTGTGAATTACTTATGAATAAATAAGTATGGAAATGTTTTTCCAATGTGAAATGAAACGTTTTGAGAATTTATCTTTTTGAAGATAAATTGAAAATGAATAATTGAAATTGTATATGCATAGATATTTTAGAATATAAATTCACTATGGAATTTATAAAAGAAAGGGGAATTTGTTTAAAAATAAATATTGATTTATTTTTGAAGTGTGAAAATTATATATCTAGTAAAGATATTTTTGGGAAATAAATAATTTGGAAAATTATTTGGAATCTGGTGATGTGTGCATATCCATTGATAGTTCAATAACCGACTATCAATATTTACCTTTGAAAGGTATTTGTTGTGATTTGCTTGGATTTGAATGCCACGCTTATTTTTAAATTATTGCGCTCGTTATTCGGATTACCCATTCCGAATAGTGATACGACGTAATGGATAGCATTGATGACCGGTGTTGAAGACCGGATATTTTTGAAAGCGAAAGGACAACTCGTCGATTGTCTTTGCACCGAGTAGCTACGGTATAGAGACTCCATATGTGATGGGAAGTCCGAACGTGATTAGTGAATATCCGGATTGCAAGGACTTCTTTGTAAGTCCCTTCGGTTCTGTTCGATCCCGAAACAGACTTGTATGGATAGTATGTCTGACATTACAAATTGGGATATAAAGCTGATTTCTTTCAAATATATTTCTGTTGGTGGCGGAGAATTTATTCTCTTAGCTTAACACCCTTCTCTGAGACGTACGAGCTCAGAGGTTATATAGTTGAAGGTTACCAGCAATATATTCCTAATTTGGTAATGTGACATGCTGAGTGTTGCCGTGAAATGATCATTGTGTTGATTATTTGTGATAGGATCATTTATTTGATCGTTTATCTTTGTGATCATTTCTATGATCATTTGTTGACCCAAAGCATGACTTTGTATAAAGCGTGGCTTTGTGGACGTGACTTCGTCGAGCCTCACAAACCGGTAATGGTCGAAACAGGAATTGTGCGGCAAGGTTTTCAGGGATAGCTTCCCTAGGGTATGACCATTCCTTCTAGAAAAGGGTAGTATCATGGTATGGAGCCCAGATACTTACTCATGTTGAAACACTTATTATTATGGTGTGATGTTGGTTAGAGAGCTGTCGTTTAAAGGTCCCAAAGGACTTGGGGTGGTATATCTGAGGTTTCTTACTCCCTGGGAAAGGGGTAGCCGACCTTGTTTGGCAGAGATCCAGTTGGGTTCTCGGGGCGTCCTTCCAGAGGCGTTTCCATGTGGCAATGGGAAGTTCCTTGGCCTGACCATTTATTGGAAAAATCCATTCAAACAATACGAGACTTGTACGGTTTTAGTTGTAGAACCTGTCATCTAATATGGTAGCTATAATAAGCATACTATAATGGTACATATGCTGGCTAAGATTTATATTCTACTTTCGAAACATTTTCTACACTATGCACTAGTAATAATATCAAATGTTTCTTTTTTTAATACGTATCAAGCATCTTTGACTAACATAAGAAGAAATCTCCTCCAAGTCTGCGTTTGCATTGTGTGTGTGGCAGGAGGTCTTATGGTAGTCTCATTTTTAAAAACATTGCGAATCTATTTTAAAAATATCCCTCTATTTTGATTTTAAAGAAAAATAAACTGTTTTGAGTTCCCACACCAGTCACATGACTGACTCGGAGTTTATTGTTTTCCTTCCTAAACTCTGAGTGTCCACCAATTTCAACACGGGCAGTCAAGAGTTAAGGTTTATCAGGATATTCTGGAATTCAGGAATTGCTGGAGGCAAGATGGATGGGGTGGCGTATTCACTAGTATTTCTTTTCCGTTGTTTGTTGTTGTTTGTTGTTGTACACTCTGATGTAATGTAATGAAATGAAATGTAATAACTGATATAGTTCTTTGTTTAAAGATTATTCATTTATCTATTATATGTTGTTCCGCTGCGATTGTAAGATTCTGATGTTGTGTTCTGTTATTTCTTTCTGTCTGTTCTATTTTCTATCCTTTCTCTTTTCTCCTACCTCTTTCTTTTTCTTTTTTTCTTCTCTAAACCCTAAGGGTTCGTATTTCTGTTCATCTTGAGTTAATCACTGGAGATTAGTGTCTATTCAAGGAGTACGGATTTGTGGGTCTTTACATTTTCTTTCCTAACTTTAAAACTGTGCGGATTTTAGGAAATATATACACCTTATTTTTACATATTTTCTTATATAACTTTAAAAAATTATGTAGAATTTAAATAAAGAATACAAATTAATTTCACTCTGTAAAGCATACATTGAGTTATCCTATTTTAGGGCCTAAAAATATTTTGAGACGGCCCTGAAGCTTTATCAATGGTTTCATCCACATTCTCTGCATTTTCCCCATGCACTATTCCCTCAATAATATCTATTCTATCCTCTTCTAAGGGTGATGTGCTATGCAGTGAGTGCAACCAGTTCTTGCACTTTATAATATTACCCAACATTACCGCCATCTTTATTCCTGACCCTCCAAGGCATCATGAACTTATACGTCATCTATTATATGTGTTGATGATGATGAATTGTCTTTTTTTGTTTCTCCTATTCTTAAGAGAGGAAAATCATAATGGTTATAGAAATTCTTAGGCGCGTGATAGGCGGTAAGCATGGAGTAGGGATTAATCGTTTAGGCAGAGATTAGTCGATGACTAATCGGACCTAGGCATCAAGGCTATCTCAAATTGTTTTTAGGCCCTAAACTAAAATAAATCAAAGTATGTTTTGCGGAGTAAAATTAATTTTTATTCATTTAATTAAAATCTACACTCGTTTTTTTAACGTTCTATAAGAATATATGTAAAAATAGGGTGTATGTATTCCTTAAAATCTACATACTTTTAAAGTTAGGGAAGAAAACTTTAAAGAAATATTGCACTTATTCGTAAAAATCACATTCATTTTGAATTAGAGAAGAATTTTTATAAAAACAGTTAGTTATCATTAGGAATCGAACACATGATTCATAGTCAAAGAAATATTACACTAACTCACTAATATGTTGAATGTATATATTTGACTATTGTATGTTATAAATTTTAATACTTCATAAATACTATGTTTAATCGGGGCCCTCGAACAATTTGGGCCTTAGGCGTTGCCTAGTATGCCTATCAGTTAAGACATCCATGCTACGCTTTTTTGATAAACTCATGCATTTTGGATGCAAATTTAGTAATTTTTTTAGTATTAATTGGTCCACAAAGGGATATCATGGATTTGGTTATCTTGTAAGCAACTATGGGGAAAAATTACTTGAAACAAAGTTCATGATGCTTATAAGCGACATCATGTCTAAATTTGTGCATATAAACCTGTTAATATGCTTAGATAATGTAGTAGCTCTACTCTAAGCTACCTAGGCATATATTTAGATGGTAACGTTGACCTAACGCTTAAGTGGGGGCATGGGCGGAAGCCAATAAGGATTTTTAAATAGAGCAATGCATATAGTGTTGTCACATACTCAACCTTTTTTGGATGGAGAATAAGCGTTACCAACATTCAAATAAATACGTTGAATGGAAGACTCTGATTAATTATAGGAGTTTTAATTCGCAAGAATGCTTTTTGGCTTACTTATGGTCCGCCACCGACCCTATCGTGTTGGACATGAACTGCGCTCTTTTTTATACTTGGCTAATGGTTACCCAAGAGATATCGATCAGGTCAATGTGAATTTCCAATTGGGTAGAGTGTTGAATAGCTTATGTCTGTTTACTCTCTACGAGCTAGAAAATTCTTTATTTTAAATGCAAAACAAGATGGATTATATTTGCTAGTCCTCCATTTATTGAATACTATGAAATGAACCTAAAGGGGGTTCCTTTAAGGTTCGAGAATGATTGTTTGGAGTTTATCCATATTGATGATAGCGCTATCCTAAAAATGCTTCATCACAGTGATGCTGTTTGTCTAACTATCCAGTTTAGCAATTTTTGACTAATACTAGACACATCATTAGATACAAAGTTCTATTTTCTCCTTGAAATTTTGTTTGTAATTTCTCGTTTGTTAATCCTATTTGTAAATTTAATTAGTATTTGTAAATACATGATAAGTCACTGAATATTTGCATTTCCAGTGTGTTGGTTCAGAAATTGAGATTTTGATTTTATGCCACCATTCGTTGCACAGTTATATTAATAACTTTTTATTTTATCTTTGCGCCATAATGTTAGGATATCTTTGTCATAGTGTCATCTATTGTTTAAATCTTCTATTTTTTAAATTGGAAAGGAGAAAGCTGAAAGAATCACGAAATTGATAAGCGACACTAATATTCCATCTCCAATTGTGGATGATGAAAATCCATTTCATTTTAAATTAATATTTTTGAAAGGTGTTATTCTCATTCTATTTCCATTTTTTTTTTATTTTTCCATTATAATTAGAATTAGTTGCCTCGGCATTGAGTTGAAAAATCAACCTGACGAGAATAAATTTTTTACAATAAGTGCTGTAACGTAATAGGATTTGAATATCTGTCTTAGATTGAAATTGGTGGTAATTTTTTTTTTGAATATATCAACCTTTCTTCCATCACACTATATAGACGTGTAGGCCACTCTGAGGAAAATTATTATAAGTGCCCTTTTGTTGTTTGCCATTATAAATAAATATGTAATTTTCTCCCATATCAAGCCATTTAGTTTCATATGCGCATATTTACATTCATACTTCTTATTCACATATAGATTCAAACATTTGCGTTTGTAATTGGGTAATTTTATGCACGTACACACATATACACACACATATATATTGTTTGATGTCTAGCTTGTGAATATGAATTTATTTGATGGTCGTATGAAGTTTTATTGTCATGCAAATAATGGCTAAATTTACTATATAAAAATAGAAATTTCAATACTAAATCTGATCAATATGTATTAATAACTGTTAAATTTATTTAGCTTACTTGAATCTTTATAGATTTTTGAAATAGTATGTCAGGTTCATAGGAACATAATTGTAACACATACAAGGTTTCATTAATAAGAAATTCTTCTATAGATTATCTTTTTGGTTTTTCTTTCATAAGGGTTATGATGGAAAATGGATAAAAAATATGAATTAAGTACAATCTCTATGAGAATTTAGAAGAAATATATTGACAATATGTATACCATAAGTGTCAAAAATTGAATGGCATCTAGATCTATCATTTGTATACTACTTATGTGGGAATTTTATCTTTGTTTCGCATATATGGTAATGTGCTAGGTGAATCCAACTATTCTATTCTGTTTAAAAAAAACTAATATTTATTATTTGGTACACATTTCTTTCATATAAATATAACTTTATAAATAAAAGCCTCTTACCTTTTTATATTAACAACATAAAAGAAGTAAACAATGTTTGAATACAGTGGCAAGACATACCGCTTTTATTGAAATATTTGCTTAGGACTTAATATATCTTATTGTCCCTCATGCTCTACATCAATAACACACAAATAGTTTAAGATAAAAATATATTTCCTACATACAATTCCTTGAAGATGGAAGCTCCTCAAAGAGCTATGTTTTTCTTCTTATGTTAATATTTTCGACTTTCAGGTTCTTTAAAAATGTTTAAATGTGGCATTTCATATTTCTTTTTCTAAATATCAACAAATTTAGGCCATGACTTTATGAAAATTCACATCCTATGCAAATAATATTTTCTAAATGATATAATCAAATTTTAAATTTTTTTCTTGGTTTCCTAGTTTATATGATTTTTTTTAAAATCCAATTATTGTATTTTATTTCTTTGTAGTAATTATTATCTTTCTTCTTACAAACTTGGTTATGCAGATTAATTTTGCTTGGCTATATTGCCTAAGGATTTTGGTAGGCAACAAGCATATAATATTTCCACCACATATCGGTACATTTACTATCCTATAGATACTCCACCAATAAATTACGTTTAACATACTTAAGAATATAAGCATATATTTTTGTGGTTTTTCTCGTAAGAAAGTCTAGTTCCATGTACAATCCTTTGCTTTCATCCGTTCTTAAGGAAACTATGGAAATAATAAGAGCATAGGGAACCACTTTATATTTTTAAAGGATATGTATTAGGATAATTCCACTGGAATTACTATCATTCAAAAAACTGTACTTCTCACAGTGCAAAGGTTAAATGAAGATTGCAGAATTTGGTTACAGTTTTATTTACTGAAATTTTCTTTATAGTTCTTTGTTTGTTTGTTGATAATCTTTTTTGAGTTAATTTTTCCAAATACACTTCTAACCACCTATTATAGAAATGTCGTCATAAATTTGATAGTATTGTTTTATTTTGTCAAATTTACAATATCTATGCATAAACAGGTACACTCGCAATATAGGTAAAATTAAAGATACGAGTTTTTTGAAGTGCTCTATTTATAGCCTTTGAATAATCTATGATCGCAACCCAAATATTTTAAGAAAGTTCATGATAATTATATTTAACCACTTTTGTTGAGAGCACCATATTATACTATTGTGGATAAATAATAACAATACTCAAATAAGAAGCAAAAATTTGTTGATAGAGTGGGAAGTTGTTAAGTCTTTAAGCTGGGTGGTTGAAAATACAATGGTCCATATATTCTCAACTTTATAACTATATTAGCTTATTCTTTTTTGCCATTTTACTAAATCAACTGTGAATTATTATTTTAAAAGGTTATTATTTTTTTCTAAAAGGAGGGGTCTAATATATAAGCTAACTTGAGCCTGATTTTGTGAGTCGATAGATTAACTCTTGCATCAAGGACACAAAGCATAATCGGCTTAGGAAGGTAAGGTAACAAAACAATCTCTATATTTCTATTACTTTCATATAACAAAGTTAAGCCAAGATTAACTATTACATTGTGTTATCAGTTGAACAATTATCATACTTGGAACTATTAGCACAACTATCTTTTGAGAATCAAGTACTTCGACTTGGATGTCATGATAGATTTGAATCATTTATTGCTAATAGTCAGTCATGTTAAGGGATTCATCTACAATTTCAATGACCAAAAGTAATGATCGAAAAGTGATGAATTCACCAAAATAGCTTACTACTAAGAAATCTAATTTATTGTGGAGAAAAGGTATCCCTACTAGTAGCGAAATTGACTACAAAATGTTGCATAGAAATTCAAAGACACCGAATTTATGATCTGGGTGATCCTCTTACTTCCTATGAAACTAAAATATATACTTGTAGTATCAATAATTTAATTTTCAACCTCCTACATTCATGAAATTTATGCTTGGTCTCTATGGTAGTTCAACCAAAGCAACATTAAGATATTTTCTCTTTTTTCCTTTTACTTACAGGAAATTCATTTCTCCTTTTAGTTTTTAACTTACAAATGTTAACATGAGATATTTTATAATGTATTCTTAGTCAAGGCACATGATAAGTTGACCATAGTGGTAACATGTAAGCAGTTTGTATAAATTTCATATATATTAACAGGGTTTGTAACCAAGAAGAAGTTAACAGACGTTGGAATGTCAAGGCAAAGATGAAATGACTCAAAAAGTTGGAAGTATGCTCAAAGGGATGGAGAAACATCTGGGAAAAATCTAATTGAAAATGGTGGTAAGGGAATAACTCGGTACCGAGTCATTTTGATCGATGCCAAGTCATTTTCTTTCCTCTTTCTACCTCCCAAACTCCATACACCTCAAATATAACTCCAACCACTTATGGCTAAATGGTTTTCCCAGCATTTAGACAAGCGATTCCAAGGATTGATGAGAAGAAAGTGAAAAAAGCTTGATAATTAAAGTGTTATCGGGCAGATTGCTAGAATCAACTCAAAGATGATGAAACAAGCTTGGAAAATTATCAAGTAGAAGATAAAAGAGCAAAGAAAGTTATGAAGTCCCCTTTGTGACTAAGGAAATGGATCAGTACTGAGTCATTTAGAATGGTACCGATTCATTTTATTAGGGCATGGGCATTTATGTTTCACTTGTACAACATCGGGCAACAATCTAGACTTCATTGCAAGCAGGCTTCTGACCCACCTTAGCTTCCCTTTAAATATAGACTATGATGACTGCCCTACACCATCAATGCTCAAATCTAAGGAAAACATCCAGCATCTATCCTGAAATCTGAAGCACGTTCCATCATCCGTCCTCATATCTACCGGCGTGTGCAAAACACTACGCATGAAATCCTAGCCTTGGGATATTTTGTAATAATATACTGCCTTCAATCATCGTTTTCATCTAAACTAAGCAAACAAGCATATATGCAACCAACAAGCATACTAATGTCTATAATAACCTATTAACATATATAATAACATACAAACATAACATCCAAGCAACCAATTTGGGAACAATGTCAAAAATAGCGCAACTCTAGCAAAATGGTCAAAATAACATCAGAATAGAAAAATGTGATATTTAATTCAAAATCATTTACAAACACTTTTAGTTCTTTCATAAAATAAGATATAGGTTTTAATTGTTTTAGAAAACACATTTTAAAGTTAGAAATAATCTCAAAACGTTATTCTAAGATTATGCTAACAACCATAGTGCAATGGAGAGGATATCACTCACCTAAACCAAATTAGTCTAAACCATTGCCAAGTTCTAGAGCTCTTTATCACAAGCACAACGCAAGAAATGGCATCCAAAATGGACCTCATATGCAAAAGATACACATTTTATAAGATAACGAATTGAATAAACAATTAATTAACTTAACTAAAAAATTAACAAAAGTATGGAAGAAGGTTAATACGACTGAATTTTTGATTCAAAAGGGATGTTTCAAAGGTCCAAGTAGTCATACAATACAAAGGCCTTCGACCCGGATGAAGATAAATAAACCTTCCACCACAACCAACCTTTCGAAATAGATAGACAAGCAATTGTGAATTTGGAACTCCTTTCGAAAGCAATCAATAGTGATCTTTTAACTACAAATGTGACGACCCAGAATTTCTAACGATCTAAATTGGAATAACTAATTGATTTTAAAATTTTAAAAAAAAATTAAAAAAAAATTGTTTAACTTGCATTCAAATATCATCATTATTTGGAACTTTATTATTGGATTTAATTTCTGGAAGCTGGGTAAGATGTTGAATCTGGAGATTTAAGCCTGGTAAAATAATTTGAAGGCTTATAAAATTTATAATGAGGATACTGAAGATAATAGAATCGTTAAAATTTAATTTAAAGATGGTTTGTTCAATTTTAATATTTTAATGCTTAAATTGATATTTAAAAAAAATATCCTTTCGAGGCACAGTCTCGGAATTCGATGAAACTAGTTCCATTGGATCCGTAATAGTTAGTTATTATCGGATTTCAATTTTTGTGGCAATCGGAGTTGTCGTTTGACCCTGACATCTTGAAACGCGTAGAACTATTTTAATCGATTTAATTTAAAATTGATCGTTTACTTTTGCAAATCACACATATGATCAAATTAGCTTTCGAAACAGGTTCCATTGTGTTCGGAACGTGGGTAAAACCTTATAAACGTCTGTCAGCATGTCTGATTCGGGTTTGGGATTTCGCGCTATGCAAAACGTGATATTTTCAATATTATATTATTTTATAAAGCGTACTCAAGAAGCTTATCCTCCAAATAAATATCTTTCATCCCCTTTTCTTTCAACAGATAGAAAAAAATCGACCCCTCTTTCTTTCATTATCCAAACAGAAATTGAACCGAAAAGAATAAAAAAAATGCTGGCGACACGTCGACTCGGCCGAGCTTGAAGCATCGGCATGGAGTTGTCTCATCTTCGGTCGACGGCGTCGCGCAGTTCGATTAGGTTGGGGGAGGCGTGGGTTTCGTGTTCGACGTAGAGGTCGGTCGCGAGTTAATCGAAGACGAGTGAACTCATGCCGACTTCGTGAGGCGAGCCGATGCTTGGAAGCAACGGTTAGGGCATGGGGGCTCGTGTGGCTAGGGTTGCTTCGCGATTTTCGATGCTTGTTTTCGGTCGCGACTGGAAGAGAGGGGGGAGCTGTTGCTCAGTGACGAGGTGAGTGTATGTTTATTTATTTATTTATTTATTTATATATCTACACAGAAAAGAAAAATTCACAGAGGAGAAATACCAGTATGTGAAACTTTTATACAAGTATGAATAAATATAAGTGGCATGTTATAATTTACTAATTTGTATAAAATTGAATTGTGAAACTATAGGTTGATCATTAATATATGGGTTTCACCAGAAAAGAAATAATTATTTATTATTAGAAATAGGTTTGAATAAAATAAATGGTAAATCGAATTTTTATTAAATGGTAATTGATAATTTAATTATTATTTCAAGTATTGATAAGACCTATAATGTTTGTACAAGGTCTAAAACTCGTGGAAGTAAATCGAGAATAAAGTGGGTTGCGAAACAGGAATCGAAGGTGAGTAAATCTCACTATGTTGGATCTCTATCTAAATTTAAATGGTTAAATTTATAGTATTGGATTGAATGAATTAATTGATCTGATATGCACTGTGAATTGATGTTCTGGTAATTTTGGTATTGGATGGTTTTTGAGTTAATGGTTGCTTAACTCGAAGTATTGGGAGTTTTAAGTTGTTTTAGACTAAAAAAATACATAAATAAATAAATAAAAATAAATAAGAAAATGTTTCCGTTTAATATTACTAAAGATTTAATGATTTTGATACATTAAATTAGTAGGGTAATTGAAATGGATAATTAATTAATTTAATTAATTAATGATTTGGGTTATTTAATTCAGTAATTAAAGGTATTTGAATAAATAATAAATTGAGTTGTAAGTTAATTAACTAAGTATAAGTAATTCAGAATAATCATTCGATGGTGTGATAAATAATTACTTAATGTAATTAATAAATATATTTACTTTGTGGAATTTATCAAGTGATTAATTAAGATAATTAATTAAAGAGTAATTGATTTATTAGTGAAGTAAATAAAAGAATAGTTAATTACATATTGAGATTAATCGAGAATGATTAATATTGAGTTTGAATTAAAGTAATTAATTTGGATTAAAACAAATCAAAACGTAATTGGAAATCATTTGTTTATATAATTGACGATGAAATTAAAGATTGATTAATTATGTTAAATTAATCATAAGAATCATGAGAAATTAATTAATGTAAGTAATTAAGAATTAGTGTAATTGATTCTAGTTAATTAATTTGTGAGGTAATTAAAGATTACCCATTGATTTGGTAAGAATAATTTATATCGTGAAATTAATTAAAGATAATTACTTAAATGAAATTGGAAGTTAATTAATCCAGTGTGATTGATTAAGGTAAATAAGAAAGGGTTGATTAATTAATTGATTTGAAAATTAATTCATGAAGGAATCTAAGTGATTGAGGTTTGAATTCAATTAGAATCGATTGAATCGATTTGTATGTGATTAAGCTTTGTTTCTGAATGATTGAATGGTATTGGATGACTTGAAGGAGTTGATAACTCTGATATGAAATGTTGAGTATTATTTGGATAACCTGGGATAAAATGACATAAGATTAGAAGAGACCGGGGTTGGGTATAGAAGAAATACCCGAAACCACTTCGAATGTTTGTAGATTGATATATAAAATCTATATGATGAATTGAAGTGATTCGGAGGTATTGGACTATTTTAAAATCTAAATCTTAGGTATTTAGAAACTTAAATGTGGACTAAGTGTTGTTTACAATAATTTGTGGCTTGTGAATTAATATATGTTACCCGAGTTCATAAAAGTTGATTCTCTTGGTATTCCATGTTAGTTGGGTTTACTCACGCTGGTTTCCAGCCTGACCCGGGTGTTACTTTGGTGTAATGCTCGGGTCAGACCGAGTAATACAGATTTTTAGGTAGGTACGTTCTGGAGCTCAGGAGGCGAGCTAGAGGCAATATCATATAGAGTGTATCCGCTGTATTTATATTATTGTTAATCTGAGTCATGATAATTGTAAATATTCAGTGACTGTATATTATTTGAAAACTCTAATGTATATTAAATGTAACCGATAGTTATAATATTCTTTTGTAAACTGTTATTATTTATTATATTTTATCCACTGCGATTGTGAGATGTTTGGTGTTTCTGTTCTTATTCTTCTATCTCTTTCTTCTTTTTCATAACTATCTGGGATTTTCGGGTGCGAAAATTTCGGGTCGTTACAGTTGGTATCAGAGCAGAAAGGTTAAGCGTGAACCTTGGCTCTAGTGGGAATTACTCATTGAATAGAGTCCGTAGTACTCTAGAATGAGTTGAGTGTATGTATATATATATATATATATATATATATATATATATATATATATATATATCTATGAGAGCGTACTTGTTATTTGCTTATAAAGATTTTAAATGATTTTATATAAAATATATCTTGATATATAAAGTAATATTTCCTTCTAATGAATATTTAGGTGATTGGTTGTTAAAATATTGGGATTAAGTTAAGAAGTAATATAAAATACGACCAAAATGAAACTTATAACCAAAGTTGAAGAATAAACTTATATAACAAAATGGAATTTGAAATATTGATTGTAAATGAAATTTATAAGTTGAAATAAACTTCATAAATAAATGAAATTATAATTTGAAATAGAATTCCAGAGAATAATTGAAAATAAAGTAAGATGAAAATTCCAGAGTAATGTTTAAATATGAATTGGATGGATTGGGAATTTGGAATTTTTGGGAAAATTTAAAATTCCTTTGGATTTGAAAGTGGTTTCCAAAGGTTTTGGAAAAGTAATAGTGTTATTTCAAATATTTTTGGTGTTGAATTTGAAACCTAGGAGCTTTGAAATTAAAAATATTTGGAAATGTTTTTAAATAGATAAAAGCATTGAACTCTTTCAGTCACTGGAAAATAACGTCGGTGATGACTGCAGCATTATCGATGTTTATTTTCGAGTTTCTAGAAGAGAAATTGCTACCAAATTGTTTTACATTGGAATTGTTTGTGAACTGGGTTTGGTTTTGAAATTCAAAGGGTTAATCTAATTTGCCAAAGAATTGTGGATATAGTTGAATTCTAAGGTGATATTGAAATTTTGGAAATTTGTTTAAACTCTGGAACCTTGATTAAAACGTTTATGGAATAATAAAAATATATTGGCTAAATAAAATGTATAATTCCGAGTTAAAAGCAAAATGTGAATGTAATTGATTATAAATAGAAATTGTAAAATTGAAATTGTAATTAAAATTGTACAAGTTTAAAGATCAAACGGAATTTGATTTGAAGTTGGAAGGAAATTGAGAATCAATTCAATTTGAATCGGGGTTAAACCAATTTTAGTGGAAATTGAAGATTATGCAATTTTGGAATTGGGCCAATTTAAATGGGAGTGGAAATTTAAATTGAAATGTTGGGAAAGTGAACAGTTTTTACTCTAGACCATTTTCAATATAAATTGTCTTAATATAAACTTATTTTTTTTCTAAGCTATTAAATATATACAACCTTTCTTTTTTAAAGCCAAATTATTTATACTTGTTTTATAATTATTTTGGAACTATTTAACCATTTTCGGCTGTTTTCTAAACCCATTACTATATTTCAACTATGTTACAAATTAATTACTAATTTATAACTATTTTGCAATTATCTAAAAGTTTTGAAACTATTTAACTATTTTCCAACTATTTAACTATTTTACAGCTATTTTGCAAACTAATCATTATTTTTCAACTACTTATCTATTTTTAGATTTTCGAGCTATTTCCTAAATATAAACTGGTTGAAGTTCAAACTGTTATTGATTAAATACCCAACTGGAATAAGAATTGAGGTGATAATCCAAACGGGGATTAATATAAATGGGAATAAGGAATTGTGAATTGAAAGGAAATTGATTTGGCTGATAATCAATGAAGTTAAATACGTAGGATGTACGTATACTATTCTAGTCGCCTAGTGATTTGATCTAGATTCGAACATAGAATTTCGAGATAGTTATATCGATCCGAGTGGGATTTTTCACTCGATTTTCGACGACGAACCTGGATATGGATTGTTGATTGGTTCTGGATATTCTCTATCATAGTTATAGCTATGCAAGGAGAACGACGGTTTTTGATCAAGAAACCATATCTGTGTCCGCACTAGGAAGTCGGGTGGACGATACTAGTTCGGAAGTGAAATTGTGTGATCGAGTGAGCGATCAGATTGATATGAGTACGGATGATATAAGTACATCGTACGGATTAGAATAAAATTGAAATTAGGAAGAGTAATCAAATTTAAATATTTGATTTTGAATAAAAAAAGTTATATATCTTTGTTATATATAAAATTAAGCTTCCCTTGTTAAAGTTATTGCCGGAAGAAAAGGATTTTTGAAAGTGTTTGAAGTATAAAAGGGAGTTTTATACAAATTTGAAGAGATCCCAAGTTTTTAAAATTTTATATATCTGAATATATATATAAAGGATCTTATGAGGAATTTGGAAAAAGATTGGGAACCTTCGGGTTAGAAAGGCTTTTGATTTTTGGGTAAAATCAATATTGAATTTGGAAGGCCTGGTTTGAGAATTTATCGATTTTGGGATAATCGATTTTGGGTAAAGGAGCCTTGTATGAGATCATACTAGGTGTATGATTTGAAGATACTATATGTGTACAGTATAAAATGTTTTAATGATGGCTCTGGGGAAAAAGGCGCTCCCTTGAATGAACTTCTCAGGAGTGCCACCGGGTGGTGCTGCCTTGAGCCCCAAGGGGGGGTTCTAAAGTTGATCATGTGAGGAGTCCGGACAAAACTAGTTCCTGAGGATTATGAGTTGTGTATACCATAGCGGAAGTCGTGTGTGCCGCTGAGAGCCAACAGTCTGCGTTTGATTTTATATCGGTAGACTGCGACCTATGGTATAACATAGCGTAAGTCGTGTGTGCCGCTGAGAGCCAACAGTCTACGTTTGATTTCATATCGGTAGACTGCGACCTATGGTATAACGTAGCGTAAGTCGTGTGTGCCGCTGGGAGCCAACAGTCTGCGACCTATGTAGGAGTGGAGAAGTTTCATTTTGACAACGAAAATCAGAGGCCGTTGAGAGATGCAGTTGCATGGACTTTTGCTGTGACGGCAACGTAACCCTAGATGTAACTGTGATCTGTTGTGTGGGATCCATGGCGTAATCGAGAGGCCGCGGAGAGCCTGCAGTTGCATGGACTTTTTCTGCGACGGCAACGTAACCTTGGAATGTAACTGTGACCATGGATGGTGGTGATGATTTTCAGAGCATTGTCACCAAAGAAATTTCCTCTATTTTCAAAAATTGTTTTCGATATTTTCAATAAACTTATTTTCAAAGTATTTTCACTGGATGTTGAAAACGGGTTTACCAAGTACTTACAGGTTTTCAGTCCTACGCCTGATCAACGTATGACTGAATTTCTGTGAGAACAAGGATGAACTGGTTGAGACATCGAGTCATACAAAGTATTTTATGAGGAGCTATTTTACTAAGTATGATGTGAATTTAAAAGCATTTCTAAATTTTTCTAAATAAAGTGTTGGAATTTTGGGAAAATAAAGGAAATCCAAACTGGAATTTTAATGAAGTGATTTTGTAATTGAAATCGAATATTGATTTAGAAATTGGAAATAGGCTAATTGGTTAAATAATTGTTTGATTGAGTATGTTAATAAAATTTAACTTGGGTAAACAAATGGATTGTAAATTAATAATGGGTTTGAAAATGAATTCGAATTTTTAAATAGAATTCAACTTAGATTTAATACTAAATTAAATAAGAAGTGATGTTGTAAAATAAAAATAAAATTGAGTTGGATTGGAAATGTGATGGTTTGAATTACAAATAAAATTCAAGGGTGATTTGAATAATATTTAATGAAAATTGCAAATAAATTGGATATAAGAGAAGTGGTTATAATAGAAATGGTTTGAGTTGCAAAACAAAACTCAAGTGAATAGAAATAAATTGAGAATGGCCTTGTATTAATAAAGTAAACTCGATAATGAATTAAGTAAATAAATGAAAATTTAAAATGGTTAATTGAGTTAAATAATAAATGGATGAAGTCTGATAGAATAAAAATTAAACCTAAGTTGTGATTGGAATTGGATTATCAGACTGAATTTAAGTTTGGTGGCATATTAATTTGAAGTGTAAATGAGTTGTGTTTGTGCTTGAATATTATTTTGATAAATGGAGAAGGTGAATTTGAAATTAAAATTTAAAATGGATGGGCTAACTAAATTTAATGGAAGTTGATTAATTGAGAATCAAATAGAAGTAAACTTAAGTTCGATGTTGGAATAAATTAAAGTAAATTAACTTAAGCTTAAAATTTATGGAAATTTGGCTTCGAATAAGAGTGGAAGCCCATTAAATAAAAACTTGGATTAAATTAATTTGAAAATGGTTATTAATTTATAAGTTTGAATGTGCTAAGCTTAATAAATGATTTTGAATGAATCCAATGTGGGGATGGGATAAAATGCAATGAATGGTTGATTAATAAATTAGAAATGAAATGAAATTAAATTCAGAATGAGTTGAAATTAATTTGAAATAGTTATAAACTAAAATAGATACTTTATTAACCGAATATCGTCGAGATTGCATAACAATAATTGTTGTTTGGCATAAATCAAAGTAATTAAAATACTATGAGTTGATAAAGATTTAATGAAATTGATTTTGAATCATTTGAAGAGAATACGAGCTTGTTTGGCTTAAAAATCAATTAAATGTAAGAAATTGAGTTGCAAACCTTTAAAAATTGAATGAAATGGCTTATGAATTGGTTGGAAGCAATTGAATTAGCTTTAAAGTTATATAAATCGCTTATGGGAAGCGTTTGGTGTTTGTTGCTTTTGAAATGCTTGTGTTTAGCCATTAAAAGTAAGTGAGATGTTAATAAATTCTCTTTATATGGCACTTACATATTTAAATTGAGTAAGTACAGGTACCTGAAGGCCGTTTGACTGGATTTTGATTGCACTAAATGCTAAAATAAATAAGCTGCGTGCTTAAAATGCCAAATAAGGTACGCCTACGTAATAAAAATAGGAAATATGAACTGTTTTTGCTTTTTCCGACCGTGTGGGTCGATGTATATATATTTATATCTCTTGTAAAATTGCAAAAGCTCCTCCGTACAAAGGAGACTCTGCCAAAATTTTCTGAAAATTTTGGGAGTTAGAAAATTTTTGGGAAATTTTTTATTAACGACAAAACAATTTCAAATTTGAAACTAAAGTAAATTAGTAAATGAAACTAATATGACTCAGATGTACTGAAAAGATAAATTTCAACATTCAAGATTTGAAGTAAATTGAATCCGTATGAAATGGGGAAAACTAATTTACATAGAAATGGATATGAAACTTTTGTAAGGGAAAGTATGTAAAGATTTGAAAGGGCTATGATTGGATATTATTGCTAAGTAGGTTATGCAGGTATTAAAGGGAAAAGGAAATTGGATTTGATTCCAAAAGAAAAATGTGAATTGCCCGACTAAAAGGTACGTATTTAAATTTCTAGATGAAATTGGATTAAGTTTTTGATATAACCACTTGGCTTTTTGTTTTCTTTTTGGTATTTCGGAGCCCGTAGAGGCCTTTTGTAGTAGTACCGAGCTAGCCGCGCAAAGGAGACGTTGGCAAAAAAATTTCGAAAATTTAGGGAGTTAGAAATTTTTTGAGAAACTTTTGATAATTCGAAATTTGGTTTTAAATTGAAATTTAGATGATTGAGCAAAGGGATATTATTTGAAACTATGAAAGGTTTGGGAGGTTGGTTGATGTGATAATGGGTTTTTAATAAAAGATAGTTGGTAGGATGTTTAATTGTGAATTTTGGGAAGAAGGTAAACGGGTATTGGCCATTCTTCCTAACTAGTAATTTCGGGGACGAAATTCTTTTAAGGGGGAGGAATGTGACGACCCGGAATTTCTAACGATCTAAATTGGAATAGTTAATTGATTTTAAATATTTAAAAAAAAAGAATTTAAAAAAAAAATTGTTTAACTTGCATTCAAATATCATCATTATTTGGAACTTTATTATTGGATTTAATTTCTGGAAGCTGGGTAAGATATTGAATCTGGAGATTTAAGCCTGGTAAAATAATTTGAAGGCTTATAAAATTTATAATGAGGATACTGAAGATAATAGAATGGTTGAAATTTAATTTAAAGACGGTTTGTTCAATTTTAATAATTTAATGCTTAAATCGATATTTAAAAAAAAATAGCCTTCCGAGGCACAGTCTCGGAATTTGACGAAACCAGTTCCATTGGATCAGTAATAGTTAGTTATTATCGGATTTCAATTTTCGTGGAAATCAGAGTTGTCGTTTGACCCTGACAGCTTGAAACGCGTAGAACTATTTTAATTGATTTAATTTAAAATTGATCGTTTACTTTCGCAAATCACACATATGATCAAATTAGCTTTCGAAACACGTTCCATTGTGTTCGGAACACGGGTAAAACCTTATAAACGTCTGTCAGCATGTCTGGTTCGGGTTTGGGATTTCGCGCTATGCAAAACGTGATATTTTCAATATTATAAATATAAAGCGTACTCAAGAAGCTTATCCTCTAAATAAATATCTTTCATCCCCTTTTCTTTCAACAGATAAAAAAAAAATCGACCCCTCTTTCTTTCATTATCCAAACAGAAATTGAACCGAAAAGAATAAAAAAAATGCTGGCGACACGTCGACTCGGCCGAGCTTGAAGCTTCGGCATGGAGTTGTCTCATCTTCGGTCGACGGTGTCGCGGAGTTCGATTAGGTTGAGGGGAGGCGTGGGTTTCGTGTTCGACGTAAAGGGTCGGTCGCGAGTTAATCGAAGCCGAGTGAACTCATGCCGACTTCGTGAGGCGAGCCGATGCTTGGAAGCAGCGGTTAGGGCATGGGGGCTCGTGTGGCTAGGGTTGCTTCACGATTTTCGATGCTTGTTTTCGGTCGCGACTGGAAGAGAGGGGGGAGCTGTTGCTAAGTGACGAGGTGAGTGTATGTTTTTTTTTGTTTTTTTTTATTTATATACCTACACAGAATAGAAAAATTCACAGAGGAGAAATACCAGTATGCGAAACTTTTATACAAGTATGAATAAATATAAGTGGCATGCTATAATTTACTTATTTGTATAAAATTGAATTGTGAAACTATAGGTTGATCATTAATATATGGGTTTCACCAGAAAAGAAATAATTATTTATTATTAGAAATAGGTTTGAATAAAATAAATGGTAAATCGAATTTTTATTAAATGGTAATTGATAATTTAATTATTATTTCAAGTATTGATAAGACCTATAATGTTTATACAAGGTCTGAAACTCATGGAAATAAATCGAGAATGAAGTGGGTTGCGAAACAGGAATCGAAGGTGAGTAAATCTCACTATGTTGGATCTCTATCTAAATTTAAATGGTTAAATTTAAAGCATTGGATTGAATGAATTAACTGATCCGATATGCACTGTGAATTGATGTTCTGGTAATTTTGGTATTGGATGGTTATTGAGTTAATGGTTGCTTAACTCGAAGTATTGGGAGTTTTAAGTTGTTTTGAATGAAAAAAATACATAAATAAATAAATAAAAATAAATAAGAAAATGTTTCCGTTTAATATTAGTAAAGATTTAATGATTTTGATACATTAAATTAGTAGGGTAAGTGAAATGGATAATTAATTAATTTAATTAATTAATGATTTGGGTTATTTAATTCAGTAATTAAAGGTATTTGAATAAATAATAAATTGAGTTGTAAGTTAATTAACTAAGTATAAGTAATTCAGAATAATCATTTGATGGTGTGATAAATAATTACTTAATGTAATTAATAAATATAATTACTTTGTGGAATTTATCAAGTGATTAATTAAGATAATTAATTAAGGAGTAATTGATTTATTAATGAAGTAAATAAAAGAATAGTTAATTACATATTGAGATTAATCGAGAATGATTAATATTGAGGTTGAATTAAAGTAATTAATTTGGATTAAAACAAATCAAAACGTAATTGGAAATCATTTGTTTATATAATTGACGATGAAATTAAAGATTGATTAATTAAGTTAAATTAATCATAAGACTCATGAGAAATTAACTAATGTAAGTAATTAAGAATTAGTGTAATTGATTCTAGTTAATTAGTTTGTGAGGTAATTAAAGATTACCCATTGATTTGGTAAGAATAATTTATATCGTGAAATTAATTAAAGATAATTACTTGAATGAAATTGGAAGTTAATTAATCCAGTGTGATTGATTAAGGTAAATAAGAAAGGGTTGATTAATTAATTGATTTGAAAATTAGTTCATGAAGGAATCTAAGTGATTGAGGTTTGAATTCAATTAGAATCGATTGAATCGATTTGTATGTGATTAAGCTTTGCTTCTGAATGATTGAATGGTATTGGATGATTTGAAGTAGTTGATAACTCTGATATGAAATGTTGAGTATTATTTGGATAACCTGGGATAAAATGACATAGGATTAGAAGAGACCAGGGTCGGGTATAGAAGAAATACCCGAAACCACTTCGAATGTTTGTAGATTGATATATAAAATCTATATGCTGAATTGAAGTGATTCGGAGGTATTGGACTGTTTTAAATCTAAATCTTAGGTATTTAGAAACTTAAATGTGGACTAAGTGTTGTTTATAATAATTTGTGCCTTGTGAATTGATATATGTTACCCGGGTTTATAAAAGTTGATTCTCTTGGTATTCCATGTTAGTTGGGTTTACTCACGCTGGGTTTCAGCCTGACCCGGGTGTTACTTTGGTGTAATGCTCGGGTCAGACCGAGTATTACAGATTTTCAGGTAGGTACGTTCTGGAGCTCAGGAGGCGAGCTGGAGGCAATATCGTATAGAGTATATCCGCTGTAATTATATTATTGTTAATCTGAGTCATGATAATTGTAAATATTCAGTGACTGTATATTATTTGAAAACTCTAATGTATATTAAATGTAATCGAAAGTTATAATATTCATTTGTAAACTGTTATTATTTATTATATTTTATCCGCTGCGATTGTGAGATGTTTGGTGTTTCTGTTCTTCTTCTTCTATCCCTTTCTTCTTTTTCACAACTATCTGGGATTTTCGGGTGCGAAAATTTCGGGTCGTTACAACAAATTAAGCCTTTCGAAGTCAAAGGTCTTTCCCCAAGACACATCTAAGATACCTATCGACTGCGTCGAAAGGTCCTATGAAGAAAGAAACACTCAAAAGTCAGCAAAAGCAAAGGAATGAAAGAAAACCTTTCGATAACATTGAAGGAAAATACAGCTCTCGAAAACAGCAAGTGAAGACAAACCTCTTGTCAAAATCAAAGGGTTCATAAAGTTATGTACAAAGCAAACCTTTCGATAAAGTCAAAAGGTCCATAAAGGCGAAAGAAAGGAAAACCTTTCGACAATGTCGAAAGGATCATAACAACATGTTGAAGCCAAACTTTTTGACAATGTCGAAAGGTTCAGAAAAGCATATGGAAGGTAAACCTTTCGACAATGTCGAAAGGTTCCCAACAACATACAGAGAGAAGACCTTTCGACAAGGTCGAAGACAATGAAGAAAAAGGGGTGAACCAAGGTGAAGCACCCCACACTCCTTGGTATACCCAAAAAGGGCACACTAAAGGATATGGTGCATTATAGGTATAGCGTAAAAATTATACAGAATTAAACTTCTTTAATAAGTCTGAAAAACATTACATGTCTTAAAAATATCATTACTTATGTCTCATGAAAAATACATCTCAGTATCATAAAATCAGAGTACAAAAATAATAATCATCCCTCTTTTAAGTACCAGTACATCAAAAGCTAAATAAAATGGAAAATGAAAAGAAGAAGAATACATGAAGAACTCTGGGAATGTTACTCTGAGAAATTCGAATCTACCGTCCTTACCTCTACTGGCCTAGGGGGGAAAGGGGATATAGAGGAGTGGGATTGTATACACTTGTCTTAAACTGCTGTGACTAGGCTGAAACCCTAATCCAATTTTAATTATGATGAAATCCTTATTCTACCCTTTGATCGGCCTTCTATCACTATTGCGCCACTGTGAGATGGTCCAATCCTGTTGGTCCGACAGCAAAAGATGCCTGTATAGCGCTTGGAATGCGGTAGCGAATTATTTACCCTAATCAATGCCACACGCTTGGTCATCGTCGACACACGTTAATTATCGCCCCTCTTTTAACCTCTCATAAGCGATCCCAGCCTCACCTAATCTGTTGTGAGACCATCAGTCTTAGTCTGAAAGGGATGCTACCCAGCCTCACCTAAGTGTTGTGAGACCATCAGTCCTAGACTTGAAAGGGAATGTTGCCGGTACTGGTCCTAACAAACAAAATTCTAGTTTGCGCCCCTTGTCCAAATCCCTAGAATTGAGCCTCTGTCTATTGGCTACTTATTTACCCTAATTAACATAAGAATGTCCCAGCCTCACCTTATTTGTTGTGAGACCATCAGTTCCTGACTGAAAGGGAATGCTGTTGGTATGGGGTCATCTTCTATGTTTGCTTATTATCTTTATGTAAGTTTTAAAATAAGCCTCTTCTGTTATTTCTGCTATATTTGCTTATTAACTTATTCTAAGTTTTAAAATAAGCCTTTCTGTTATCTCTTGCTTTTCTAATTATAACCAGTGTGATATAACCATTCTTTTGCTTATTGACTTAATCTAGATCTAAGTTATAAAATAAGCATCCTCTGTTATTCTTCTATTTTCTCTTTTTAGTTATAATTATGCTTACAAATATCTCAAATTTTCCTATTTCAGTCTATCTTCTTTTTATTGCAGTTCTTCTTACTTTATATCTATTTTCTGTAAATTTAGTGTTCTTATATTTTAGTCCATATTGGCAAATTCTTCTCTTTTTAATATTTTATTCGTATAAAAAGGAATAAAAAGAAATTAACATACAAGCTAAATTCCAACTTAAAATAAATGTAAATAAATGTAAATAACTACAAATAACTGCAAATAACTGTAAATAACTAAATTAAATAGCTGAATAAAAATAGCTAAATAAAATAGACTTAAAAGAACTTCTGAAATTTACTTAAAAACTAACTGTAAATAACTTATATACAAACTGTCTTAAAATTGTAGAAAAACTACAACTATTGAGAACCCTATTATTTTAAATTACTAAAAATCTAAAATAGTTACAAAACACTCACCTGTGGTGCTTATCTCTAGTTCTTGGTCTTCCTTGATCTACTTCTAGAGTGTAGAATATTTTTATCAAAAAGATTTCCTCCTTAGAAATTTTTACTATTTAGGGTCCAGCCTCTAGCAATGAACCCAAATAGGAGAAAATCTGAATGAGAAATTAGCTAGGCCTAGGATTCTATTTATAGTGTAGCTTAGGGATCTTAGACCATTGGTTTTGAAGATTAAATCTGGTGCAACCGTGTCATAGGCTCACTAGGGACCCTCCGATGGAAGCACAAACGCACAGGATTAAAGGAAAATGGAACAGTGACATGTTTGCTTCGTATCTGGACGAAGCTACATCCAAAAACAAAGGCGGGTCAACCAATATACTTTGGGGGTTGACCCTATGGTTGACCAAACCCATGTCTGGATCGACCTATAGGTCGACCAAGCCCATATATGGGTCGACCTAGGCCTTGTAATATATATATATATATATATATATATATATATATATATATATATATATATATTCGATTCACGTTTCCCTCATATCTTCTTCACATTAACTCGGATTTTGACAAACTATAAATGGAAATTGACCAGCAAATTACCACGGACACAATGGTGCAACTTCAGTGGCTCAACTTTAAAAATTCACAAACTTAACTTATTATTTAATTAATTCATCAAATAATTAATTTTAACTCAAATTTTGGGTTGTTACACAAGGAGCATAAAAACTCATAACCTCCAGATGTACTTGAAGGGTTCATAACTTTCAATGAAGTCGAAAGGTTTAAGGTGGCATATAAAGGGGAACCTTCGGACTCAGTCGAAAGCATGGAGTCGAAAGAATGGCCGCCCACATCTATAAATAAGACCCAAGGGGTCTAGTTTTGGAGGCCGGATTCTAGATATTGAATTCGTCTTCTTTTCTCCACTTTCATAGAGATAATTCTACTTGTAAAAACCCCATGTTGAATTAGGGAGAGAGCTCAATTTCTTGTAAGTCATTTTGGATATGAAAAAAATGGAGATGGCTTGTTCATGATGGATATTGGCAATGAGGAGAATCATTACGATCATTAGCAAGACTAATGATCAATTGCACATGATTTCAACCATTTTCTCATAATCTCTTTGACCTATGATGTATATGAGATCGGCTTAGACATTCCCCATCGAAACACATCATCATTGAAATCCATACTTAATGTGGGAAGATAAAGTGATGATGTTGTGTTGCCTATGCAAAATGCGTGGTCATGGAAATAACTAAATCGATCTTGTATAGGAAAAGTAAATGGGTTAAAGATATAAACCGGGACTACTTTGAAAAGAGGAAAACCTTTCAACTTAGTTGAAAGGTTTACATCCTAATGGAATCTTAGGTTATACATCTTATAATCAGTCGTGATGGACTTCATTCGAAGGGAATCTGCTTCCTTAAGCTTTAGTAACCCTTTGAATTGGTTCCATAGGAAGAAAATGGATACCATAGGGGCTAAAACCGGTTAAGGTTGACAGATGAGCTATGCTTCCCTTTACAACAACGTCGAGAGGTTTCACACGTCACCTTTCAACATGATTAAAAAGGAATTAGTAGACATCGATCATAACTGTTTTTGTGACAGCCCGCAAATCCGTACCCCTTGAGTCAACACTATTCTACATCAATTAAATCAAGTGGAACAGAAAATACGAATCATTAGGGTGAAAGAAGAAGAGATAGAAGAAGAAGAAGCTAAACAATGTCAGAATCTCACAGTCGCAGCGGAATAAAATATAATAGTAAATATATAACTTTACATAAAATGAAATCTATAACTGTTTTACACATCATATCATCACAGTGTCTCATACATCAAATTACCAATCAGACAAATTCATACAATCATAGCAGCAGAATATATATATAGGTACAGATAATACGTCTCGGGCTCCAGCTCCTCTCCTGCTCCAAGCATCCTGTCCTGAACAAATAATACTCGGTCTGACCCGAGCATTTTAATAAAATAACACCCGAGTCAGTCTGGAATACCGGCTGATAATAATGCATCCAAATTGATTATTAAAGTTTCAAAAATCCTTTTGAAAACAAAAGCATCTCGTAAGACCACGCCATAAATATACATGTCGGGTTTTTACCTTACGATAGCTAAAACACATTTTATAGAAATCCTCTGATATTATAATAGGGTCTATTTACAAATACTTATAAAATAGCCGAAATTGTTACATTCATTAAATTTAAGCTACTAGCCACAGAGTGGGTAATACAAACAAAACTCGTACAAGGCTCGTAGGGAGAATGGATTTCCAACAATGACTAGGCACTGGGGTACCACCTGTCACAGTATGGGGCCTAGATCACCGTATCGAGGACCACGCCCGATCCCCTGCAACACAAGGCCGAACCCATCCCTTACTGGACAGTTCCGAATAAGATCACCCCGCGGTTGGGATCAGCAACAGCACCACTAAGCCGAAATAAAAAGGGACATCTAGACAGGGATGACCTTACTTCCAGTGGGGGCTACCCACGAAGCCTTGCTGCATATCCCCTGATTTTCAGTCATTCCCATTTTATGAGGCTTGAGTCTAAGCGTTACCGTTTTAGAACGTTTCACTTAGAATGCCCATCGCCCACCTGACGACGTTCCGAAAGCATTCGTCCATACAAGTCCGTCCCGGGTTCGAACGGAACCGAAGGCACTACTCCTACTACATCCATTTTGAAAATATCCTCAGGATTAGTAGCGACTAGCCTTTCTACTTCACTGCTCCATCTTCGACTTCGAACACGTATTTCCGCGGAACGTACAAACCGGATCGAAGTGGTTTTCGAGAAATAAACCTCGATCCCGGTCTCTTCGAAACGGTCAACGCATTTGTCCCATATTGATAGTCGGTGATTTAGCGATCAATTTATATTCACAAACATCCACCACACAATAAATAATCTCATATTATTCATTTGCCTCTAATATCTTTACAAGATATATTTCCAAATTTCTCAAAGCTCATTTGAAAACAATTTCCCAAAATTCTTCCTTTACAAGGTAAATCCTTTACCATCAATTCCCATTGGAAATAACCAAGTTCAAACAATTTAGATTTTTAACAAGTAAAACACTTTATTTTAAAATATGCTTTAAAATATGGAAATTTACTACTAGTTGTTACTCAAAAATATGATTTCAATATGTAAAGTAAAACCATTTATTTTGATATAAACTCTTATTATAAATAAGGTTTTGTTAAACCAAATTTAAAAGTAGTGTTTTAAAGATATTAATATTAATTTCAAAATAACGTAAGACAAAACCAGCCTTTAAATAAATCCATTTGAAAAAATAATTATAAATGTATTCTTAAATCATCACTATTTCTAATTTATTAATTTGTTAGTTTAAAATAAAATTTTCAAACACTCTTTAAACAAGTTTAAACTTTAATCTTCCTTTTAATAAAAATCTGTTTAAAACTCAAACTTGGTTTTCCAGGGAAACACACTTTCATTCCAACATTCAAAGAATTCATCTTATAAATCTAGCCATTTTATTACCATTCAAATTCATGTTTTAATAACATAAATTTCCTTTCCATGCTTTTTAACAAAGATAACTTCTTTCGAAGCCCAAAACATAGTTTTCCATTCCTGGAAATTTCCTTTCAAAGTTCAGGTTTAAAAATCCTATAAAATAAACTTTTGAGAATTTATTAAAGGAAAATAATACTTATGAATTACTAAAATAAAATCCCATTGGTGAAAAATGCATTTCAAAGTATTTTATTTACATTTAAAACTGTTAATTTATATTCGGAAAGCCTCTTTTAAATATTTTATTAAATTTCCAGGAAAACATCATCAAATAACCCCGTCGTTATTTTTAACCCTTTATAATTTCTATAGAATTTATTCCTAGAAATCTATACTTTACATTTATCTACTGATAAATTTCCACTTCATTTATAATTCCAAATTTACCAATTTCATTCTTCACCTAAACCAAATTCCCAATTTTATTTCTTTAAATTCTTTATTTAACAAATTCTTTTATTTCTTTAAAAAAATTCCCAATTTAATTCCCTTTATAATTAAATTCTGGATTTATAATTTATCCAACAACATCACAGTACAGTTTAATTTCTAATTTATCAATCATAACATATAAACATACATCATTTTCAATTATAAAAATAATTACTACATCGTGAGGAATCCAGTTGGATCCCACCAACCTGTTTTTCCCTGCATCACAAATATTAGCACATCACGTATATAAACATCCATCCAGACTGATAACAACAATTATATTCAACCAATCACACATATATTTAAATATTAACTATTTAAATTAGCTAGCATCTAGATGTGAGTGAGAATAACTCACCTTGAGTTTCGGCGAGCGTTCGAAATTTAAATTAAATCGAACGACGTTCGATTTAACCTAAATTTCCCACTTGCTCCGATCGTCTCCAAACTTGCGCTGCAGCGTAGAGTACGACGCTGCGATTCTGGCGCTACCAAAATTGACGAAATCAAAATACATCAGGCCGTTCATCACGAATCAAGCCCCCTCTCCCTCATCTCCCTCTCGAACGCAAATCACCAGGCCAAAAGAACCCATCCTTACTCCTCTAGGGTTTGATGCCGCAACTCCCACATCGAGATTTAGCTCGATCGGCAACTACCACCTCGAAGCTCCACGTCAACTTCATCTTCCCCTGGAACGCGTGCGCGCTCGGTCATCCCCAGCTCTCGAAAAACGTGGGCGACCGGAGCACGAACGCGAGCCAATATCGAGCAATCCACCGCTTTATACGCAATTACTACCATACATCGCGTAGATCTCGAAGTTCCCTTTGATTCTCTAGTTGATGATATTCGACGAAAATCGATGTATTGAGAGGATTAGGAGGTGAAAGGGAACGTAATTTCGGCCATAGGAATATGAACACGGCGGCTCTTGAGAATAGAGTAGGGTTTTGATAAAAGTATTGATTTATATAATATAATTTAATATTATTTTAATATTAAAATCAATTTTAATGAACATTTGCAAACGGTCTCCAAAACACACGTGCCGACAGGCGTTCCTAGGGTTTTCCCGCGTTCCGGACACAATGGAACAAGTTTCGGAAGCTATTTCAGTCATACGTGCGAGTTACAGAAGTAAACGATCAATTTACAATTAAATCGGTTGAATCGATTTCTAAGCGTTTCGCGCCACCGGAGTCAAATGACAACTCTGATTGCTATGAAAATTGAAATCCGATAATAACTAACTATTACGGATCCAATGGAATTGGTTTCGTCGAATTCCGAGACTGCGCTTCGGAAGGCTATTTTAACTCGTCTATTAAATTGGGCGATTTTCAAAATTGTCAAAAACGCTTAAAATTTCACTTTTTAAAATTTTAGTACTTTAATAATAAATCATATAAAATATATAATCACATTACAAATCATTTTGGCTCATTCCGGACGCAAAATATGATTACATTTTAATAATATTAAATTCATCTTTAAATTAATATAAAATCCCAAATATTAACTTATCAACTTAAAAATTCATCTACAATTCCCACCATACTATTTACACTCAAATAACTCAAAATAAATTTTAGAATCGATTTTTATATCCATTTCACCCAGAATCTTTAATTATCCCGATTCTAATAGTAAATTATAATTATTCAAATTTCAATTAAATTTTCTTATTAACTTAACCAAAGTCTTTTATTCCAAAATTCAAATTATACTACATATTTAACATTTAAAATGAATTAAATGTTCAAATTCAATGGCTTAAAAATCCGAGATGTTACATTCCTCCCCCCTATAAAAATTTCGTCCCCGAAATTTGCTAAGGTAGAAACTATGCTCAAACTCACTTACTTATCCAATTTTCTTAATTAAAAGCTTATATTCACTTTCCAAAATTCTTTAGCCCAATCCCACATTCATTAGTTTTACTTACTCTAAAGCTTTAAATTCTAACGTATTTCTAAATAACTTTCCAGGTTAATAAATTTTTCTCAAGATCCCAAAAAAATTTCTAACTCCCAAAATTTTCAGAAAATTTTGGCAGAGTCTCCCCTGCACAGAGGAGCTTTCGCGATATCATGATACAGATAAATATATATACATCGACCCACATGGTCGGAAACCAAAATATATCACAATATATATATCATTTTCCAATTATATTTGCGTAGGCGTACCATTTTAGCAAATTTTAATAGCAAGCGGCTAATATAACGCACATACGCGCACCAACTCTATCGAACGCCTCACATACCTGTACTTACTCAACAAACTCATCGGTTTTCAAAGATATGAGCATTTTAACAACATTTCCAATATAAATGTAAGCCAAACATATCCATTTCATAATCCAAACAACACCTTGCATGTTTTTATAAGTAAACCATATTTATCAACAATTTAAAGATTTCAATCACCTTTTAATTTCTTATTCAAGTCCAAACTTCATTTTTATTTCACTTGAATGATTTAAATTCAATTTTTCTACTTTCAAAACATATTCTCATCAATATGATCAACATGTGCTTCACTAACATCAGTCTATTCCAATTCAAATCCAAATGGATTCACAAACCAATTCTTATTTTCAATTTGAAGCATTTGCATTTCTTTTATGATTCATTTTCATTCATATGCAAAAAATCACTTAATAAAATTTCAATCCATTCCAATTAATTCAAAACCAATTCAGTTGTTGTTTAAACAACTCAATTCTACATACAACAATATAACCAATTTTATGCAAATCAAGGTTATCCAAGCAAGTGACCATCACTACATCTTATAACCATTTAAAATTAATTTTCAACTTAGATTCATATTAATTTTATTCAATTTTGCATGGTCCACAATCCAAGCATTTTTATTCCGCTGCAATTTTTGATTCAATTTCTTATTTTTACTTCAAGATCGTCATTCAACTTAAGTTTAAATAATAACATCCCATTCCATATTATTTACAGCCCAAACATGCTTGTTTTATCACAATTATTGAATTAAATCTCCAATCTTATATTTCCAAATCATTATCCATATAGGTTATATGAATATCATTCCATTCTGAATTACTTACAACTCATACATCTTTAATTTATCACAAAAATTAATTAAAATTCTCTTCACTTGCATTTCCATGCTTATTATCTAAACAAATTTATCCAAGGCCACAAATAAAGCTCGACCACAATTTTTTTTTCAAGTTGCTTAAGTTCTTTCACAACATTTTCATTATCTTCTTAAATCAATTTTATTTTATTTTATTTTCATTTGATTCTCATTCAATCAAATTCCAATCCATTTACAAATTCGAATGCTCTTTGTTTACTTATTCAATCCATTTTAGATTATTTTATTTGCAAAGAGGCCATTTAAATTATTTCACTCATTAGAATTTATTTATAAATCAAATCATCATTATTATAATCTAATTTCATTATTCATTCAAACTTCCAATATTTACTACCACAAATTTAAATTCCATGCCACAACTGGAGTTTTATTTACTTTCCAAATTTTGACCAACCCATTAAAATTCTATTCATCTCATAACAAATCCCAATAAATTGTAATTCAATTTAGTCAATAACCTAATTCATATTAGGTTTTAATTAACTTCCTCAATTCACTCTGAATTCATTTATAATATGACAATTTTCCAATTGTCATTTAGTAAATTTAAATTTTCTACCTTTCCTTTTCACTCCTTTAAATAGAATCTAAATTTCTTTCAATATTATTTATTACACAACTGAAATTTAATTTCAATGTCATTATCAAAACAAACTTCATTTTCCCCATACGTAAGTCCAAGACTTATTTGCTAACTTAAGAACATCCACCCTTATATTCTCACTTTGTTTCACTACACTTTACATTTCATTTATGGTTAAGTTTTGAATTTGTCACACCATTCAACTCTCTCCATTAATGAATTACAATTTCACTTCTATCCAAGAGTTTAAATTGCTTATTTAAGTCCATTTCCATTTTATAATCACAAGTTCAAATTATAATACTTAATAACTTAAGAATATGAATTTCTTTATGCAATTATAAGCAATTTTCATTTCACCTTTATATCCAATTTATTCCTCCATAAATAAGTTCAAAACTTATTTTCTAACTTAAGTTCTTTCACTTCTTTTATATCTCACTCTACCTTATCTCAATTCACATTTCATTAGAGATTAAGTTTGAATCCACCATACCATTTCACTATTTCCCAATTGTGATCATAGTTCCATTTCCTATTCATAAGTTCATCAACTTATTTATTTAAAAGCTCATATTGCGCATTTTAATCCATCTACATCTTATAATCACAATTTCAAATTTATTCCAAATTTCTCTCTCTCTCTCTCTCTCTATATATATATATATATATATATCTGAATTCTTAAAGATACAAATTTTCTTTCACGTAACTTCTTGCCCAAATTTAAATCCACATTTCCAGATTATAAGTATAACATTTAATAGCTCATGGGTATAATTTATTTCTCAGTGACCCACAATTACAAGGTCACTTTACATTTCAATTTAACCCAAATCAATTTAATTCTAAGTCCAATTTATTTAACTTATCCCAAGTTAAATTCAAATTTTCTATTCACTTTCATATATTCCATTCACTTCCAATTACTCAAGTTAAATTTTAATTCCAGGATTAAAATTTTCATTTCCTTCTTATTAGCATCAACTTCACCAAATAAGTTCAATAGTTGATTCATTTTACTTTACACATTATTTAAACAGAATTTCCTAGAATTCAATTACCCGGTTTTATTGCAAAACCATTTTGAAATATATCTAATAATCTACTCATACTTTCCCGGTATATCAAATCAAACTCCCAGATTTCTAAAACAATCTGTTTTCACCAAAACAATTTCCCTTTTGAAACTTCTAAAATTACTTGTATCACAAACAAGGCCAACAAATATCATAACCAACCACTTTGAATAGCAATTCATCACTTTTAGAAACTCGAAAATGAATTCTAATGATGTGGCCAGCATCATCAATATTATTTTCCAGCGACTAAAGTGAGTTCAGTGCTTTCTTAATTTCCCAAATTCATTTCAAAACAGTTCCCGTTCAAAAATACTTCCCAAATCAATATTCCAATATTTCCTTCAAACACCTTAGCAAAAATTTCAAACGTTCCCAGGATTTTAAATTTCCAAACTTTGTTTTCAATACATTTAAAATCCTTTTTAAAATTTCCGGGGTTTAAATTCTTGTTTAGTTTAAATTTTAGTTATTCTTCCTTTATATAATTTATACTTATATAATTTTATTTGATTATAATATTAACTACCAATCATCCAAATATATATATAATAATTTCAGAATTTTTTTCTTTTATATCAAAATATAATTTTGGGTAAAATTATTTCATTTACCCACTTTAAAAACAATACTATGTCGGTTTATCTTGTTCAAGAGTTTAGAAACCCCTATTGATACGGTTGAACTTCCCGCACCGATCGGAATTCATAAACACTCAACCGATAAGTCAACACAGTATAAAAATAATTTTTATATGCACTAACAAGTACACTCTCATATCTATTAATACGCTCAACTCATTATAGAGTACTATTGACTCTGTTTAATGAGTAATTTTCCCACCAAAGCCTAGGTTGACGCCAACCTAAGCTCTTATACCAAGTGTGACAACCCGCAAATCCATACCCCTTGAATCAACACTATTCTACATCAATTAACTCAAGTGGAACAGAAAATACGAACCATTAGGGTTAAAGAAGAAGAGATAGAAGAAGAAGCTAAACAATGTCAGAATCTCACAGTTGCAGCGGAATAAAATATAATAGTAAATATATAACTTTACATAAAACGAAATCTATAACTGTTTTACACATCATATCATCACAGTGTCTCATACATCAAATTACCAATCCGAAAAATTCATACAATCATAGCTGTAGAATATATATAGGTACACATAATATGTCTCGGGCTCCAACTCCTCTCCTGCTCCAAGCATCCTGTCCTGAACAAATAATACTCGATCAGACCCGAGCATTTTAATAAAATAACACCCGAGTCAGTCTGGAATACCAGCTGATGATAATACATCCAAATTGGTTATTAAAGTTTCAAAAATCCTTTTGAAAACAAAAGCATCTCGTAAGACCACTCCACAAATAAACATGTCGGGCTTTTACCTTACGATAGCTAAAACACTTTTTATAGAAATCCTCTGATATTATAATAGGGTCTATTTACAAATACTTATAAAATAGCCGAAATTGTTACATTCATTAAATTCCAGCTACTAGCCACAGAGTGGGTAATACAAACAAAACTCGTACAAGGCTCGTAAGGAGAATGGATTTCCAACAATGACTAGGCACTAGGGTACCACCTGTCACAGTACGGGGCCTAGATCACCGTACCGAGGACCACGCCCAATCCCCTGCAACACAAGGCCGGACCCATCCCTTACTGGACAGTTCCGAATAAGATCACCCCGCGGTTGGGATCAGCAACCGCACCACTAAGCTGAAATAAAAAGGGACATCTAGACATGGATGACCTTACTCTCCAGTGGGGGCTACCCACGAAGCCTTGCTACATATCCCCTGATTTTCAGTCATTCCCATTTGATGAGGCTTGAGGCTAAGCGTTACCTTTTTAGAACGTTTCACTTAGAATGCCATCGCCCACCTGACGATGTTCCGAAAGCATTCGTCCATACAAGTCCATCCCGGGTTCGAACAGAACCGAAGGCACTACTCCTACTACATCCATTTTGGAAATATCTTCAGGATTAGTAGCGACTAGCCTTTGTACTTCACTGCTCCATCTTCGAATCCGAACACGTTTTTCCGCGAAACGTACAAAGCGGATCGAAGTGGTTTTTGAGAAATAAATCTCGATCCCGGTCTCTCCGAAACGGTCAACGCATTTGTCCCATATTGATAGTCGGTGATTTAACTATCAGTTTACATTCACAAACATCCACCACACAATAAATAATCTCACATTATTCATTTGCCTCTAATATCTTTACAAGATATATTTCCAAATTTCTCAAAGCTCATTTGAAAACAATTTCCCAAAATTCTTCCTTTACAAGGTAAATCCTTTACCATCAATTTCCATTGGAAATAACCAAGTTCAAACAATTTAGATTTTTAACAAGTAAAACACTTTATTCTAAAATATGCTTTAAAATATGGAAATTTACGACTAGTTGTTACTCAAAAATATGATTTCAATAGGTAAAGTAAAACCATTTATTTTGATATAAACTCTTATTATAAATAAGGTTTTGTTAAACTAAATTTAAAAGTAGTGTTTTAAAGAGATTAATATTAATTTCAAAATAACGTAAGACGAAACCAGCCTTTAAATAAATCCATTTGTAAAAATAATTATAAATGTATTCTTAAATCATCACTATTTCTAATTTATTAATTTGTTATTTAAAATAAAATTTTCAAACACTCTTTAAACAAGTTTAAACTTTAAAAAAGTTTAAACTTTAAACTTTCTTTTAATAAAAATCTGTTTAATACTCAAACTTGATTTTCCAGGGAAACACACTTTCCATTCCAACATTCAAAGAATTCATCTTATAAATCTAGCCGTTTTATTACCATTAAAATTCATGTTTTAATAACATAAATTTTCTTTCCATGCTTTTTAACAAAGATAACTTCTTTCGAAGCCCAAAACATAGTTTTCCATTCCTGGAAATTTCCTTTCAAAGTTCGGGTTTAAAAATCCTTTAAAATAAACTTTTGAGAATTTATTAAAGGAAAATAATACTTATGAATTACTAATATAAAATCCCATTGGTGAAAAATGCATTTCAAAGTATTTTATTTACATTTAAACTGTTAATTTGTATTCGGAAAGCCTCTTTTAAATATTTTATTAAATTTCCAAGAAAACATCATCAAATAACCCCGTCGTTATTTTTAACCCTTTATAATTTCTATAGAATTTATTCCTAGAAATCTATACTTTACATTTATCTACGGATAAATTTCCGCTTCGTTTATAATTCCAAATTTACCAATTTCATTCTTCACCTAAACCAAATTCCCAATTTTATTTCTTTAAATTCTTTATTTAACAATTTCTTTTATTTCTTTAAAAAAATTCCAATTTAATTCCCTTTATAATTAAATTCTGGATTTATAATTTATCCAACAACATCACAGTACAGTTTAATTTCTAATTTATCAATCATAACATATAAACATACATCATTTCCAATTATAAAAATAATTACACATCGTGAGGAATCCAGTTGGATCCCTCTAACCTATTTTTCCCTGCATCACAAATATTAGCACATCACGTATATAAATATCAATCCAGACTGATAACAACAATTATATTCAACCAATCACACAGATATTTAAATATCAACAATTTAAATTAGCTAGCATCCAGATGTGAGTGAGAGTAACTCACCTTGAGTTTCGGCGAGCGTTCGAAATTTAAATTAAACCGAACGACGTTCGATTTAACCTAAATTTCCCACTTGCTCCGATCGTCTCCAAACTTGCGCTGCAGCGTAGAGTACGACGCTGCGATTCTGGCGCTACCAAAATTGAAAAAATCAAAATACATCAGGTCGTTCATCACGAATCAAGCCCCCTCTCCCTCATTCCCTCTTGAATGCAAATCACCAGGCCAAAAGAACCCATCCTTACTCCTCTAGGGTTTGATGCCGCAACTCCCACGTCGAGATTTAGCTCGATCGGCAACTACCACCTCGAAGCTCCACGTCAACTTCATCTCCCCCTGGAACGCACGCGTGCTCGGTCACCCCCAGCTCTCGAAAAACGTGTGCGACCGGAGCACGAACTCGAGCCAATATCGAGCAATCCACCGCTTTATACGCAATTACTACCGTACATCGCGTAGATCTCGAAGTTCCCTTTGATTCTCTAGTTGAAGATACTCGACGAAAATCGATGTATTGAGAGGATTGGGAGGTGAAAGGGAACGTAATTTCGGCCATTGGAATATGAACGCGGCGGCTCCTGAGAATAGATTAGGATTCTGATAAAAGTATTGATTTATATAATATAATTTAATATTATTTTAATATTAAAATCAATTTTAATGAGCATTCACAAATGGTCTCCAAAACACACGTGCCGACAGGCGTTCCTACAGTTTTCCCGCGTTCCGGACACAATGGAACAAGTTCCGGAAGCTATTTCAGTCATACGTGCGAGTTACAGAACTAAACGATCAATTTACAATTAAATCGGTTGAATCGATTTCTAAGCGTTTCGCGCCGCCGGAGTCAAACGACATCTCTGATTGCTACGAAAATTGAAATCCGATAATAACTAACTATTACGGATCCAATGGAACTGGTTTCGTTGAATTCCGAGACTGTACCCCAGAAGGCTATTTTAACTCGTCTATTAAATCGAGCGATTTTCAAAATTGTCAAAAACGCTTAAAATTTCACTTTTTAAAATTTTAGTACTTTAATAATAAATCATATAAAATATATAATCACATTACAAATCATTTTGGCTCATTCCGGACCCAAAATCTGATTAATTGCATTTTAATAATATTAAATTCATCTTTAAATTAATATAAAATCCCAAATATTAACTTATCAACTTAAAAATTCATCTAAAATTCCCACCATACTATTTACACTCAAATAACTCAAAATAAATTTTAGAACTGATTTTTATATCCATTTCACCCAGAATCTTTAATTATCCCAATTCTAATAGTAAATTATTATTATTCAAATTTCAATTAAATTTCCGTATCTAAAATTTAACTAATCTTATTAACTTAACCAAAGTCTTTTATTCCAAAATTCAAATTATACTGCATATTTAACATTTAAAATGAATTAAATGTTCAAATTCAATGGCTTAAAAATCCGGGATGTTACATTCCTCCCCCCTTATAAAAATTTCGTCCCCGAAATTTGCTAAGGTAGAAACTATACTGAAACTCACTTACTTATCCAATTTGCTTAGTTAAAAGCTTATATTCACTTTCCAAATTTCTTTAGCCCAATCCCACATTCATTAGTTTTACTTACTCTAAAGCTCAAATTCTAACGTATTTCAAAATAACTTTCCATGTTAATAAATTTTTCTCAAAATCCCAAAAAAAAATCTAACTCCCAAAATTTTCAGAAAATTTTGGCAGGGTCTCCCCTGCACGGAGGAGCTTTCGCGATATCCCGATACATACAAATATATATACATCGACCCACACGGTCGGAAACCAAAATATATCACAATATATATATATATATATATATATATATCATTTCCCAATTATATTTGCGTAAGCGTACCTTTTTAGCAAATTTTAATAGCAAGCGGCTAATATAACGCACATACGCGCTCCAACTCTATCGAACGCATCACATACCTGTACTTACTCAACAAACTCATCAGTTTTCAAAGATATGAACATTTTAACAATATTTCCAATATAAATGTAAGCCAAACATATCCATTTCATAATCCAAACCACACCTTGCATGTTTTCATAAGTAAACCATATTTATCAACAATTTAAAGATTTCAATCACCTTTTAATTTCTTATTCAAGTCCAAACTTCATTTTTATTTCACTTGAATGATTTAAATTCAATTTTGCTATTTTCAAAACATATTCTCATCAATATGATCAACATGTGCTTCACTAACATCAATCCATTCCAATTCATATCCAAATGGATTCACAAACCAATTCTTATTTTCAATTTGAAGCATTTGCATTTATTTTATGATTCATTTTCATTCATATGCAAAAAATCACTTAATAAAATTTCAATCCATTCCAATTAATTCTAAACCAATTCAGTTGTTGTTTAAACAACTCAATTCTGAATACAACAATATAACCAATTTTATGCAAATCAAGGTTATCCAAGCAAGTGACCATCACTACATCTTATAACCATTTAAAATTAATTTTCAACTTAGATTCATATTAATTTTATTCAATTTTGCATGGTCCACAATCCAAGCATTCTTATTCCGTTGCAATTTTTGATTCAATTTCTTATTTTTACTTCAAGATCGTCATTCAACTTAAGTTTAAATAATAACATCCCATTCCATATTATTTACAGCCCAAACATGCTTGTTTTATCATAATTATTGAATTAAATCACCAATCTTATATTTCCAAATCATTATCCATATAGGTTTATATGAATATCATTCCATTCTAAATTACTTACAACTCATACATATTTAATTTATCACAAAAATTAATTAAAATTCTCTTCACTTGCATTTCCATGCTTATTATCTAAACAAATTTATCCAAGGCCACAAATAAAGCTCGACCACAATTTTTTTTTCAAGTTGCTTAAGTTCTTTCACAACATTTTCTATCTTCTTATGTCAATTTTATTTTATTTTATTTTCATTTGATTCTCATTCAATCAAATTCCAATCCATTTACAAATTCGAATGCTCTTTGTTTACTTATTCAATCCATTTTAGATTTATTTTATTTGCAAAGAGACCATTTAAATTATTTCACTCATTAGAATTTATTTATAAATCAAATCATCATTATTATAATCTAATTTCATTATTCATTCAAACCTCCAATATTTATTACCACAAATTTAAATTCCATGCCACAACTGGAGTTTTATTTACTTTCCAAATTTTGACCAACCCATCAAAATTCTATTCATCTCATAACAAATCTCATTAAATTGTAATTCAATTTAGTCAATAACCTAATCCATATTAGGTTTTAATTCACTTCCTCAATTCACTCTGAATTCATTTATAATATGACAATTTTCCAATTGTCATTTAGTAAATTTAAATTTTCTACCTTTCCTTTTCACTCCTTTAAATAGAATCTAAATTTCTTTCAATATTATTTATTACACAACTGAAATTTAATTTCAATGTCATTATCAAAACAAACTTCATTTTCCCCATACATAAGTCCAAGACTTATTTGCTAACTTTAGAACATCCACCCTTATATTCTCACTTTGTGTCACTACACTTTACATTTCATTTATGGTTAAGTTTTGAATTTGTCACACCATTCAACTCTCTCCATTAATGAATTACAATTTCACTTCTATCCAAGAGTTTAAATTGCTTATTTAAGTCCATTTCCATTTTATAATCACAAGTTTATTATAACACTTAACAACTTAAGAATATGAATTTCTTTATGCAATTATAAGCAATTTTCATTTCACCTTTATATCCAATTTATTCCTCCATAAATAAGTTCAAAACTTATTTTCTAACTTAAGTTCTTTCACTTCTTTTATATCTCACTCTGCCTTATTTCAATTCACATTTCATTAGAGATTAAGTTTGAATCCACCATACCATTTCACTATTTCCCAATTGTGATCATAATTCCATTTCCTATTTATAAGTTCATCAAATTATTTATTTAAAAGCTCATATTGCTCATTTTAATACATTTAAAATCCTTTTTAAAACTTCTGGGGTTTAAATTCTTGTTTAGTTTAAATTTTAGTTATTCTTCCTTTATATAATTTATACTTATATAATTTTATTTGATTATAATATTAACTACCAATCATCCAAATATATATAATAATTTCAGAATTTTTTTCTTTTATATCAAAATATAATTTTGGGTAAAATTATTTCATTTACCCACTTAAAAAACAATACTATGTCGGTTTATCTTGTTCAAGAGTTTAGAAACCCCTATTGATACGGTTGGACTTCCCGCACCGATCAGAATTCATAAACACTCAACCGATAAGTCAACACAGTATAAAAACAATTTTTATATGCACTAACAAGTACACTCTCATATCTATTAATACGCTCAACTCATTATAGAGTACTATTCACTCTGTTTAATGAGTAATTTTCCCACCAAAGCCTAGGTTGCCGCCAACCTAAGCTCTGATACCAAGTGTGAAAACCCGCAAATCCATACCCCTTGAGTCAACACTATTCTACAACAATTAACTCAAGTGGAACAGAAAATACGAACCATTAGGGTTAAAGAAGAAGAGATAGAAGAAGAAGAAGCTAAACAATGTCAGAATCTCACAGTCGCAACGGAATAAAATATAATAGTAAATATATAACTTTACATAAAATGAAATCTATAACTGTTTTACACATCATATCATCACAGTGTCTCATGCATCAAATTACCAATCAGACAAATTCATACAATCATAGCAACAGAATATACATATATAGGTACAAATAATACGTCTCGGGCTCCAGCTCCTCTCCTGCTCCAAGCATCCCGTCCTGAACAAATAATACTCGGTCTGACCCGAGCATTTTAATAAAATAACACCCGAGTCGGTCTGGAATACCAGCTGATAATAATACATCCAAATAGATTATTAAAGTTTCAAAAATCCTTTTGAAAACAAAAGCATCTCGTAAGACCACTCCACAAATAAACATGTCGGGTTTTTACCTTACAATAGCTAAAACACTTTTTATAGAAATCCTCTGATATTATAATAGGGTCTATTTACAAATACTTATAAAACAGCCGAAATTGTTACATTCATTAAATTCCAGCTACTAGCCACATAGTGGGTAATACAAACAAAACTCGTACAAGGCTCGTAGGGAGAATGGATTTCCAACAATGACTAGGCACTAGGGTACCACCTGTCACAGTACGGGGCCTAGATCACCGTACCGAGGATCACGCCCGATCCCTTGCAACAAAAGGCCGAACCCATCCCTTACTGGACAGTTTCGAATAAGATCACCCCGCGGTTGGGATCAGCAACCGCACCACTAAGCCGAAATAAAAAGGGACACCTAGACAGGGATGACCTTACTCTCCAGTGGGGGCTACCCACGAAGCCTTGCTGCATATCCCCTGATTTTCAGTCATTCCCATTTTATGAGGCTTGAGGCTAAGCATTACCTTTTTAGAGCATTTCACTTAGAATGCCCATCGCCCACCGGACGATGTTCCGAAAGCATTCGTCCATACAAATCCGTCCCGGGTTCGAACGGAACCGAAGGCGCTACTCCTACTACATCCATTTTGGAAATATCCTCAGGATTAGTAGCGACTAGCCTTTGTACTTCACTGCTCCATCTTCGACTCCGAACACGTTTTTCCGCGAAACGTACAAACTGGATCGAAGTGGTTTTCGAGAAATAAATCTCGATCCCGATATCTTCGAAACGGTCAACGCATTTGTCCCATATTGATAGTCGGTGATTTAACTATCAATTTATATTCACAAACATCCACCACACAATAAATAATCTCACATTATTCATTTGCCTCTAATATCTTTACAAGATATATTTCCAAATTTCTCAAAGCTCATTTGAAAACAATTTCCCAAAATTCTTACTTTACAAGGTAAATCCTTTACCATCAATTTCCATTGGAAATAACCAAGTTCAAACAATTTAGATTTTTAACAAGTAAAACACTTTATTCTAAAATATGCTTTAAAATATGGAAATTTACTACTAGTTGTTAGTCAAAAATATGATTTCAATATGTAAAGTAAAACCATTTATTTTGATATAAACTTTTATTATAAATAAGATTTTGTTAAGCTAAATTTAAAAGTAGTGTTTTAAAGAGATTAATATTAATTTCAAAATAACGTAAGACAAAACCAGCCTTTAAATAAATCCATTTGTAAAAATAATTATAAATGTATTCTTAAATCATCACTATTTCTAATTTATTAATTTGTTACTTTAAAATAAAATTTTCAAACACTCTTTAAACAAGTTTAAACTTTAAACTTTCTTTTAATAAAAATCTGTTTAATACTCAAACTTGGTTTTCCAGGGAAACACACTTTCCATTCCAACATTCAAAGAATTCATCTTATAAATCTAGCCGTTTTATTACCATTCAAATTCATGTTTTAATAACATAAATTTCCTTTCCATGCTTTTTAACAAAGATAACTTCTTTCGAAGCCCAAAACATAGTTTTCCATTCCTGGAAATTTCCTTTCAAAGTTCGGGTTTAAAAATCCTTTAAAATAAAATTTTGAGAATTTATTAAAGGAAAATAATACTTATGAATTACTAAAATAAAATCCCATTGGTGAAAAATGCATTTCAAAGTATTTTATTTACATTTAAAACTATTAATTTATATTCGGAAAGCCTCTTTTAAATATTTTATTAAATTTCCAGGAAAACATCATCAAATAACCCCGTCGTTATTTTTAACCCTTTATAATTTCTATAGAATTTATTCCTAGAAATCTATACTTTATATTTATCTACCGATAAATTTCCGCTTCGTTTATAATTCCAAATTTACCAATTTCATTCTTCACCTAAACCAAATTCCCAATTTTATTTCTTTAAATTCTTTATTTAACAATTTCTTTTATTTCTTTAAAAAAATTCCAATTTAATTCCCTTTATAATTAAATTCTGGATTTATAATTTATCCAACAACATCATAGTACAGTTTAATTTCTAATTTATCAATCATAACGTATAAAAAGACATCATTTCCAATTATAAAAATAATTACTACATCGTGAGGAATCCAGTTGGATCCCTCCAACCTGTTTTTCCCTGCATCACAAATATTAGCACATCACGTATATAAATATCAATCTAGACTGATAACAACAATTATATTCAACCTATCACATAGATATTTAAATATTAACTATTTAAATTAGCTAGCATCCAGATGTGAGTGAGAATAACTCACCTTGAGTTTCGGCGAGCGTTCGAAATTTAAATTAAACCGAACGACGTTCGATTTAACCTAAATTTCCCACTTGCTCCGATCGTCTCCAAACTTGCACTGCAGCGTATAGTACGATGCTGCGATTCTGGCGCTACCAAAATTGACGAAATCAAAATACATCAGGTCATTCATCACGAATCAAGCCCCCTCTCCCTCATCTCCCTCTCGAACTCAAATCACCAGGCCAAAAGAACCCATCCTTACTCCTCTAGGGTTTGATGCCGCAACTCCCACGTCGAGATTTTGCTCGATCGACAACTACCACCTCGAAGCTCCACGTCAACTTCATCTCCCCCGGAACGCGCGCGTGCTCGGTCATCCCCAGCTCTCGGAAAACGTGCGCGACCGGAGCACGAACGCGAGGCAATATCGAGCAATCCACCGCTTTATACGCAATCACTACCGTACATCGCGTAGATCTCGAAGTTCTCTTTGATTCTCTAGTTGAAGATATTCGACGAAAATCGATGTATTGAGAGGATTGGGTGGTGAAAGGGAACGTAATTTCGGCCATAGGAATATGAACGCGGCGGCTCCTGAGAATAGATTAGGGTTTTGATAAAAGTATTGATTTATATAATATAATTTAATATTATTTTAATATTAAAATCAATTTTAATGAACATTTGCAAACGGTTTCCAAAACACACGTGCCGACAGGCGTTCTTAGGGTTTTCCCACGTTCCGAACACAATGGAACAAGTTCCGGAAGCTATTTCAGTCATACGTGCGAGTTACAGAACTAAACGATCAATTTACAATTAAATCGGTTGAATCGATTTCTAAGCGTTTCGCGCCGCCGGAGTCAAACGACAACTCTGATTGCTACGAAAATTGAAATTCGATAATAACTAACTATTACGGATCCAATGGAACTGGTTTCGTCGAATTCTGAGACTGTGCCCCGGAAGGCTATTTTCACTCGTCTATTAAATCGAGCGATTTTCAAAATTGTAAAAAACGCTTAAAATTTCACTTTTTAAAATTTTAGTACTTTAATAATAAATCATATAAAATATGTAATCACATTACAAATCATTTTGGCTCATTCCGGACCCAAAATCTGATTAATTGCATTTTAATAATATTAAATTCATCTTTAAATTAATATAAAATCCCAAATATTAACTTATCAACTTAAAAATTCATCTAAAATTCCCACCATACTATTTACACTCAAATAACTCAAATAAATTTTAGAATCGATTTTTATATCCATTTCACCCAAATTTTTTAATTATCCCAATTCTAATAGTAAATTATTATTATTCAAATTCCAATTAAATTTCCGTATCTAAAATTTAAGTAATCTTATTAACTTAACCAAAATCTTTTATTCCAGAATTCAAATTATACTACATAGTTAACATTTAAAATGAATTAAATGTTCAAATTCAATGGCTTAAAAATCCGGGATGTTACAGTTTTCAAATCCAAGGGGAGATGGAACTCAACAAATTACTGATTTCTAGAAGCTAAACAACTGAGATTTACATCAAACTAATTGAAAGGTTAGAAAAGTCTTGTCACACTAAGTTGAAAGGTTTAGCAACTTGCATTTATCCTAATCTAGTCGAAAGGTTGGAGTGATCCCGTTAACAACCTTTCGGTAGAGTCGAAAGGTTGGGCTATTTCCTTCCATGCGAACTTATATGGAAGGTTGGGATGGTCATGCCTATAACCTTTCGACAAGGTCTGAAGGTTTGACAATCTAATACTTTATCAACCTGGTCTAAGGGTTGAAGTAGCCGCGTATACCTTTCGACAAGATCGAAAGGTATAACTACTCACCGATCTTTTCTTCTAGGATAATTTGATTAGGACATTTTAACAAAGATGTACTTTCAGAAGTGAGAATCATCTCAACCACATGGTTATGTCCAAACAAAATCATCTCATCAAAGCACTGAGGATATTGACAACATTTATTGTAAACATTTTTAAGGCTAGAAGGAGGCCCAAACTTCCAACCCTATCACTATGTATGGACTAATTATGGTTCATTTCTCTTGCCTGGGAAAAATGTAATCAAAACATCACCGGTGAGGGAGTAGTGCATACTTCCAGCCTAGAGGAGAATGTTGCTCTAACTTTCAACCCGGACGGGGCCACCCCTGGTCATACTTCATCACCGGCACAGCAGGATGAGAATACAATGAATATCAAGCGCTTGGAGCAGCAATTACAAGAAATGCAAGATCTGTTAAAGATGGCTTTATCTCAAAGATCATCAAAAACTCCTAGAAAAACTCAAGAAGAGGAAGTAGTTTCTCCTGGAAGAAATCCGAAAACCGGTTCCAAGGAATGCAAAGATAAGATAGACTTGACCTCCTCAAAGAAGAAAGATCTCCCGGAAGCAAAAGCTAATCATCAAGGGAGAATTCTTGATAAGTCATTAGAGCAAACTGGTAGTTTAGCATCTAATGAATATCATCCGATTCAGAAAATTTATGGTAATGTTGAAGTTTTCCTTAAAGAGGTTGCCGAGAAGGCAATAAAGGATGCCATGAGCTTAAAAGGCAAAAGAACCACGGACGCAAGTGTAAATGACAATGAGAGAGTGCCGCCATTCATTGATGAAATTAGGGCGATAGTGATTCCCCTTTATATCAAGATCCTGTCTATGAAATACCATACGAATACGGATACCGATGGCTACCTAATGGCTTTTGACAGCCAGATGGACCTATACAATGCTTTTGGGGCAGTGAGTTGCCGACTGTTCCCCATCACTCTTCAATGGGCGACAGCTAAGTAGTACAGACATTATAGAGAGAAAACCATCTACTTTTGGAAATAGTTTTCTTGTGAACTCTCAGCACAATTCTGTATTTGCAAAGAATCAACCAATGATTATTTGGCCGACATAAAGCAAAGGCAGGGTGAATCCTTGGGAGATTATTTAAGGAGATTCAACACAGAAGCTGTGAAGGCTAAGGATATGAATGACCGAGAGAAACTCATAGCCATCCATTCTGGTTTAATCGGGAACACTCCTTTCTAGAAGAGGCTTTTGTTAATGGCTGCAAAGATCCCCAAGACTTCCACTTTTAGGTAATTAAATTCATCCGGATGGATGAGCTTTACTATTCCAAAAGAAAGACACTTCCTGAAAAAGAAGGGAGGAAAATTTGGCTTGGACCATAGCCATAAAAGTGGTCAAAGTGGGAAATGATCTTGATGGCGAGTTAAATAAAGATCTGATTCAATTCCTCGTAGACAACGAGAATGTGTTTTCTTGGTCACGTTCTGATATGGTGGGGATTGACCCGACCGTCATGTGTCACGCCCTTAACATCAACCCAGGAGCAACCCCTATCGGGCAAAGAAAGAGACAATTGGATAAATTTGAACAGATGCTCTGAAAAAGGAAGTTGATAGGCTCCTGGAAAATGGATTAATCCGAGAAGTTTATTACCCCAAATGGTTTGCCAACCAAGTTCTGGAAAGTGGATTACATGTGAAGCATGCCCGAAAGACTGTTTCCTATTGCCACGAATAGATCAGCTGGTAGATGCAATGAGTGGACACAAGTTGTTATGTCTTATGGATGTTTATTCAGGCACAATCAGATACAGATGTTCATGCTAGATGAAGATCATACTAGCTTCATAACAGAATGGGAAATTTATCGTTACAAAGCCATGCCACTTGGTCGAAAGAATTCTGGGGTCACTTATCAAAGATTGGTTAATCGAATGTTCAAAGAACAGATTGGCAAAAATATGGAGTTGATGTTGATGACATGCTGTTAAAATCTAGCGAACCTGAAAACCATCTCAAAGATCTAGAGGAAATGTTCGAGACATTATGAAGGTACCAAATGAGGTTAAATCCACAAAAGTGCTCTTTTGGGGTCCATTCTGGAAATTTCTTAGGCTACTTAGTAAGTGCTCAAGGAATAGAGGCAAATCCCAACCAAATTCAAGTTATAAGGGAGATGGCCAAACCAAGAACTAGCAAGGAAGTGATGATCCTAAATGGAAGAGTAGCCGCACTAAGTAGGATTATTTCCAAAGCTACTGATAAATGCATACCTTTCTTCGATGTAATTAAGAAAAGAAAGAACTTTGAATGGGGAGAAGATTGTAGAAAAGCTTTCTTGGAATTGAAAAGCCATTTGAGGGAATCATCGATACTCTCAAGACCCAATAGTGGGGAAACTTTGTATCTATATATGGCAATATCGGATCATGCGGTCAGTTCAGTATTCATTCGAGAGAATAAAGGAGTACAACTCTTGGTATACTATGTAAGCAGGCGATTGAAAGATGTATAAGTCCCTTATCTAGTTATAAAGAAATTAGCTTTTTTGCTTCATTCTTACAGCTCGAAAGCTCAGAGCATATTTTCAAGCACATTCAAATTTTCTGCTTAAGCAAGTTTTCAATAAGCCTGAGACTTCAGAGGGATTGGTAAAATGGAGGATTGAACTCAACCGATACGAAATAGAGTTTCAACCAAGGACTGAAATCAAAGGCCAAGCACTAGCAGACTTCGTAAATGAATGCACCAATTTTATAAAGGAAAAATCAGAAAAGGAGAAAAACCAGAAGCCTATATGGCAACTATTTATGGATGAGGCATCAAATGAAAAAGGTGTCGAAGCAGGATATGTAATTGTAACCCCAGACGGACATTGATTGCACTATGCCATGAAATCTGGATTCCCTGCAACCAATAATGTGGCAGAATATGAGCCAATGGTAACAGGAATAACTTTGGCATTAGATTTGAAAATTGCCCGAATACATATTTTCAGCGACTCACGGCTAATGGTCAATCAAGTGAAACAGATATATCAAACAAAGGATCCCAGGCTATCTTTATATGTAACGAAGGTATTGCAAATGCTTACCTTGTTTGAGGATTTTTCAGTAAATCAAGTACCAAGGATAGAGAATGCACAACCCGACTCTTTAGCAAAATTGGCTAGCTCAAGGGGAGCCCTAGAAACACAAATCGTTCCCGTTGGATATCAGGAAAATTAGAGCATTGAAGAAAAAACATCCAAACAAGAAAAAGAGTTTCTTGTGATAACTAGATCTTAGGTCAAATCTCAAAGCAGAGATGGTGTAGAAAATAATCAAGAATTATCAAATGAAAGGATGGATCAATCTAGTCAAAAAGTACATATGATGGTACATGGACGGCGCCCATTGTTGAGTATTTAATTATAGAAACATTACCATCCGATATTGGAGAAGTAAGAAAAATTAAGAGGCAGACTCCAACCTTTGTTATGATAGACGAAATCCCCTATAAGAATAGATATGCTCTGCCTTATCTTCGGTGTGTGAGCATAAATGATGGGATGAGATTAATGGCCGAAGCACACGAGGGGTTGTGCGGAGATCATTCAAATGGAACAAAGCTTGTAAAGAAAGTAACGAGGCAAGGATTTTATTGGCCACATATGGTAAGCCAAGCTATAGACTATGTGAAAAGATGTGAGAAATGCCAGAAGTTTTCAAAAATACCCGGGTTGCCTCCAAGTCAATTAACTCCAATCATTAGTCCATGGCCTTTAGATGTTTGGGGAATCGATTTGATCACCCTGTTGCCAATTTCGAAAGGAGGAGCTAAAAATGCCATAGTGGCTATCGACTATTTTATCAAATGGATTGAAGTCGAACCACTTCCAAAAATCACTTCGGTAAATGTATTGAGATTTTTCATTAAGAATATCATAACCAGGTTTGGAATTCCCCAAAAGATAATCTTTGACAATGGTACGCAATTTGAAAGCGAAGAATTATCTTGATTCTGTCACAAAAATAGGATTATTAAAAGTTTTTCATCTGTCGCACAACCAAATCTAATAGAGAAGTTGAAGCTACAAATAAGACCATAAAAACCATTCTAATAAAGCAACCAAATAAATAAAATGAAATTGGGTAGAAGAATTACATTAGTGTTATGGGCCTACCGAACGTCTGCTAAGACGGAAATGGGACATACCCCGCATTCTTTGGCATATAGGTGTGAGGCATTGCTACCAATTGAGATTGAAATACCTTCATACTAAAGGATTGCCAATGCATTTGATAAGAAGTGAAGAAAGAATAACTAGACTTAATACACGAGCTAAGAGATGAAGCAGGGGTAAGAATAGCGGAATATCAAATGAGAATCTCTAAATGTTACAACTCAGGAGTAAGAGCTCGGTCATTTCAAGAGGGGAATTTGGTACTCCGCAGAGTAATGGCCGACACTAAGAATCCTGTAGACGGACCCCTAGGACAAAACTGGGAGGGGACATTAATCATAGGCAAAGTAATCCCATCAGGAGCTTACAAATTATGTCGCCCAGAAGGCAATATGGTGCCTATGACATGGAATGCTGAACATTTAAGGCCACATTTTCCAAAAAAGGATTAATAAAGAACTTCTTTTTGTAAAGAGAAAATCTACACGGTTGGGAGTGAAATGCTTTCAAATTTGGAAACTACCTAACATGGTAGTCTACCTAAGATGGTAGAAAAACCAATGTCCTTGCCAAGATGGCTAGGGCAGAGCACCTCCTGGAGAGAAGACGGAGTAAGCCTTCATCCGTGCCTTGAGATAGCCAAGTTAAAGCATCGAACAAGCCCTTATCCGCGCCACACTATGGCCAGGGTAAGGCACCTTATGAAGGGAGGATAGAGTAAGCCTTTAGCCACGTCATGAGATGGCTAGGTAAAAGCACTGAAGAAGCCCCTGTCCGCACCGCAAAGGGCCAGGGCAGTGCACCTTTTTGGAGGGAGGTTGGGTAAGTTCTTGGTTCCAGCCTCTAAGATGAGCTAACCAAGAGCACCGAACAATGAACTAAGATGTCCAGGCCCAAATAGAGGCCCATTAAACAATGGTCAAAGTTTTCCAAGCCCAAGAAGCGGTCCATCAAATTATGGACTAAGATATCCTGACCTTGTAAGAAGTCCATCAAACTTCGGACTAAGACGTCCAAGCCCGAGAAAAGGCTCAATCAATAATGGACTAAGACGTCCAAGCCTGAGAAGAGGCCCAATCAATAATGGATTAAGACGTCCATGCCCAAGAAGAGGCTCAATCAATAATGGACTAAGACGTCCAAGCCCAAGAGTAGGCTTCGTCAATAATGGACTAAGATGTCGAAGCCCGAGATGAGGCACAATTAACTAAGGACTCAGATGTCCTATCTCAATAAAGGTAGTTTATCTAATTATGGACTAAGACATCCAAGCTCAAGAGCAAACAAACAAATTATTTCTGTGCAAAACCTAAAGGGTTCTTATGTGTCGAAAAGGACAAAGCAAAGGAGTAAAATGAATTTCTATTGATTATTACCCGAATCTAAGTTTTGGGACTTTCTTAACATCATTTATTAATTCCCGAATCTAGGCTTCGTGATTCTCATATATGAATTTCAAAATCTAATACCCGAATTTGGGTTTTGGGATTTTATCAATCGCCATCTTTACTAAGCCCAAATCAGGGTATGAGAACATTGTTGGTTACTCCAATTCTTAATACTCATACTTGAGTTTCGATATTATTATCTGGCTTTTCCTAAATACCCTAATCTGGGTCTATGACATCTATTATGGAGACTATTTTCATAAGCTTTTGGTTATTCGAAATACGACCTAATATGGGCAAACGATTTCGATTTTAACAACCATTCACTTACACAAGCATGTGCCCTAATCTGGGCTGAAGATTCTTACTGCAAAGAGAATTAACTCAAATATGTCCTGATTTGGACTCAAAGTTTAATATGGGAATTATGCTACTGATTCTTGTTTAATTGGCCATAAAAACCTGAATCTGGGTTTAGAAATACCATATATAAAAATATTCTTGGGATATTGCTATCTGAATTCTGAATATCATGTTATGAATCTCTAAACTTCACAAGTTAATGCCCTAATATGGATTAGATTTCATGAATGATATGGTGTAACTGAGTTTATTGCAAGCAACTAAAAATACAAAACTGGTCTTTCTAGTGCCAAAATTAAAAGTTGGTATCTCTGAATTTCAAATGATGCTTATCAGACGGATAAAGGCATTAATTTGCTGATCAACTACTGAACATACATGTAAGTACGATAGTAAAAATGGAACTTTTAATGTTGTGTTTTGTAGAGTGGATGAGATTATGAGGATTAGGATAACTATGAAAACTTTGTCCTAAAGAACAAAAGCTTCTTTCATACAAGTGGGTAAAATTTTAACCATAAAACCGACTTGAAAACAGAAGTATGGAAGAAGGTTAATAATACCAAAGTTTTGATTCAAAAGGGATGTTTCGAAGGGCCAAGTACTTATACAGTACAAAAGCCTTCGACCCGGATGAAGATAAATAAGACTTTCTGCCACAACAAACCTTTTGACATCGATGGACAAGCAATTATGAATTTGGAACCCCTTTCGAAAGCAATCAATGGTGATCTCTCAACTACACATCAAACCTTTCTCAAGTCAAAGGTTTCACCCTGGAGTGACGTTTTGGAAAGCATAGCAAGCCTTTCAAACCAGTTAAGACACATCCAAGATACCATTTGACTGTGTCGAAAGGTTATATGTAGAAAGCAACACTCAGAAGTCAGCAAAAGCAAAGAAATGAAAAAAAACCTTATAATAATAGTGAAGGAAAATACAGCTCTCGACAACAACAAGTAAAGACAAACCTCTCGTCAAGGTTGAAGGGTTCATGAAGTTATGTACAAAGAAAACCTTTCAACAAAGTCGAAAGGTCCATAAAGGCGAAAGAAAGGAAAACCTTTCGACAATATCGAAAGGATCAGAATAGCATGTTGAAGCCAAACCTTTGGATAATGTCGAAAGGTTTAGAAAAGCATATGGAAGGTAAACCTTTCAACAATGTCGAAAGGTTCATAACAATATACAGAGAGGAGACCTTTTGATAAGGTCAAAGACAAGGAGGAAAAAGTGGTGAACCAAGGAGCATAAGAGACTCATAACCCCCCGACACATTCTAAGGGTTCATAACCTTTCGGTGAAGTCGAAAGGTTTAAGGTGGCATGTAAAAGGGGAACCTTTCGAATCAATTGAAATCATGGAGTCGAAGGGTGGACTGCCTGCATCTATAAATATGACCCAAGGGGTCCAGTTTTGGAAGCTGGATTATGGATACTAAATTCATCTTCTTTTCTCCACTTTCATATAGATAATTTTACTTGTAAAAACTCTAAATTGAATTGAGGAAAGAGCTCTATTTCTATAACTCATTTTGGATATGAATAAAATGGAGATGGCTTGTTCATGATGGATATTGGCAATGAGGAGAATCATTAAGATCATTAGCTAGACAAATGATTAATTGCACATGATTTCGACCTTTTTCTCATAATCTCTTTGATCTATGCTATATATGAGATCAACTTAGACACTCCCCATCAAAACACGTCATCATTGAAATCCATATTTAATGTGGGAAGATAAAAAGATGATGATGTGTTGCATATGCTAAATGCATGGTCATGGGAATAACTAAATTGATCTTACATAGGAAAAGTAAATGGGTTAAAGATATAAACCGAGACTGCTTTAAAAGCGGGAAAACCTTTCCACTTAGTTGAAAAGTTTACTTCCTAATGGAATCTTGGGTTATATATCTTATAATCACTCATGATGGACTTCATTCGAAGGGAATCTACTTCTTTAAGCATTAGTGAACCCTTTGAATTGATTCCATGGAAAGAAAATGGATGCAAATGGGGCTAAAAGTGATTAAGGATAACAGATGAGCTATGCTTCTCTTTACAAAAATGTCGAGAGGTTTCACACGTCACCTTTCAGCATGATTAAAAAGGAAGTAGTAGACATCAATCATAAATGTTTTCAACTTCAAGGGGATATGGAACTCAAAAAATTACTGATTTCTAGAAGCTTAATCATTGCACCAACCTAATCGAAAGGTTCGAAAAGTCTTGTCACATCTTTCGAAAAAGTTAAAAGGTTTGGCAACTTACATTTATCCCAACCTAGTCGAAAGGTTAGAGTGATCCTGTTTACAATATATCGGCAAGGTCGAAAGGTTGGGCCATTTCCTTCCATGCCAAATTAGACGAAAGGTTGGGGTGGTCGTGCCTAAAACCTTTCAATAAGGTCGAAAGGTTTGACAATCTAGTACTTTATCAACCTGGTCAAAGGGTTGAAGTACCCTCATTGTAACGACCCATAAAATTCAATAATTAAATTGGTTGAATTAATAAGATTGTTGTAATTAAATTTAGAAAGAAATAAAAATTTTATAATTTATATTGAAGTAAATGTTAAGAGTGATTGTAGCAATGGTTATTAAGAACTAATTATTGACAATTTAAGTGAAATTACAATGAAAATGAAATTGTGTAAATTGTCGCACTTGGGTATAAAATATAAAATAAGTAAATAAATGTAGGTGCTGTATAACTATAGGAATTTGTATATTATTAATAGTAATTGAATGAATTCGGTATTATGTGTGTAATTATAAAATTTGGTTGAAGTATGATAAACTTAAGTGTAACCTTGGCTTGTAAACAATTATTATAAGTTACCTATTTAATTTGTTGTTTGAATTGGAATGGGAAATAAAATTCTAATAAAAATAATTAAAGGTTACATTAATGGGAATGAGAATGTGTTAAGTAAATGAAAGGTAAACAATACTAGTCAAGGTTAATAAATTTATGAATTGAAGGGAATACCAATTAATGAAAAGAAATCTAAATGTTATGTTTAGCTATAGATTGAGCATAAGTGAATGAAATTAGCATTATGAAAATAAATGATAACTTTGATTTGTAAGTAATAAAAGCCTATTTATGAGACAAAATGTTAACAGTAATGATTTTGTATGTTACCTATTTTTTTGCTTGTTAAATTTAAATTTGAAAATAAATTTTAATAAATGTAAATAAATGTTACGTTAATGAGAAATGAAATCTCGATAAAGGAAGTAATGCAAATGTTATATTTGGCAAAATTTCAATATAAGTGGAAATTTTAGTTAATGCACAATTGCAAGATTTTAATTGATTTTATTTAGTAAATTGGGAAATAAAATTTAATAAATATAATTAAATATTTTGTTAATGTAAATTATGATAATATTTGAAAGTAATGTCCATTCCATCTATAATATGACTATTGGTTGATTTAAAGTATAGAAAGCAAGATTTCTTAATTTGATTGAAGTGTAAAATTCAATAATTGAATTAATTGCCAATAAATGAAATTAAACATTTAATTATTACGTTAATAGAAATTCAGATGGAATCTGAGAATATTAAGATAACACATTTTGAATCCAATGTTAATTTCATCCGTTTGATAATAATAAATTGAATAATAGAATGAAAAGTAAAGTAAATAGAATTATTGGAAATTAAATTTATAATTTTGAATTAAATGAAATTGAGGTTAATACTGAGATTGATAAATTTACCAACTCTGAATTGATATTTAATTTGTTTAAATCATTACAAATGATTGAGAAATTAAAAATGTTGAAATTTGTCAATTATCGAATTAAAAGTGAAAATTTGATTTAATTAATTAATTATTAATTTGTTTAATTAATGGAAATATAGCCATTTTGGCCACTAACTCGGATTTCGACGAAACCTGTTTCATCGGATCCGTATCGGTGAATTATTGTAGGATTCCAAGTTTCGTAACGATCGGACTTGTCATTTGATCGTACGGACTCGAAACGCCATGAAATAAATGGAATTGAAATCAATTTGAAATAATTATATTTTATCATAACTTCTTCATACGATGGAATTTGGACTTGAAACCTTTTCCATTGCATTTAAAATATTTTAAAATGTCTATTTCGATATATGGGGTGACCCAATTTCGTTCCAGAGTCAGATGGGCTTTTCGGGCCATTTATCATTCAACACGTTTATAAATCAGGTCCATCTATTCAATTTCAACCTTGCCTATATATACACCCTGTTATAAACCCTATCCTACCTTTATTTCTCATTTGTCTGTGCATAAAATTCCTCTTCACCTCTTCATTTCAATGGCAGACAATTCCAAATCCAATTGCAATTCAAAAATTAAAGTGAAATTTCAAACTCCTCAAAAAAATTCAGAAAAATTATGGATTCGAAGCTCTCGAAGAGCGTATTCTTCTGGTGTGATTCTTTTTTCGATTCGATGCATCGTTTGGCCTGGAATCAGAGAAATTGCCTCGGTCGTCCGTTGATGGTTATTCGATTAGACGATAGATCATCGACCTTACGACGATCGGGCAGCGCATCATCGAAGAGGGCGTTGAGGGGAGGAGATCCATACGGTTCGTTCGTGGTATAGGTGGGGGAATTCGCCAGAATTGGCTAGCCTTCATGGTGGCGCCGGTGGTGGCTGAGCGTTCGTGGGTGCCGCGCATGGAGGGTCAGGGGTCGGCCAGAGTTGAGGAGGAGGTCGCGGATGTCAGATCGTGTAGATGGGTCGAGGATTGGCCGCGTGTGTCAGAACGAGATGGCGGCCGAGTTCGTTCTGGCGTTCGAATGAGTAGGGTTTCGTTTCAGCTTAGTTGCGCGTGACGTTTCTGTACCTACCATTTGGTGACGTGGCATTTGGTAACGAGGGTTTTATTTTATTTTTGTTTTTGTTTTTGTTTTCTAATGTTCTAATTCGTGTAATTTGTGCATACGAGGTCCGTTTCAAGCGCGGTTTTCTCCACTGCGATCCTAGTAAAATTCCAAACATTTTGACGCTGGTCTGGACGAAATTGGAGACCGTTCAATTTTTGGGTTTAAATTAGATTTAAATTCAATTTAAATTCAAAAGGTGAGTGTTTTAACCCACTCACAACTTCTAAAATTTCTTATGTTTGTTAAATTGATTTATGATGTGATTTGAAATTCTGTTTGGCATATTTTTAACCATCATCTCAGTTAGATAGAATTTATTGAATTAAATTGTTATTTAATGTAATCTACCAGTTAAATAATCATTTAATTCATTATTAGATACAAACTGACAGTTGATACTTGCTATTTATTATCTGTTATATATTGATGATATTGTTTGAATTGGATGATGGTTGTGATAAATGGTCGATGATTGATATTGAATGAATGGATGTTGTATTTTATACTGTTATAAACTGCAAGTTGTTATGCATTATCATTTCATTTTGTATTGCGGTTTGAAATAATATATAACCGTATTTTTATTTTATATTTCGGATTGAAATGATAAATATCCGTATCACTTGACCATAGGATAGAAAATTATATACAGACACCATCGATCTATATATATAAATATTTTGAAAATGATTTCTATAGTTTGGGAAAGAAATATACGGTTTAATAAATATTAAATTTTGATATTATAAATATTATTTATATATATATAGTTAAATTCTTGAATTTAAACTACGTATAAATTTGTGTAATAAAAATAAGTTTATTCATGGAGTCTGATTATTTTATATTATATAGTTAAGTACCTGTTTAAGATATTGTATATATAGAGTTTTAATGACTTAAATAAAAATTAAGTTGGAAGATAAATATGAAATTGGTTTAATTTGAATTAATTAAGAATTTTACTCGAATAAATTTGATTTGAAATTTAAATAAAATTGAGATTTAAAGGGTGGGATTCTTATAACTCGATTTGGCTTAGAGTGATTTAAATGAATATAAAGTTGATTTAAATGAATATATCAGGTTAATTAAATTGAAAGAATATCAAGTTGTTTGAAGTTAAAGGTTTTACTTAAGCGATAGTGGATTTATTAAGTAAACATTTCAAATCTAAATAATAGTAATTGAAATTTATATATATGGAATTATCAAAGAATTATTTTTTAAATGGTGGAATATTTAAAGCTTGGAAATATATGGAAATTTGAAATGGTTCATTTGGAGGTTCAAATCGGAATTTGGAATTTATTGGTGAAATTTAAGAAGCTATTTTATTATATAAAGTAATTTAATATTTAAACCATTTAAGTATTAGAAGTTATGTTTCAAAGCTATGAGTTTCAAGGTATATAGATTTGAAAGTTCTATGATTTTGAAAAAAAGGATATATTTTGAAATAAAAATGATATCATATTGATTTGGGTTTTAAAACGGAAATGATATCATATATATACGGTTTTGAAATGGATATATATTCTAGTTTTGAAGTATAAATTATTTTGAAATGACCGCAGTGTTATAATAACGTTTGGATGTTAAAGAGAACGGGATCAGAAGTTGTCATACTCTCTGCCAACTCCCAAAACCACTTTAACAACCATGTACGCGGTGGATATTCCAGAATGAAGTAAGATGGTGGTGGCGTTTCCTTTGAAGTAAATACGTGGACCCGACTCCCGTGAGTTGGCATAAGGTGGCTAAAACAGGAGCGATCGACGGGCTAATGAGGTAGCACCTTTGATCGGACACATCCCTTCGATATTATACTCTGACTTTTGGATTGATTCGGTGGCCACTTTTGATTTTTTTTTGATTTGGGGGTGTGGCTCGAGATGGACGGGAGCTGCGGCTATGCGTTACCATCGGCCCGGAAGCGTAATTGGTATATCCGCCCTGGCATTGCCTAGTTGTGCCGTGTCACCTACCCTAGCGCGCATAATACGATTTTATTTTGTACCATTCCTATGGAGTGCCCTCTGACGACGCCTAGTACGGGGAAGGTTATGGTACTGTATAGGCTATGGGAATATAAAAGTACGTTAAGGTGGAAAATGTAAAGCCTTAACGCTATTTTCAGTATATTATACTTTACTTTAGACATTATTATAATAGTGAAATATTACTATATAGTAAATAGTTTAACGGATCCTTAGGAGATGTGAATCCCGAGCATCTCTTGAGTTACTGCACTCACGTTAGACACTGGATAAGAGATGTCAAATCCCATAAACATCTCTGACGTCGTTCCACTCATATTATTTACTGTTGATTTAACTCACATAAGATATTTTAGTTCTGACTCGAGTGTTTTGTCTTTTCAATTCGCTCGGGTCAGCCTGAGCATTTCAGGATTTGAAGGTCTTAATTTTGGAGGACGAAGACAAAGAATTATTATTACTATTTGTTATATATTCCACTACACCACTGTATTCTGCTGCATTATTAATATTCTCTGCTATGTGTACCTCTGATATGTACTGTATAAGAAATATCAAATATTTTGTAAAACAGCTTCACGAGCTGTTTATTTAGTTATTATATTTTGTCGTTCCGTTGCAAGATTCTATTTTGTTTTATTTCTTTCTCTGCTTTTTCTTATTTAGCCCATAACAAACCCGCCCTTCTGTATGGTTTTAGGTCTGACATGTGAGGTTTATCGTCGATTTAAAGTGTACAAAAAGGCGGGACGTTACACTCATATACCTTTCGACAAGATCGAAAGGTATTACTACTCATCGATCTTTTCTCCCAGAACAATTTGATTAGGACATTTTATTCGAAGATGTACTTTCATATGCTATAATCATTTCAACCACATGGTTATGTCCAAAAAAAATCATCTTATCAAAACATTGGGGATGTTGACAAGATTTCTTGTTAACAGCCTGCACATGCCATGCACCATGAAAATCAAAATCTAGTTCCTTCCGTCATCCATATCTCGGCCAATACTCAACGAACTTATGCACCATCGATTGCAATGAACTCCAATATATGATAAATCCAACAACAATCTACGCTTCGTATATCATTGCATGTAGCTCCACCTAGATCAAATGTGACGACCGCCCATGACTCCCGCACGAAACAAGGGAATGATGCGCTGGAAAGTGTGCCAAGCAGCCATGGACGATAGTCAGGTAAGATAAAATAGCAGGCTCTATCGTATTACTCACAGCGCATGGATAAAATACAATAGAAAATATACATAGTTAAGCTCTATAGAACAGAAGTCTCATCATATAAACTCATAATAGTTTTATACAATCATCTGAATTTTCAATACATCAAGCCTCACTACGTAACACTCAGAGTATAAAACAAACAGCGGAACATCCAGTACATATAGTAGGAAAACAATATGCAAAAGCCTCCAGCTCGTCTTCGTCATCAACAGCGTTAGTAGCCAAGAACAGCACCTGTCACCTGCTACCTAGTCTGCCCATCCCAACATGGATGAACAACCCAAGGTAATAAGAGTTGAACATAAAACCTTGAGTCAGACAACAGTCTTAGTGAGCAGTAAATTAACTATCAAACATACCAAAAGAGCATAAAGGATAAAAGGAATAGGAACTCAACCATCCCACTCCACCTCATTCTACAGTGATAGCCCCCAGACCCACTAAGCATAAACAAGCATAGCAAAGCAGATATTTAAAATAAAGTAATTATCACTCGAGTCAAGGTCGATGTTTTCCAAATACAAACCCCCAAGGCCTAAACCAAGATTAGATAAGCACCCAGAAAACACCGCTCTTGAGGCCGAATGATGATACAACCAAAAATCCATGACTCTGGCTATCACTATTATCATTGCTTTGAATTCACCGTTAGTTGAATGACCGCCTGTCAAGGGCTAATGGTAACCCCGGTTCTAGATAAACTCCGCACGTCATCGTGACCCGTGCCTAGGACTTACCTACTCTGCCCAGAGTACTCGACCACCTACCTGTAGTCTTTTGGGTGTCCCGACCACCTACCTGTAGTCGTTTGGGCATCCCATGTACTCTTGCTTTCAATTTACTAGAACCTTCAACAACAATGAAATCCAAGCCTCCTAGTTATCCTCCTCGACGACTATTCTCATACTAGCCCAAGCTACTTCTCGAGCAATCCGTTATCAACCAACTCGAACCATCCCTAGAGTTATCAACATGCTTGGAATGATCCCGTCTGGATTATGCCAAGGCTACATCACATCATGCTTCGCCTCATCTTAACATAGCAAAGCTCCATCACAACATCGTCATCATATCCGTCCATATGAGCTTCATCATCCGCTACATATGCCACAAGCAGCTTTTTCATCCCTTAGCCTCTCCCTTAGCTTTCGAACCATTTTCGACCATACTTGTCTAGATCCAACCATAAATCAACTAACTCTAAACAATCAATCAAGACAATCATTAATCCAAGCAATCAAATATTCAAACAAGGTTTAATAAGCAATTATACAAGGAAATGGCAATTTGGTAATTAAAGTGTCCAAATCTAATAAGCATAAATAATAGGCAAATGTCTCTATAACTTGGTGAATAAACTTGCATAAGTTAATATGTAGTAAAATAGGTGTCAAAACTTCATAGATGATAGATCTACACGCATACTTAGGGAAAATGCAAGAAATCACTATATAAACAAGCCACCAATCCAATATACTCCCTTGGGTCCGTGTGAGAGATAACTGCCACTCACCGAATCACCTAAACACCTCAAAAACACCCAACTCCAGATCTGGACAGCAAAGATCTAAGCTTGATCCGGCAAAATCTCACTTCAATCGATGAAATTTCTCTTTGTTGGATAAAGATCTTCAACTTTGGCTCTTGAATCTTCGATTTGATCTTCAATCTAGATGGAAGGAATCACTAGATTAGAGTGGAGAAAAGAAGTGAAGAAGTGTTGTAGTCGAGCTCTCAAAATAGCAGCACTTCGTCGCTTCAAAATCCGGTGCCAAAAAGTGAGCCAAATCCCTCTATTTATAGGCTGGAAATCCTTAGGTCGCCGCCCCCTTAGGTCGTCCACGACCTAACTTTTAAGTTGTTCACGACTTAGCGACCCAACCTCAAGACCTGAGACCCAAAAGCATGCGGCATATGACTTATCCTACCCAAGCACACATGCGACTTAACCTAAGTCGGTAACGACCTAAAACTCACGGCCTAACACACCCTGCACATCACACACGACTCACGACTCAACAGCTTATCCCACTGCCGACCTAACACGAGAGACAACACACGACTTAATGCCCTCGCGAACTACGACCTATGACCCTTCACTCCACGGCTCAACGACTTAGCATCCCTACCGACTCAAGCCATCAAACGACTCACGACCTAACGTCTCCAGTTCCCACGTGACTCAACACAGGCTTGACCCAACATGTTCGCGACCTAACTCGCACGCGAGTTACGACCTATCACAGACACCAGGTCCTAACGACTTAACCTCTTAACGACCTAACCTTAACTCGTTCAATATTTAAGTCGTTCCATCCTATAAGTCGCTCAATTCACTAACTTGCTAACCCTTAAGTCGTAACTCTCTTAGGTTGGCAACTAACTTAGGTTGGCTAACTTCCTTAAGTCGGTCATACCTATGAGTCGGCCACACCTTAACTCGGTCATACTTTAACTCGGTGCAAACCCTAGAAGCCGCTAACTCTTAAGCCGTTAGCTTCCTTAGGTCGTCCCAATCCTTAAGCCGTTCAACCCCTAAGTCGTTAACTTACTCTAACCCATTAACCCTTAAGTCGGTCACGACTTAAGCCCCCACACGACTCAACTTCTACACGACTTATCTTTGGTCGACTCATACTCTAAACGACTTAACAACATCAACAACTTAAAGCATATAGTTTAACACTGTTTCAATCCGTAAAATATGGGTCGTTACATTCTCTCCCCCTTAGGAATTTCGCCCTCGGAATTCCAAACAAACAAGAGCAATCAAAACTATTCTGCATGCCTACCATCCATAGCAATCAACAAACCATGCATCCAATTACTAGCCTAGCATGCAGAATTCTAAGACTTAGGACAAGCTACAAATTCGTGAGATGTCACGACACCTTAGGGCCATACCTCGAAGAGTTCAGGATGAGCTGCCTTCATCCTCTCTTCCTCCTCCCACGTACAGTCGTCAACATCATCACTCCATTGTACCTTGAGCAACGAAATCGCCTTCCTCCTAAGCTGTTTCGTGTCGGTTTCAACAACACGAAGCGACTTACGAAGTCTCGTAACAACTGGATCAACCTCTAAATCTTCACAGCTATCAGCAGAAACCACCGTATTCGAGTCGTGCACATACTTCTGTAGATAAGATACATGAAAAACATTGTGCACACTCGCCATCTTTTCTGGTAACTCCAATTTATATGCGAGCTTTCCAATTCGCTCGATAATCAAAAATGGTCCAACAAATCTTGGAGTCAATTTTCCTTTCTTCCCGAATCGAATAACATTCTTCAGTGGAGAAATTTTCACAAAAACCATATCACCTATGTCGAATTCCAAATCCTTACGACGCTTATCGGCATAGCTTTTTTGACGATCTTGGGCAGAGATCATTCGTCGCCGAATGATCTCTATACAATCCGTAGTCCGACGAATCATTTCTGGCCCAAGTACCAGCTTTTCTCCAGTTTCCAACCAACATGTCGGAGAGTTACACGGCCTTCCATACAATGCTTCATACGGTTCCATACCAATACTTGACTGGTAACTGTTATTATATGCAAATTCCACCAAATGAAGATGATCTTCCCATGATCCTTCGAAATCCAAAACACATGCCCTCAGGAGATCTTTCAAAACTCGGTTGACTCTCTCGGTCTGACCATCTGTTTGGGGGTGATAAGCTGTACTCAAACACAACTCGGTTCCCAAAACTTCCTGGAAGCTCCTCCAAAATCCACTAGTGAACAATGGGTCTCAATCGCTCACTATACTCTTCGGGATACCATGGAATCGAACTATCCACTTAACATACAACTCAGCCAACTTTGATGCAGTCCTAGTTGATCGAACAGGAATGAATCTTGCACTCTTGCTCAAACGATCTACGATGACCCAAATCCCTTCATTCCCTGCACTGGTTCTAGGTAGACCATCAATAAAATCCATCGATATCTGCTCCCACTTCCATGTAGGAACTTCCAATGGCTGAAGCAATCCACTGGGCTTCTTCTGCTCGGCTTTTAACAACTGGCAGTTCATACATTTGGAAATAAAATTCCTACATCCTTCTTCATACCTTCCTAGTAGTAGGTTCTCTTCACATCCCGATACATCTTATTTCCACCTGGATGAATTGTCAACTTCGAGTGATGACTTTCCCTTAGAACTTCATCTCTCAATCCATCTATATTGGGAACAACTAGTCGTCCTTGTTTCCGAAGCCAACCCTTTCGATCGACTTCAAATCCTTTATCCTTTTCTGGATTCAATCCAGATTCCAAATCACGGATAATCTTGACAAGCTTATCGTCTCGCTTTTGGCTCTCGCCAATTCTCTCCATAAGAGTAGGTCTTATCGATGAGTTTTCCAACATCTCAGGTTCCAATTCACATCTAGGCCTGAAGTCAAATCCAGCCAAATACTCAAGACTCTTCCATTCCAAAAACATTGCTCCCAATCCTGCATGTCTTCGACTCAACGCATCAGCCACTGCGTTACCTTTTCTCGGAGTATAGGCTATACCAAAATCATACGATGCTAAAAACTCTAGCCATCGTTGCTGCCGAAGATTCAAATCCTTTTGGGAGAACAGATACTTCAACGACTTATGATCCATAAACAACTCGAATCGAACTCCCAATAGATAATGTCTCCACATCTTCAGAGCAAAAACAATCGCCGCTAACTCCAAATCATGAGTCGGGTAATTCCTTTCATGCGGCTTCAGTTGTCGACTTGCATACGCAACAACTTTATCCTTCTGCATTAGCACTGCTCCAAGTCCAGTACCACATGCATCGGTATAAACCACCATCTCATCATTCCCACTTGGTATAGTCAAAACAGGAGCACTCGTCAGTCGCTCTTTCAGGATTACGAAAGCTTGCTCACACTTATCATCCCATATGAATACCTGATTCTTTTTCGTCAATCCTGTTAACGGTGCAGCTATCTTGGAAAAGTCTTTGATAAACCGACGATAATATCCTGCTAATCCAAGAAAACTTCTCACATCAGATGCATTCTTAGGTCTAACCCAATCCTGGATCGCTGCCACCTTAGCGGGATCAACCGCTATTCCATTTCCAGAAATAACATGGCCTAAGAACCTCACTTCACTCTTCCAGAAGTGACACTTCGAAAACTTAGCCTTTAGCTAATGTTTCCGCAAGATTTCCAAAACTATCCGCAAGTGCGTCTTGTGCTCTTCTTCATTTCTGGAGTAAACCAAAATATCATCCACGAACACAAGTACGAACTTGTTCAACTGATCTCTGAACACTCTATTCATAAGATCCACAAAATATGCTGGTGCATTGGTCAATCCAAACGGCATTACCAGCCACTAATAAAAACCGGACGGTGTCCTGAAAGCAGCCTTTGGCACACTATCCTTCGCCACTCTTAACTGGTGAAATCCCGTTGCCAAATCCATCTGAGAAACACCGTAGCTTCGTGAAGCTGATCAAACAAGTCATCTATTCTCGGCAATGGATACTTGTTCTTCCTAGTCACCTTATTCAGCTCACGATAATCCACACACAACCTCAACGATCCATCCGCTTTGGTTGCGAACACAACTGGTGCACCCCTTTCGGACACACTACGCCGAATGAATCCTTTCCGTAAAAGGTCATCAACTTGCACCTTCAGCTCTTGTTGCTCCCTAGGTGCCATCCGCCTAAGAGGCATCACAACTGGTCTGGCTCCCTCAACTAGATCAATACGAAACTCGATCTCCTTATGCGGTGGTAACCCTTTGACTTCATCAAAGACGTCTTCAAATCCATTCACAACCGGCATCGATGACAGTCCATCCCGTGGAACAACCAGCGAATACATGAAGCTCATGAAGACGCCTTCTTCATGCTTACATCGTATCACAACCTTTCGCCCTTCCACATTCCTGACTGTCACCTCCAGCCTCTCAAAATCAATCCTTGCCACATACTTCCTAAGCCAGTCCATACCCAAAATAATTCCGAACCCCGCAAAGTTCAGAACAAAGCAATCACAAACAAAAGAGCAATCATGACTCGATACAACTAGACCACGGCATACCATACACAAACATGACGAACCCCCTACTGGATTAGTCACAACCAATGGTCTATCAACAATATCCGGTTCCAAACCCAACCGGTCTACCAGATCATTACAAACAAATGAATACGACGCTCCAGTATCAAACAACACTCTAACTGGAACACCACAAATGGAAAGAGTACCTTGAACCACCACTTCTTCCCCTTTTCTTCTGCAATAGGAGCTTTCGAAGATGATGGTACAGCCCCCAAAGCATAAGCTTGCACAATCTGCTTATCTTTCCTCGGTTCTGGACAGTCCTTCTTGATATGCCCCAGCTTATCACAGTTGTAACACTTTCCCGGTACCTTGGGATTCCTACAATCCTTGGAGAGATGGCCCTTCTGCTGGCAGTTGTAGCAGGTCACTTCGCCCTTTGGCTTCTTCTGGCCATTCTTACCCTTCTGCTGTTGCTGCTTCCTCTTCTTGTTTCCACCCTGTTGTGGTTTGGACTCTTCCTTGGTCACAGCAACAACAGACCCTTCCTTAGGAAACAAACTCTCGTGCCTGAGAGCTTTCTCCACAAGCTTCTCAAAAAGATCGTCTAGATGATCCACCAACTGTCTCCCAAGATAATTGTCCAAGCCTGTCACAAACTTCTCATTCTTCTGATAGGAAGATTCAATATATGACCGAGCGTACTTGGACAAAGCTTCAAACTTAGAAACATACTCAAGAACTGATCTTCCACCTTGCTTGAGTTCCACAAACTTCTTAAACAAAACAGATTTCTGTGCCATAGAGATGAACTTAGCTTCAAATCTAACTTGGAATTGCTCCCAAGTGATCTCTTCCTTTGGAGTATCAATGGTGATAGAATTCCACCAATCAGAAGCCCTCCCTTGAAGCTGCCTTGATGCAAGCTTCCTCTTAGTTGCATCCTCAATTCCCAAATCACCAAAGATCCTTCTACAAGCATCAATCCATCTCTGAACTTCTATGGTTGATTCTGTTCCCAAGAAAACCTTCCCTCCAAGAGCAGTATAGTCTTTACACAACTTAGCAAAATCCACTGGTCTTGGAGCTTGAACTTGAACTCCAACATCTACTGATGGTCCTGAAGTTGGTATCCTTCTCATGATCGAAGTCATCATAGCTTCGAACATTGCAGGATAGTCAGTAGCTCCCCCAACAGCACGACTTTCCCTAGCAGCTTGTCTCTCACTTCGACTCATCCTTAATATCTACAAAAAGGAATGACTTAGAACACCTTGAGAAACAACTACATAAGGAGTTCAAATACTTCTAAACTACTATATTATATATAGTAATCATCCATCAAAATACAATTACGTCTCTCACACGTAGTTACGTCAACGAGCGTTGGCTAAAATCGATTAACCAAAGCTCTGATACCAAATGTGACGACCGCCAATGACTCCCGCACCAAACAAGGGAATGGTGCGCTGGAAAGTGTGCCAGGCAGCCATGGACGATAGTCAGGTAAGATAAAACAGCAGGCTCTATCGTATTACTCACAGCGCATGGATAAAATACAATAGAAAATATACATAGTGAAGCTCTATAGAACAGAAGTCTCATCATATAAACTCATAATAGTTTTATACAATCATCTGAATTTTCAATACATCAAGCCTCACTACGTAACACTCAGAGTATCAAAAAAACAACGGAACATCCAGTACATATAGTAGGAAAACAATATGCAAAAGCCTCCAGCTCGTCTTCATCATCAACAGCGTTAGTAGCCAAGAACAGCACCTGTCACCTGCTACCTAGTCTGCCCATCCCAACATGGATGAACAGCCCAAGGTAATAAGAGTCGAACATAAAACCTTGAGTCAGACAACAGTCTTAGTGAGCAGTAAATTAACTATCAAACATACCAAAAGAGCATAAAGGATAAAAGGAATAGGAACTCAACCATCCCACTCCACCTCATTCTACAGTGATAGCCCCCAGACCCACTAAGCATAAACAAGCATAGCAAAGCAGATATTTAAAATAAAGTAATTATCACTCGAGTCAAGGTCGATGTTTTCCAAATACAAACCCCCAAGGCCTAAACCAAGATCAGATAAGCACCCAGAAAACACCGCTCTTGAGGCCGAATAATGATACAACCAAACATCCACGACTCTGGCTATCACTGTTATCATTGCTTTGAATTCACCGTTAGTTGAATGACCGCCTGTCAAGGGCTAATGGTAACCCCGGTTCTAGATAAACTCCGCACGTCATCGTGACCCGTGCCTAGGACTTACCTACTCTGCCCAGAGTACTCGACCACCTACCTGTAGTCTTTTGGGTGTCCCGACCACCTACCTGTAGTCGTTTGGGCATCCCATGTACTCTTGCTTTGAATTTACTAGAACCTTCAACAACAATGAAATCCATGCCTCCTAGTCATCCTCCTCGACGACTATTCTCATACTAGCCCAAGCTACTTCTCGAGCAATCCATTATCAACCAACTCGAACCATCCCTCGAGTTATCAACATGCTTGGAATGATCCCGTCTGGATTATGCCAAGGCTACATCACATCATGCTTCGCCTCATCTTAACATAGCTAAGCTCCATCACAACATCGTCATCATATCCGTCCATATGAGCTTCATCATTCGCTACATATGCCAGAAGCAGCTTTTCTCATCCCTTAGCCTCTCCCTTAGCTTTCGAACCATTTTCGACCATACTTGTCTAGATCCAACCATAAATCAACTAACTCTAAACAATCAATCAAGACAATCATTAATCCAAGCAATCAAATATTCAAACAAGGTTTAATAAGCAATTATACAAGGAAATGGCAATTTGGTAATTAAAGTGTCCAAATCTAATAAGCATAAATAATAGGCAAATGTCTCTACAACTTGGTGAATAAACTTGCATAAGTTAATATGTAGTAAAATAGGTGTCAAAACTTCATAGATGATAGATCTACACGCATACTTAGGGAAAATGCAAGAAATCACTATATAAACAAGCCACCAATCCAATATATTCCCTTGGGTCCGTGTGAGAGATAACTACCACTCACCGAATCACCTAAACACCTCAAAAACACCCAACTCTAGATCTGGACAGCAAAGATCTAAGCTTGATCCGGCAAAATCTCACTTCAGTCGATGAAATTTCTCTTTATTAGATGAAGATCTTCAACTTTGGCTCTTGAATCTTCTTTTTGATCTTCAATCTAGATGGAAGGAATCACTAGATTAGAGTGGAGAAAAGAAGTGAAGAAGTGTTGTAGTCGAGCTCTCAAAATAGCAGCACTTCGTCGCTTCAAAATCCGGTGCCAAAAAGTGAGCTAAATCCCTCTATTTATAGGCGGGAAATCCTTAGGTCGCCGCCCCCTTAGGTCGTCCACGACCTAACTTTTAAGTCGTTCACGACTTAGCGACCCAACCTCAAGACCTGAGACCCAAAAGCATGCGGCATACGACTTATCCTACTCAAGCACACACGCGACTTAACCTAAGTCGGTAACGACCTAAAACTCACGGCCTAACACACCCTGCACATCACACACGACTCACGACTCAACAGCTTATCCCACTGCCGACCTAACACGAGAGACAACACACGACTTAATGCCCTCACGAGCTACGACCTACGACCCTTCACTCCATGGCTCAACGACTTAGCAACCCTACCGACTCAAGCCATCAAACGACTCACGACCTAACGTCTCCAGTTCCCACGCGACTCAACACAGGCTTGACCCAACATGTTCGCGACCTAACTCGCACGCGAGTTACGACCTATCACAGACACCAGGTCCTAACGACTTAACCTCTTAACGACCTAACCTTAACTCGTTCAATACTTAAGTCGTTCCATTCTATAAGTCGCTCAATTCACTAACTTGCTAACCCTTAAGTCGTAACTCTCTTAGGTCGGCAACTAACTTAGGTTGGCTAACTTCCTTAAGTCGGTCATACCTATGAGTCGGCCACACCTTAACTCGGTCATACTTTAACTCGGTGCAAACCCTATAAGCCGCTAACTCTTAAGCCGTTAGCTTCCTTAGGTCGTCCCAATCCTTAAGCCGTTCAACCCCTAAGTCGTTAACTTACTCTAACCCGTTAACCCTTAAGTCGGTCACGACTTAAGCCCCCACACAACTCAACTTCTACACGACTTATCTTTGGTCGACTCATACTCTAAACGACTTAACAACATCAACGACTTAAAGCATATAGTTTAACAATGTTTCAATCCGTAAAAATACGGATCGTTACATCAAACCTTATCACGGCCAACATAGGCTGATCTCAGCCAAACACCACCGCGTCATATTCCGCTATGGTCAAAGCAAAGATCTCTTCGATACGAACTCAATGAAACTAGTTTCATCATTTTTAGTTGAGTGGATTGTTTGATATTGATTTTTGAAGGATAAAAAGAAGATGTGGCCATTTATTTTGCTTCAGGAATGAAACAGTAGCCTGGTTGAGAGAATGAAAGTTTAGTCAAAAATTTAAGTGATTATTATATTATTATTTATTTGAATGTCTCAAACGATCGGTTGTATGTTTCGAGCTCGCACGATCAAATGGTGCGCCCGATCACAATAAAACTTGCCTACGTGCGTCATCTTAATTTTTCGGTCTCGATGTATAAATTTCATTGCGATCTGAGACAACGCTTCAGGATGATATTTTCACCTTTCTTAAGACCGTTTCAGCCATTAGATTGTCCGATCTCTGTATATAGTGATTCTTATACTCATTTTAATCTGTACATCGATACGAACTACACGAAAGTGGTCTCGTGTCCTGATTTAATCATATGCTAAAAATCGTATTTTTAGGACCGTTAATTAATTAACGATTCAATAATTTAAATCAACTGTTCGAATATCCAATCGTTAAAAATATGGGTCCTTACATCTCCTTCTGAAAGGATTTCATCCTCAAAATCCCAAGGACAAAGCAACACAACCCAGCATCCTCACATAAGCAACGATATAAGAAAAATCATCACTGATCAACTCATGACAACAATCACTGAAAAGCGATCTTAACAAAGGGAACATATTCAGAATTAGCTGAGCCATCATCCTCAACCCTAAGTGCAATCATTATGTAATCCGAAATCATTGTGGCTAACCAAACACCTAAGTTATGAATTTATTTCCAGCGAAATGGACGATGGAAAACAAAAGTGCCAACTCATTAATTTAAAGGCAAGCCAGCTAAATATCACACATTAGTGACACTCTCAACTATCGATAATGTCTGATTTCTTATACATTTACTTTTCTCACAATTTTGGCTTATGTCATGGAAAATTTCGGCAGCACCTCCTTAGCACGGCTAGGTCTGGGAAAAATCCTAATACAACATAAGTTTATATACATCTCATATCTGAGGCTATCATATTTGAGGCATCTTGTTTCCAAGGACAAACAATTTATGTATACCAAAATCTGCACTACATCTATTACATACCTCTTTTATAGCAAGAGCATAGCATTTAGATGCGAATTAAAGTAGATAATCATCCAAATAGCCAACACTTGCTTCCATATACTCGAATATGTATTCAACAAAGAGGATTAAGCACAATAGTAACATCATCATGTAAATAAGTATACTAAATCATACATACGTGGCAATCATCTCAAATAAATATGCCATATCATACCGTAGCTATCCCACATGCCTAACAACCATATAAGCATAAGGTAATCATATCAAATGCCAATATTCAAACATCAAACATGCATATGTATGATCAAACATCAAAAAGTAACACCCACGTTTATCCTAGCATGCAGAATACTAAACTATCTAGTATAAAACATCTTATATGATATTCAGTATGAAAGCTGATGAAAAATGAAATCTCACCAAGCGAAGAGCTCTGGATAAGCAGTCCTCTTGCTCTTCTCAGTCTTCTATATGCTATCGCCTGCAGTTTCACTCAAATGAATTTACTACTTTACCGCCTTCCTCCTAACCTATTTCATATCTTGTCTATCTTCACGAATAGGCCTCGAGGGCTTGAAGTCCCTTGTTCAGTCTCGATATCATCTAGTTGAGTCGGTGCCAAATTTCCCAATGCCTCTTGTAAGTTCTTCCAAAACCCACTAGTGAAAAATAGGTTTCGACCACTTACAATGCTCTTGGCACACCATGGAATCATATTATCCATTCCACATATAACTAGATAAATTCGGATGTCGTTGTTTTAGACTTAATGAAAATAAGTCTAATATTCTTCATAAATCAATCGACTGTGACTCAAATGTTATCATACTATCCTCAGTCCATGGCGATCCATCAATGCAGCCTATAGATATATGTTCCCACTAATCGAGAACAAATAATCTCTTATTTCTATGGAACCAACGGTCTTTGTTGGGCCTGCACTACGTCACCTCTATAGACATTATTAGTTCCTCTAACTTAACCACGATATCTGCTATTTTACTAGTATTGATCCGTTAAATCCAAGTGGGTCTAATAGTCAAACTAGCCTTCGTCTTGGCACTAGCTCACATCGAGTACTGAAGTCATAACTAGACATAAACTGAAGCAATGTCCACTCTAGAAATATTGATCCCAAACTAGTATGTAATCTACTCAAAGCATCAAAGACTACATTTCCTTTACAAGTTTATAGGAAATGTCAAAGTTGTAGGAGGTGCAGAATTATAACCATTACTGTCGACGAAGGTCAAGATCCTTCTCGAAGAAGAGGTACTTCAATGATGTGGGATCAGTGAACAACTTAAACTCCTCTACTAATAAATATTTCCTCCAAATCCTAAAGCAAATACTATAGAATCCAACTCAGATATTGAGTCGGATACTTCCTCTCGTGCAGTTTCAGTTATCGACTAGCATAGGTGACACCTTGCCATTCAAAACCAATACAATCATAGATCGTGCCTTATGCTCTTCTTTCATCCATTAATAGACGAAAATATCAATCAACAAGCACAAATATGAACCTACTTAAATGATCCCTCAAAACACAATCCAAGAAATCAATAAAGCACACCGATGCGTTGGTTAGCCCGAACGACATAACCAACCAATCAAAATCAAACTAACATACAAACACAGCAATTGGCACATTCTCTATTGACAATCCTAGTGGATGAAACAATATCGCAAGGTCCATTGAGGAAACACCTTCGTGCTATAGAGCTGATCGAACGAGCCATAAATAAGTAAGAGTGGTTCTTGTTCATTATCCCATTCAACTGACGGTAATTAAATACAACCTCAAAGAGCCATCTGCCTTAGTGGTGAATATAGGTGCATCCTACCCGATTCTGCTCCTTCGGATGAACACTTGCCTCGGTAGGCCATACGCTCGCACCTTTAACTTCCCTTACCCATTGGGCCCATATGCCTCAAAGGCAAACAACTGGTCTAGCACCACTAACGAGATCTCTATGTAACTATACCCTATATGTGGTAATTTGGTCACCTTATCGAATGTTTCCAGACACTCTCTAGCTACAGGCATAGATGGCAACTCGTTATGTAGGATATCAAGCGAATATAGAAAGCAAATCATCATCTCATCATCAGACGGGCAATCAAGCACTACCTTCCACTCATCATCAATCCTTATCATCGGCAACGGCCACTCGCGGTCCACTACTATTCTGTAACCCTTCGGCCTGTCAATTCTCAAACTATAGTACTGAACCTAATTAGACCTGAAACAAATCAATAGCAAACAGACAAACATCCATGACTCAATAGGACAAAATCTCAACAAACCATGTTGTAACATTCCCATTTTGAGGCCTGAAACTAAGTGCTACAAATGTTGTAGCCATCTACAGTATTAATTTCCAACGATAAAATGTGGAATGTTACATGTATAAGTTGGATGTGCCAACAGCAATGTTCGCCACAATTTAAATGGTCAGTTAACCATCTCGGGCCTTAATCTCAATCTACCTACCAAGTCACTAGATACGAAGGAATATGGAACCTCAACGTCGAACAAAAAATTATGAAAATGCCATAATTTGAAAGCATACTCTAGATAATAATGCCCTTTTCCCAACTTTTCCATCGACGGAGCACTCAACGAAATCGAAAGTCCCTACTTATTTAGTTTGGATAATGTATATGCCTCCATAATCCTACGTAGGTTGTCCCTACTTATTTAGGTTAAACTCATCTACGTACATCACCTCATTTTTATAGTCGTAATTGCATACATTTCGTCGCTATACGAGATAGCATTTCTGGGTGATAATTTCGCGCTTTTTGAGAACATTTGGGCCATTGGAGTTTCCGATATCTAAATATAATGACCCTTTTTGCTCATTTTAATCCACAATTTTGATATGAATCAATGGAAGTGGTCTCGAGTCTTGATTCGATCATATGCAAAAAAATTAAATTTTTGGACCTTCAATTAGTTAACGATTCAATATTTAAATTAATTATTCAAATAGCCAATCATTGCCAATATGAGTCATTACATAGACCATATGCAACTAAATCGGTATCTTTCACTTTACGCTAGATCTAAGACTCTAATTCTTTTTTGAATCTTCCTCCCTCACAATTGCCACCAAGGCAACTACTCTTTAAGTTCAAGATCTAAGAATTTGTCAACATCTCATACTTGTGGCTTGTAATCCTAGTGGACGTAGGCAGAGATTGCCGAACCACTATAAAAATCTATGTGTCCCTTTTATTTTTCTATTATTTCTATTGTTATCTTCTAGATCTAGGTGCTTTCATTAAGAAAACTAAATACAGACATAGATCTAGCTTTCTACTTATGATTGGATAAATCTAGAAGTTCGATCATGATTTTAGTTGAATTTTTTATAATAGAACGCCACCGTACCTAGGAAACAAACATGATCTAGATGGATGTTAGGAGCTATGGCTGGTAGAGATGAAGTGGATAACCACCAAACTAAAGTTTACAACCCATGGTCAGTACCGGAATCCTCTGCTCAACAGGAAATTATTATAGTGGAGAGCTTGATAAGATGGTGCAAAAATTTAACCAAAGATGTTGGATAGCAAAAATGCTATAATGGAAAAGATGGATGCCATGCTAACTTTACAGCCGCCAAGGACTGGGGGAACTAGAAAAGATGCTTCATATGCAGCTGAACAAGTGAATTCCTCTATTTTTGGCCAAAATAGAGGAGATGCTAAAAAATAGAAGGTATGAATTTCTAGAATTGCTGGAGGACAAGCATGAGGAAGTAGGAGTGCACCCCCGCCAATAAATACCTGGTACTAAAAGAAAACAACTCGGTATTGAGACAAATCTACGGGTGGATGGTGTACATGATGTTGATGATATGGTGGTTTCCGACAATAAGGTGGATTTGTAGCTTGATGATGATGACTTTGGGATGGATGCAGTCGCCAATGAAGGTGGATTTCAAGATGCTCCATCTCAACCGATCACACGACCTCAATACATCAGGGGAGTGGTTCTCCCAATGACAAGAGGACTAAGATGTCAACTGGAAAACCGAGATTGTTTGATGAGCCCAAACACTCAGTGTAGCTCTTGATCGTTAACCTTCGGACTATCATGCTAGCAAGGAGTACATCATTGACATGGTCAAGAAGCTGGTGGGAGAAAGCAAGGGTAGTAAGAACGAATACATCAGGAATTTCACTATGCCAATTATGCCATCCTATAACAGAAACTCTGACCCTAGATAGCACCTACTTAATGTTGAATGGAAAATGGTGAAGTACGAGCTACTGATGTCCTTTACTGTAAATGTTTCCCTATTTTTTTTAAAGGATCCAGTTCCATATGCTTTACTAGGCTCGTGCCGAAGTCTATTTCTACTTTTGATGAATTAGTTAAGAATTTCTTTGAGCATTTCTGGCCCCATGTTGCCCGACCAAAGGATGTGATGTCCCTATTTAGTTTTTCTTAAGGAGCCAATGAATCTCTAAAATCATTCTTGAATTGATTCAACGTCGTTGTTACGGAAGTTAGGAATCCAAAGGAGGATCTTTTATTCATGGCTCTACTCCGAGCTATTCACTTGGACTTAGATTTTGGTAGGGGCTAAAGATGAAATAATCGACTACTATGGAAGTATTTCATCAAAGGCAAACCAGTTTCTACGATTGGAGGAAGCAAATCTAGTGGAAAGAAAGGTTAGTGATGGACAGTCAAAGGAAGTAATCAAAGGTACTATGGCAGTTAAACAGGATGGAGAGTATCAAGGTTGAGCAATAGGGAATCCTAGAAATTTTAGGAACCAAAGTAAGAGGAACCGAAATTCTCTTGGCAAGCGTAATGAGAACCGAAAATGTCCTTGAAACATGTGACTAGAGGACTATACACTGCTGAATGATACGTTAGAAACATCTATCTTGCCACTCAGGGAATGGAGCAGTATAATAAATAGCCCAGAGGGAGCAACCGAGAAAGAAAAACATTTTGGAAAGATCTATAGCTTCCACATGACTCATGGGTATAATTTTAATGAATGCTGTCACTTGAGGGATCTATTTAAGGAATTGATATAGAAGAATAAACTCCAACAGTCAAAGAAAACCTCCTGAAACCCAATGGCAAAGGGCTTAGGCATACAGATGGAAGGTTAGTGATTAACACTATATCTAGGGGACCTCATCCCTCATCCTACAAAGAGAAGTTAAGGTGAGATGGAGAGATATGCTATTTCACTAAAACATGCACCATAGGATAGTTGCTACACGGTCGAAGACAGAGCTCTGGCTAAGCAATATAGGATGATAACGAATGACATTGTGTTTAGAAACTAAGATTTTGATAAAGTGGAGGCACCTATTGTCGACCCATGGTGATAATAGTTGGAATTGGGTCGGCAAAGGTACGTCGAGTTCTGGTGTATAACAGAAGCTTGGCTAACATATTCAAGGAAGACTTTCGACAAAATGAAAATTAGCATGAAGGATATGACAGCATGCAAACTAAACATTAAAGGATTTGCCGTTGAACCCAAATAGCCAATCGAGATGATTGGCTTGCCAAAGGAGATTGGTGAAGGAGAATGGAGAGTGGTGCAAATTCAGACATTTGTGATATGAGATCTCGACATACAATACTTTCTTAGGCCAACTGGCCCATGTTAATTCCAGATTTGCTCTAGCACCATGGTGCTTGATGACGAAGTTCCCGAGAATGGGATAATGATGGTGCGAGGAGACCAAAGTGCTGTGAGAGAATGCTACATGAAAGAACTATGAGAGGCTAAGCGTCGAGAGAAAGGAAAGGTTGTGGTGAAGACTCTCTACATCCAAGAACCGCAAACGTAGAAATTACAAAAAAGGCCCTGGCTCGGGAACCATTGTTGCTTCGACTAATCTATGGATCCTAGAAAGAAGTTAGGAGAAGTACGGGTAGCACCGGTGAAGCTTAAGGTAAATGCCCCTGTTGATATAGATGACCCAACTCGAGTCTTAAAAATTGGATCTCTGCTTCGTCTCGGATTACAGAGAGAAGCGATTAACTTTGTTCAAGGAAATTTGTATGTGTTTGCTTGGACGCATTCCAATATATTCGGGACATCGTCGGAGATAGTGTGTTAGTCGAACTCAAGTTCACACTAGTAAGGCAGAAGAGGCATAGCCTAGGACCAGAGTGATGCGCTGCACTAAAGGAAGAAGGGGATAAGTTGTTGGCCAACAGCTTTATTAGCAAATTTCTTCGCTAACTGTAACACCCTTAATTTTTGTTTAACATCATCTAGGATATTTAGTTAAATAGATTAAATGGAATAATGTAAATGGCTTAGAGAATGAGATTTTGTTATTAACTAGATTATGCCATAATAAATTAAGTAATGAGCTTATTTTAAAAAGTTATCACATAGAAGGATATAAGAGGGGTGAATTAGGTAGATCAAACTTTTACTCCTTAAACTCTCTCCCCCTCATATCATTCTCAACATCAAAAACCATCAAACAAAAGAAACTAAGGCCGACCATTAGACTAACTAAGAAATATCACGAAATTAAAAAGGATTCAGGAGAATGCTAAAGGAAACTAAAGTAATCTCAAATCTCAACCCCAACAATAAATTTAAGGTAAACAACGATATATTCATCTCTTTTGCTTATGGTTATATTCAGATATCGATAGTATCTGATTAACTATTGATTATTTTCTAAGTTACGGAAGTAAAGTCATTATTTGGATAGAATAGTGATATTGGGATTTAATAAAATTAATTTGGGTCAGTTTTATGGGTAAAACCTAAGTTTTAAATCTCCAAGAGTTTTGCTTTTCTAATATGTGTTGCAAAATATTAATTTAAAGGTATGTATTTAATTTCGTAATTTTCCAAGTAAGTTAAATATTTTATGAATTTCTTAAGGTGAAAATTGGGTTAATTTTGGTTTTAATTATTAAAAATAATCAAATATAATTTTTGGGTTCGAAATTTTAGTAGGGTAAAGAATATGATGTTTTCAAATTTTTGTGATTTTTAAGGATTTTTCCCATGTGCTTACGAATTTATTTGGATTTATTATGCTAGAAAGGAACTTTTATTGTAATAATTAATTAAGGATATTGATTAGTTAAGATTGATGAATGTGTATGGAAAGTAAATTCCATTTCAGTAAGTGTAAAAAGAAAAATGCAAAGTTTTGTTGTAAACCAATCATGTTTTGACAAACCTTTGTAGCAGGTAAAAAGAATTTACTTTAAAAGGAAGAAAATAGTTTTCATAATAATTACAACCATGCCGTTGAGAGGCGGCATCCTTTGTTGTTCAACGTCGGTAATGGAAGGGGGCACCAACATAGGTCAACACATGAGATACTTATGCTTTAAGTATGGGATGTGTTGGGCTATGTGTGTGACAACATCATAGGCGGCACGCCTATGATAGGCGACGTCGGCATGAACAATGTCGTGGATGCTTACATCGTAAGTACGTAACGCATTGATTCACACAGGCAGCATTGTCAATTAGGGGATAGTGCTTTTAATGGTCAAGGAAAATGTTGTTGGTGCGAGTCATCAACGTCAACACCATTTTGCGCGAGTCATCAATGTCGACACTATTATTTATGATGCCAAAAGTGTTCAGTATAGTGGCAATATTGACGGATCTTGTTACCAATCTTTTATTATTGGCGGCATAGAAGCCGAAGTAAGCTAAATAAGGTTTCATAGGAACATGCTAGTCTTGATGCCACTATTCATCAATGTTGGGAAGGTTTTAAATTATTATTTTTGGCAACGATGCGGCATGGTATCGATGTTGCATGGCATCGATTTTCGATTCTTTAGTGGCACCAATAAATGCTTTATAGACCATGTTGCCTTGTTTTACGCTAAATAAAGTATTGTTTTAAAAGATGGATAGCCTATATCATGTGTAGGTGGACAACCTTATTTTCGACATAGAGCTATATTCTTAAGAGAATTTAAGTTTTTTTTCGACCTCAGATAGAGGTCGACATTGTTATATTAACATCAAAATATTCTATATTGACCTAATTAACGGTAGCGAACCATATGTTTTATGATTTGCACTTTAATCATTGGGGATTCCAGTGTTTTACATTGTTATGTGTTATATGTTTAAGGGGTATAAAACCTAACTGGGGACACCAATATACATAGTTTAAACATGTAGGTTAAACACGAATTAAATTGATACATAAGGGGTTTATAGTTAACCTAGAAAAACTATGGGGTGTGTGATGGAATCTAAGAAAACTAAGGGGTGTGTGATGGATAGTCCATATCATGACGGGATATGTAGTCTCTATATGGTTATTAAAGTGTTCATAGTCAACCTAGGAAAACTATAGGATGTGTGATCGATAGTCCACATCATTTTAAGTAATGAAATATGTGAGATGCATAGCCTATATAACTTTGATAATGAAACCATGTGTGATGGGTAGTCAACATGGTAGGAGATGGGTAATCCAAACAATTAATATTTGATAGATGGGTAGTCCACATAAGTTTAGATGGATTTTGAATGAAAATTTAGATGGGTAGTCTAATAACTTGAGATGGGAAATCTAGCGTATATTACATGTTGCATATCCATATATTATTATAACCATTATGGATGCGTAAGCATAATATATGGTTGAGATGTTTTAGTTAAGATACTAGTAAGTGTAAACCCGTTCAGCTTAGCGATCTGGTCTCTTTAGATATCTATTGATTTGAGATGGTAGATATAAGACTTTTTGTATGACCCGACGTTTTTGTTTTCCCCTTAAAAACTCGGGTACTCAATTGAGTATGTTGGGAGTAAGGGTTTTTCAGGTCTTCGATTGGACAAATAAGCTTCCAAAGATGTGCAATAGGAAATCTAGCTATTTGGAAGTACTTATCTAATCCGATGTGCTGTTTGATCTTATGTGTATGGATGTAAAGGCAAATATGTATTACTACCTAGTATTACAGTCTAGTAAACCGGGCCATCATCATATGTCTCTCATGGAGTATTTTATAATGAATATATTTTCTATGAATGTGGGATTATAAATGGAATATGTAATGAATGTGAAAATCTTGTTTTGAAATGTAATGGAAGTTTGATTAAGGAAAAGTGTTTGAAATTTTTTATATTCATGTGTTTCTGATATTATCAATATAATTAACACAGCCACATTTTGTCACCAAAAATTAATAACTATGGATGATTGCATCATCCGTGATGCTTAGGTTTTGGCCTCAAAATAAGGGATGTTACACTAACAAAAAATGCAAGGCAGGTTAAGGCTAGTTTGAATAAGGGCTTAAGTAACCTTATGCTTGCTTAGGAATATATGCAAGTCCAATTTCAAGTCCAAGTCCAAAGATAAAGTCTTATGGATGTCCATTATTCAATAATAGTCAAGTATACACATTCAGAGAAATATGCTATGCAAAGTTAAGCGTCCAAGTCCTTATGTGCAAAAAGATCAAGAGTAACAATCGGCTCTAAAAAAAAATCCACAAATTGATTTATGGTTTATGTATTTAAATTTATAAATAGAGAAAGGAAGATTCATCCCCCCTCTGAGTGGCAGATGGGTCTTATTTATAGCAGTATCAACCTTGGGGAATGATTGACATGCATCTTGGCTCGAAATATGAGGGCCCCGCTAGTTCCATTTTGGTAATATTTCATTTATAAGAAGTCATCATCACTTACTTGTAGAAACTCAATATCTCTTGTTCTTTTGAGTTTGCAGTGGACCAAATAGTTATCAAGATGATAACTATCCTTCATCTACGCACTCGATAGTTATCTACTTTTACAGTGACTTGCTGATTGTATATAGTGCTTTGGCTTGGCAACACTTATTCTGTGAACTTAACAACTGTAGCATGCAGAGGCTCTCCACCACCTCCTCTTCTAGATGTTCGATAACCCTTATTGTTTTAGAGGTTTGACGTCACTCTCTACTTTAGATGATCGGCAATGCCTCGTGTTATAGAAGGTCGACATTCCATTTTACATCTTTGAAAATCCTGCTATCTTCGGGCTCAATAACCTTTGTGTTGTAGAAGCTCAGTACCCATGTTTCCTCCAATACTGTTGTAGCTCGATACATCTATGCATATACAGGTCAGATGTCTCCATCACCTTTCACAAAGTCGACACCTTCTCTTTGTTGTTACATCCTCGATATCACCTTTGTTGAATATGCGCTCTGCGCTTATATGATTTTTGTTTGATGATAATAAACATATATACATTCGTTTAAATGTATTTGTTAATATACTATCTTGTTTTCACAGATTAAATAAATATTTGTTGAATAAATTATATAACAAAGAATTTGAATTCAAACGAATATTTTATTCAAACAAATATTTATTACAACTCACAATCTTGTCTGCTCATGTCTGCTCATGGAGACCCCAACCTTACCTCCCTTATCCCCTCAGTTGTACCGTCTACCTTACCCTCTGCCAACACTGTTCCTTCACCAACCATACCCTCTGCCATTCTAGTTGACCCCTCTTCGTCCCTCTCTGACTCTCTGGTCCGTACCTCCGCTACTTCTTTGTCCCCAGCTGGTTATGCCCTAACCATTTCTCCTTCTTCCCCACCCCTCTTGGTTAACCCCCCACCTGATCCACCTGATCCCGTTCTAACTGCTCCCCCGTCTCTTTCTCCTGTACCTCCTGCTCCTCCTCCTTGTGAACGGGCATGGACTTCCTTGTTCAAGCATATTCCCAAGAATGCAGGGAAGTACATCCCCGTTCACTTGTCACCTTTTTACGAAGATGATGCTTTAGTGCCACCTGCTGATGTCATTGATGCTGGCACGACGGTTTGGAAAGATACTTTGGTGGGGTTCTTTCTTGATAAACCTCTTTCCTATACTGCAGTGATCTCCAAACTTAAACTGATTTGGAAACTTAAAGGCTCAGTGAAAGTTAAGTCTGACGGTATATTATTCTTGTTTAACTTTTCTTGTGCTGAGGACAGAGATAACATCCTTCAGTGTGATCCCATTATTTTGAACAAGAAGTTATTTATTCTTAAACCTTATGATCCTTCCATTAGCAACGTTGCTGGATCGGTAACAGCAGTTCCTGTTTGGGTTAATATGTATAACCTTCCAATTTTTGCGTGGTCTCCCCTTGGTATTAACTGGCTTTGTAGCCATCTGGGGAAGATGTTGTGCATGGACCAAATGACTGAAAAACAGGAAAAACTTAACTTTGCCAAATGCTTAGTGGAAGTAAAACCGAGTAAGGAGCTACCAGAAGAATTTATGGTCAAGTTGGTTGAAGGTGGGCAACAGAAGATACATGTTCAATACATGTGGAAACCTGACATTTGTGTGTTATGCAATGCTTTTGGACACAAGACTGATGTTTGTAATAATAAGAAGGAAGAGTTGTTTGAGAACAAAGTGGAAGATAATAGTAAGACAATCAAAGAAAAAGAAGTGATAAAAGCTAAACCAAAACATTTGAAAAGAAATGAAAGACAGGCTGTTAAACGAAACTTTAAGGTTTGGCAACGTGTAACCAGGAAAAGGATGGATCCAGTAAACAAAAGTAATAAGGAAGAAAAGAGAGAAGATATTATAGAAATGCAGAGAGAAGTGAGTGAAGTTAACAAAAGTTGTGAACTTACTCACTCAGGAAAAATTGAAGTAGAAAAACAAGTCACGAGAGAAATGGATGAAAGCAACGAAAAACACGAAGAAGACACTGTGAATATAGTGGTAGGAATCGAAGGAGCTGTGGAGTGTAGTGAAAGTGAAACTGAAGGCAACCCACTGACATATAACAAGTTTGCAGTGTTACTTTCACTAGATGACGAGGAAAATGTCAGTGATAGGCAAGAAGAGGAAAAGAACGTTAGAGATAAATGTCAATTTGTACAAAGTAAAGTGGATGCTAAACAACAGGAAAATAATATACAGAGACAAAATGAAGAAGAAGGCAGTAGCAAAACTAAAAAAGAGAAGCACAAGATGGTCCATACAAAGTTCAATACATGCAGGAGGGAAGTGGAAGTTGAAGAAAACAAAGGTGTTGGTGAAGCAAGTAAATGTGAATCGCTAGAGAGTGGTCTAAGGAAAAAGAACAACATCAAGTTACAAAAACACAGTACTAAATCACAAGAAGACAAGGAAGTGCACATCCCATGCACAGCAAAGCACACAAATCATTCTTCCAATACATTTAACCCTGACTTTAACTCATCCCCAAATACCCCTTTACCACACTTGTATTCCAATATCAAACCACCTCATGCTTTCAAAGCCCCGCCTTCTGCAGCTATCACTACTCTACCAACCAAACCTACCACTCCAACTCAGTCATTTTCCAAAATGCAAGAAGATTCTTCTAAACAAGCAGTGACCCCCCTATCAGCCACCATTCCTAATTACTTGTCTTCGAAACAAGCAGTTACTAGGAGTATGAAAATAGAGTTTCTCAACGCACAAATTGACCAATGATGCTACGCATTGGGGCATGGAATATACGCGGTGCACATCATGTAATTAAGCAGGACCAATGTAAGCAACTAATTTCTACTCACCAGCTGGCTGTCTTGGCAGTTCTTGAAACAAAATTGAACCATCCCCTTTCTATCAAAGCTGCAGAGTACATCAATCCCAGGTGGAAATTCATACACAACCACAATGAAGCAACTTATGGTCGGATTCTGATCCTTTACAATCCAAATCTTGTCCAACTATCCCCAATCCTATCCACTCCCCAGCTAATACACTGCCATGCCTTAGATATCAATGAACAATCAACCTTCTATGTCTCCTTTGTGTATGCTTACAACTCTGTTAACACTAGAGAGTCTTTACTTTCTGTAATTCCTTCTCTAAGACAAAACACACATCCATGGTTAATTCTAGGAGATTTTAATTGCTGTCACTCTCTCTCTGATAGAATGGGGGGTAATCCCCTCTCCCTCAGTGAAATAAAGCCCCTTGCTGATGCTCTCTATGACTCTGACCTTGTCAAGATTAGAACTCTGGGCATGCAGTATACATGGAATAACAAAAGGAGGCATGGTTGTAGAACCTTCTCCACCATAGACCATTCATTCTCGAACCAATTTGCATATACTAAATGGCCTCTCCTGTTCAACCACATTCCACCTCCTCTCCTATCTGACCACTCTCCTCAAATCATCCATCTTCGTGAAGCGGACTTGAGGGGGAAATCAAATTTTAAATTTTTTAACTCTTGGACATCTGAACCAGACTTCAAAAACATTGTTTTATCTGCATGGAATTTGCCTAAAATTGGTAATCACTTGTATGTTTTGCAGGAAAAAATCAGGGAAACTAGGAAAGTCTTGAAACAATGGGCGCATAACAAGTATGGTGAAGGAGACAAGATGAGCACAGTGATTAAAAGAAGACTTACTGATGTCCAGACAGCTATGATGGCCTCTGTCAACAATGCTAATCTATCAGAGGAGGAAAGTGTTCTCTCTTTGCAATACCAACAAGCTTTAATTAAAGAGAGTGAGATGATCAGGCAGAAAACGCGAATAAAATGGAGAGAAAAAGGTGATAAGAATAGTTCTTACTTTCACGCTAGTCTAAAGGACAAGCAAGCTAGTCAGAACCTCTCTACAATATATGACACTCAAGGTAATCTTCACACATCTCCACAAATGGTCAAGGAAGCTGTAGTCAGACACTTCTCTGATTTATATGGAAATGCTAAGCACTTCGTGCCGAATATTGATCTTATTCCCAGTGACATTCTCCCTAGATTAAATTCAACTGATTATGACCTTCTCTGTAAGGAAGTAACCCCTGAAGAAATAAGAAATGCCATGTTTTCATTAAACACTGAATCTTGTGGAGGACCTGATGGTCTCAACACTCTATTCTATACTTCTTGCTGGTCTATCGTTTCTGCTGACGTTATCAATGCCATTCTCCTCTTCTTCAGAAAGGGTAAACTCTTCAGATCATATAACTACACTAACATAGCTCTTATACCCAAAATTAAAAATGCTCACTGTGTTAGTGATTATCGTCCCATCTCCTGCTGTAACACCATATACAAATGCATCACCAAGATTATAGCTTCTAGACTCAAACTTGTGCTCCCCAATATTGTTTCCAAAAATCAGGCTGCTTATCTTCCAGGTAGGAGTATACTGGATCATGTTCTTCTTTCCCATGAACTCATCAAAAATTATAAGCGCAGGAACGTATCTCCTAGAGCTATGTTGAAGTTGGACATCATGAAGGCATTTGATATGCTGCAGTGGAATAGTATTGTCAGAATCATGGGATATATGAACTTCCCTCCTCATTTCATTGCTTGGATATATGAGTGTATTACGTCTCCTACCTTTTCAGTTACTATCAATGGCAGGAGTGAGGGTTTCTTTACTAGTGAACAAGGGATAAGACAGGGGGATCCCATTTCGGCTTATATCTTTATCATTGTTATGGAGCTCTTAACGAGAATGTTTGAGAGGATAATAGCACATGGAAATTACAAGCTTCACCCTGGATGTACTGAACCAAGGATCTCTGCATTGATGTTTGCAGATGATCTTGTGGTTTTTTGTACTCCTCAAACCAACACTCTCACAAGCATAATGCACTCACTTCACGAATTTTACGAAATGACAGGGTTGAAAGTTAATCTCCAGAAATCTGACATCACCATTGTTGGTGTTAGTACTGAGCACTGTAGTGTTATCTCGCATATCACTGGGTTGTCCATAAATCATGATACTACCAGTTATCTTGGTCTGCCTCTGACTAGTTCTAGGATTACTGCTAACCAATGTCTTCCTCTTTTTGACAAAATTACAGCTAGATTAAACTGCTGGACTTCCAAGTTGCTTAGTCAAGCTGGGAGATTAACTCTTATAAAATCAGTGATATTCTCAATGCAAGTCTACTGGGCTAGAACGTATATTCTCCCCTTCAAACTGATTAAACTGATTAGAGGAGCTATGATGAGATTCCTATGGAAAGGCAGGGTTACAGGCAGATACATAGCTCCGATCAAATTTTGTTCAGTGGAAAGGCCCATGGACAAGGGGGGGCTGGGCATTCTCAGCTTAAAGAATTGGAACATTGCTGCTTTTGCAAAACACATAGACACTTTTTTTAATAGTACTGACAGCTTATGGGCTATTTGGTCTGATAAGAACGTGATTAAGGGGAGAAGCATATGGAGTATGACTAAGCCTCAAAATTTGAGTTGGACGTGGCAATGCATTTTCAAACTCAAAGAAAAAGTTCTTCCTTTAATGCTATTGAACACGAATCCCATATATGGTGTGAATTTTTGGGAAGACCCCTGGTTGAAACCGGGTCTTATTCTTAAACGTCAACTTACTCACAGTGAAATGCAACAGTCTGGAATACATCAGGAAGCTAAAGTTCGTGATACTCTTTACAACCTCCAAAACACGCGCTATTCAACGTCTAATCCTAGGATACAACAAATATGGAACATGATACGTTGTCATAATGCAATCACTGATGTTACCAAGCGTATGGTTTGGGGCAATAAGAAGTCTGCCTACAGAATTGGAGACACATATGAATATCTGATGAAGAATGGTGATCGCCCTAAGTGGAGATGGTGCAAACGAACGTGGGGAAGAGACAGTAGCTTGAGACATGACCTAATGCTCTGGAAAGTGTTGAATGGTGCGATGCTAACATCTGCGAGACTTGCTAGTTTAGGTATGAGTATTGATAATCGCTGTAAGTTTTGCAATATTATGCCTGAGACTGTGGATCACTTGTACTTTGAGTGCCACTATATTCATCAAATCTGGAAAAGAGTTATGGCAAAGTTTCACATGAGGAATGTATCTATAGATAACCTGAGAGAGTGGAGAAGAATTTACGAAAGCATCAATAGAAATAATGACAGAGGAAGAACCCTAAATGCTGTGCTAAAATGCTTTTTAACATCGGTTTGGAGGGAGAGAAATGCTCGGTTATTTGATAATGCAAACGCAAAAAATGACAGCAGCTTCAAAAGTTGGGTTTTGAGTGAAATTAGGGTTTGTGTGGGCCAACTGACTTATGCAATTGATCCTGGAATACGTGTTTCTCTTCTCTATAGCTTGTAATCGATGTCTTCTTTTGTTTTTGTTTGTTGTTGTTTGTTTTCCCCCTGTGCTTGCTGCGCCAAGTGTTCCCCGTTTTTCCATCTTCCTTGTGTTTGTTTGTCGTTCTTATTGGTGTAGCAATATATGGTCGAGGTCCATTTAACCTCGTCGGCCTTGCCAAAAAAAAAATATTTATTACAACTTTGAATAGTACAATTTCAAGCTCCCACTATAACTATACAACTTTGATTACAATTACATCACATTTCATATTTACAGTTCACCTCACTAGATATCACTCACACTCGTATTTATCTTCAACTCCCTTCCAGTTTGAATCCAGCATCTGAGCAATCTGCAAAAATATAAACTAACGCAGTAAAATTGAAAAAGAAATATTTTTGCAATATAAAATAAAAGATGAGTTTTGAAAATAATAATTGCCTCAGTTATTTAGGTTGTTCGTCATAATTTACATTTGAATTCATCATACACGAACAACTTGTGACATACACAGTGTATCACTGTATATGCCACAAGGCCGTGCACACCGATATACACTTGATTGATTTACAGAGACAGGTGAGTACAGGTCAAACCCAAATGAAAAGCCGGGTTCAACTCACGTGCAATATGTTCAAAATCACGACTCGAGCACAAGGCCAGACCCGAGTTTTAAAACTGGATTCAACTCAGGTGCGAATCAAAAGTACACATGAATGCTATGTTCAAACATGACACAGCCTCAAACCAGCATCAAAGCAAGTACAATTGCAAGTGTCGACCAAGTGACAATGCAAGCAAGATCAACACAGCAGCCAACTAAAGAACAGAATTACTCACGACTAAACCAACATGAATGAAGATACTGGAAAGAGACATGTACACAAGGGAAGTTACCAAACAACAGTGAGCACATTCATATGTACAAATGCAAAGAACAGTAGTGATACAAATACAACACAGTGGTGCTTCATATAATGTATAGTGAAGTACAATCATGAATGCAAACACAGATCAGAGCAGTATGCAAAGTCGATGCAACATAAACAAACCCAAATGCAAACTGCAGTATGCAAATACAGCCTCAAACATGAAACAAGGTGCACCAGACCAAGTTACAATGGATGATCAAACTCAATGGACCAGACTACAAGCATGACAAACATGAACACAATATCCACAGCAAACAACATGGTGCAGAAAAAAAACTAAGGAAGATACAATACAGTGTACATGGAACAATGCAACACAGACCAATGCTTAAGCCACCAAGAATCAGTGCAATGACTAATGAACAAAGAACAGAGACAAGAAAGGTCAGAAGCACGGTGACAATTTTATGAAGACAACAAGTAATACATGCTCAAGTATAGAAGTGACTCAAAACAAGCAGTGTAGACCACAAAAGAAATGCCACCAACAGACCAAAGTGCAGACCAAATGGGAAGATACACATGAACATGAAATCAATCCAATTCCAACACAACTGAATCAAGTGACCAACTGTAAGTGCAAATGAACAGAGCTCATGCAAACATGAAGTGAATGCAATAACAGCAATGCAACAAACAAGTCAGTGGCAAGCTACAATCTCAAGTGCATGCAACAATGTAACTCGAACTCAATGAAACACAGTGAGATACAATAATGAAGAATACTACAGAGCTCACTACAAACTAGTGCAGAGATGCAAGTTCAAATATAATGAAACAACATGTACAGGACAGTGAAAAAGCATACTGGAATCGAACCAACAAGTGTAGAATCTGTTACAGTGAAAAAGCCAAGTCGAGATAAACAATGAAAGTATCGAAGTCGTGAAAATATACAGAAGTCAAGTGATAAAAATTCAAGTACGCATCTTTGAGAAAGTCAAAGCCGTGACTTTATCCAGAAATCAAAACAATTTCAAGATGAACAAATCATGGCCGAAGTCACAATTGAACAAGTCAGAGACGTGGTGGTAAAGAAACGAACAAATCAGTAAAATCCCAAGCATCAATACAAGATCAAGCGGCCAGAGCAAGTAAATCGACGAATTCAAATATATTTAGACGAACGTAATTCAAGGAATTCGAACGCATATAAAAGCCCAATCATCATCGGCAATCAATCCATCGAATTCGAGCAAGCATAAAATCAATAAAAGCAAAAGCATTTAATTACATACCGAAGCAAGGAAGGAATTCAATCAACGAAGCAGCCGCGGTGAGCAACGAGGTCTCAAATCGAAGGAAGCATGTCAATCATTATTCGATCGAGGAATTCGAGCGGCGCTTCAAATTTGCACAACCCTAATTTTGGAAGCAATGAGCAAAAGAAGCCGAAGCCCTAATTTAGTTGCAAAAGAGGAACGACCATTATTCTCACAAGCCAAAAGAAAAGGAACGGGTTAAAGAAAAGTGAATAGGGCCGGCCTATTTTATTATTAAAGGCTTTAGTATAATTTTTAATTAGGGTTTAGGATTATTTTCTTTTAATTGTTGTTTTTTACTTTTCGAATCAAAAGAATTTGTAAATCACCACCTAGGGTTTAGGTAGTGTCAGATTGTCTAGTTAGAATTAGTTCAGTGAGCAGGGTGTGCGAGTTTGCAAAGCTCTATAGGCGGGAGCAGAGTTTGCGAGTAAGCAAAGCCTAATAGGCGGGAGCAGAGTTTGCGAGTAAACGAAACTCTATAGGCGGGAGCAGGGTGTGCGAGTCTAGTAGAGTGTTTGTGAGCGGGAGAAAATGTTTGCGAGTCTACTAGAGTGTTTGTGAGCGGGAGCAAATGTTTGCGAGTCTAGTAGAGTGTTTGTAAGCGTGATACTGTTTAATTCTAATAGAAATCTGGGAATGCAACAGTAGGCAGAGGTTGCCGAAGCTGGGTAAATTTTGTGTGTGATTTACTTTTCAGCATATTTATTTCTGAAGTTTATTTCTGTGTTTAATTCGAGAAAATTTGCTATAACCCTATTCACCCCCCTCTAGGGTTAATCTAGATCCTACAACCTTCTATTGGTAGATGCTCGACAACACTTACTGTTGTAGACGCTCGCTATCACCTAGAGATTGGGGACCTATTTATTCCTTGTAGAAACTTGCTAACTACTTAAGTCATAGGCATCCCTATGGTTGATGAGGTTCGACAACCCTTTTCTATTAGGCGCTGGAAACCTTCTTATTGTTAGGCACTCGATTCCTTCTTCTTGTTGTTAAAGGCACATTACCCTTTTCTTTTGGTTAAGCTCTCGATAAATATACTATCTTCAGGCTAAACAAATCTCATCAATTTCAAGCTCGATATGTTTTCTTTAGATGTCCGTTGCATGTAATATGTAGTAACATTTGCCCCTCCCCCTTACGTAGAAGAAGCACATTATACTTTAGTTTAATTCTACTTTATATTGTCGCCTATTGGTATTCTGAAGCTTTCAATCTTGTTCGTTCAATCAAATAAGAACCAATGCACCTTGCCACTTCCTTCTTCCTCTATAAATACCTTTTTTTCATTCTACAAGAAGTTTACCTGCAACTCGAAACTGAAATTGTGATTATAAAATTTCTTTCTTCAGTCTCACAATCATCAAATAAGATTTTAGTCCTACTACGTCCAAGTTCAAGTCTAGGTATGATCCTTTTTCTTTCTCTTTACTTTTCTTTTGATTGATTTAAGGATGAAAAGGTTTTATAATTTAAGAATTAAGGTTTTATGAATTGGGTATTTATGAACTGCTTGAGTTTGATTGTTATTAATAACTTGATAGTTGCTCATCTCCAATGATTAATAGAAAATCAATGATTAATAAAGTTCTGATAATTATCATAAACCAGATTATTTTCGGGAGATTCCATAAGTAATTAGAGTTTTGACTGTTGATAGAAACTCGACAATTACTTAGAGACTTGCCGTCTACTTAGAGATTAAGTATTCATTGGAGATTCAACATCTAGCTAGGGACTTGCTAATTGGTTATAGGCTTGTCAGCCAGTTAGAGATTCGTTATCTAGTTATAATCTCGATAGCTGTTTATAATCTCACCGTCTTATCATGAAATTGATAATTGATTTGAGAATCTTCAACCAGTTACGAACATAATAACTATTTAGAGCTTTGTTACCAAGTTACGAACTCGATAACTTTTCATGCGTTCGACATCTAGTCATTAACTACATAACCAATTAAAGGATCTTCAACTAATTATGAGTTCAATAACTACTGATGAGTTCAACATCTGGTTATGAACTCAATAACTAGTTGTGAACTCAATAACTACTTAAATAATTGTCAACTGGTTATGAACTCGTTAACTACTTAGAGGTCAACTTCTGGTTGTGAACTCAATAACTAATTAAATAAGCTTCATATCACTAACTATTTATGAGTTTGAAATCTTGTTATCAATTCATCTATGTCTATACTTAAAGAATTAAATTTTCTTTAACGTTTTCTCAATTACTTTAAAATTTATTAAAGTATTATACTTTTTGACTTCTACATGATATTATCTGATAGATAAATGACCTGGCAAGAAAGATTATAAAATCTCTTCTTTTGAGGCACGCTTAAAATCTCCTGCTTCGAAGAAAGGATATTATGGACTTATCCAGTATTTCATAACCACTCATAATGAAGTAGACACCATCCTTCAGCAGTTTGTCATTATCAACGTAGAAGCTAGGGTGGTTGGTCCATCCAGAAGGATAGATAATCCTTCGAATGGATTCTTTGCTTTTACTCTGATCCACATTTAGCATTTCGGTTACCTTCCGCTCCTAGAATTCCTCGTATGATTTTTTGGTCAGTTGGGAATCGTTCTAACATGATTGTCCCCCTACTCTTATACCTATCTGAGTTGCATGGAAATACTTGCCAGGGAAGATGATCTCCCTATACTCGTTGCTGAGACTCTCCACTTATTGGTTAAACTTGTTAAAGTAGGAAAGAATTTAGTTGGTACACTATGCAGCCTTCTTCCTCATCCATAGAGCTGGATTACTAATTTCATTAACAGAAACAAGGACTAGGAAAATAAATTCCTTTATATCAAGAGCCATACCCCTAGGATCAAGGGGTCCTTCTCTATCCTTAGTAAGACTTGTTGCTTTTTCTTTATTGTTCATACTATATTTTGTTGTTCCCTCTTAATAGTTATTCTCTTTCAAAACTTGCTTCTAAGAGGATGAATCCTTCCGTTGCTAGTATAATCACTACTTTGAGCCTGACATCTCATACTATGGGGAGCACACTTAAACTTTAGAATGAAGTCGATCTTCAAAAATACTCCTTGATTCTGAAAAACCACAAAGTGCTCTAGGAGCCCCTAATGGTTAAGAAGGATGCTCATAGGAACTAAGCCTTGGTTATCAGCAACCAAAACGCCTTTTCTTCGTCTTCTCCCACTCAGCGTAATTCTTCCGATAATCCCTTTCCATGAATCTACTAGAATTTCTTACATTGACATCTTATGATTCTTTCTTTAACTTTGGTTCAAATCTTATCGTTCCAATCGCTAAGATGAAGGAAGCTAAAGCTCCTACCTCCTTCTTGGCCATGAGCACTATAGCCATTATAACACCCCTAATCTTTAATAACGTTATTCACAAGATTCAATTAGAATAAATTAAATAGAATAATGTAAAGTGATAAGTGGATTGAGATAGGTAAATAAATTTAGCGGCTGTGCTTATTAAAATTAATGGGCGTACAATGGATTAAATGTTGACTAATTAATCATAAGGGTATTAGGGTCATTTTCGCCCCCATTTCCCATCCTTATACTATTATCCCTAAGCCATACACGTTCATTTTTTTCATAAGCAAAAATGTAAGTAAAAGATAAAAGGAAGGCGAGGCATTAGGAGGAAGACAAGAAGAGATAATTCAAGTAAAGCTTAGGATTCAAACTAGAAGAAATCAATCTCAATCAATCTCCAATTTTCTTATCGAATCTAAGGTGAATAATAATCACAACATCTCTATTTTGATTTTTATATTATCATTGATTTTCGAATTTAAGGGTAAATTTGTTTTATGATGTATTGGATGATGATATGCTTGATTTTAAATGAATGGTAGAGTCAAACAAGGTTGTTTGCATTGATAATCACGGTTTTAAGGGTAAACTCATTTGATATGATTTTATAATGCCATGGGAAAATTTTATGTTATGATAAAATTGATTTTTGAGTTGGGTTTTAATTTTGATAATTTTGCATGCTATGGAATGATAAAAATGAATTTTCAAAGGAAAATATGGTTATTTGGGTTTATAAATTTATTTCGGGAATTATATTGAGATTTTGGATCTAGAATTTGATATGTTAGACAACATGATTAAAGTGAATTTATGGAATTTTTGGATTATTCCTAAGTAATTTGCTATGAAAATTTAATTATTTTAGAAGAGGGACTTCTTTGCAATATTGGTTTTTACTTAATGGAATGGCTTTTTTTAATACTATTTCAATTTTTCGATCTGAGAGAATGTGGCAAATAATTGTAAAATAATTTAAATGTTCAAGTTAACCAATCAAATGTTTACATGTGGGCAAGTTAATTACAAAAGGTTTACTTTGCTTGGTAAAAATAGCCTTTTCCTTAGAAAAGTAGGTTCTGCCTCCTTTAGCAGTAGCTTTCAAGCCAGAGCTTCTGCCTTCAACCTAGTCGAAACCTTCTTAGTCGAAACCACAAAACCAATACACATGATATCGCTTAGTTGGTACACGTTCGATTAGAGAAAGGCGAAAGGTAGGGTGTCAAAACCTAGCTTTCGAAGGTGTCAATACCTTTGTTTTGTTTTTAAAAAGAAAAGCGCTTGCCTATTTACAAAGGGGTTTTGAAGTAGTCAAAACCTATGCTTGTGAAAGGGTATTTAAAAAGAAGCTTTCGAAGGAGATCTACCACCTTTTTAAAAAGTAAGTAGCTTCCCAAGGAGTTACTAAGTTTTCAAAGTGATGCTTTTGGAAGGGGTAGTTTCGACCAAGTCGAAACCCTTCTGTAATTTTAAACCTTTCAATGGTATTGAAGATATCAATGCTATCGGAAGGTACTATTTATTTTTATTAGCCACTTCTTATAACTTTCAAAAGGCGTTAGGGGTTTTGAAGGCAATGGTTTTGAAAGGGGTTTCAAAGCAAACCTTCAATTATTTTACCCAGGCGGTTTATGCTTTCGAAATGATGGTTCCGTCACCATCAAGTTTTCCCCAATACTTTTATGAGATAAAGAATGGTTTCGAAAGAGATGCTTTCGTTTATTTCACTTTGACCTAAAATGATCTTTTAAATATAAACCCAATGGCTACGGAAGGTATACTTCCAATGGTTTTGAAAGGGATACCTTTTAATGGTTTCGTAGCTATGCTTCTATAGCTAAACGGTAATACTTTGATACAGTCGAAAAGTTTCTGATGTGCACGTAAATATTCATGTTTTTACTTCTATATTTAATCGAAGTAAATTAAATAAATGATCATATTAGGTGTTTTAACATGTTTAAACCAAAACTCAAATTATTTTCAAATCGTTACATATTCGTCTTCATATAGAAGCAAAATGGTCATTTATATGCATACATTCATTTGAGAATTTTTACTTGAATTTTTTTTGTGATATTTTATACGAATTTGGATTCAAATGAAAGAGATTTTCATGAAAAATATGCATGCACAAGAGAAAACAAAGAAATGAATATGAAATAATTCAAACCATGCAACATGTAGGATCCCACCTACCCACTTACCATGATCACCAATTAGAAGCTAATGCACATGCTAAATGACTATTAAAGCTACATGCACACTTAATGGAAGATTATCTCATACCAATGATAACTTGGTGACCACACTTTCTAAGAGGGTAGTTTGTGTATTTGTCTAAAATATGGATTAGGGTTTCAAACTTATATAAATACCTCTTATGTTCATGTAACTCTCTTCCTTTTAGTCTCTTAGCCTCCTTAGTTTAGGATCAAAAATAAAAACAAAGCTCCATTTTCTTTCTTTTCCATGGCAACTTAGCCATTTTCTTCTCATGTAATTTTTCTTTTTTATGCAATGTTAATTAATGTTCTTTTTTATTTGCATGTTCTTTTCCTTTCATGTTAGTAGTTAGTTTATTTTTCATGCAAGTAGATTAGTTTCTATTATTTTTAATTAGCTCTCTTTTCATTTAGCTCTCATTTTTCTTTCGATTTTTTCATGTTGCAATCTGTATTTGTTGATATGATAACAACTATGAAAGACTAAACCTCTTCAATTTATGGGTAATGAAGCTCTCTTATCGTGTAGATTCAATATTTTGATCATTTATGTTCTCCTTTCGTGCTTTATGGAAATGTTTGAATGGATTAACTTATTGTTTTAGCTTTGAATTTGATAGCATGTATTGTTGAAACCAAATGGGTTATGCTTAAACAAACAACAAACACAAATTACCTCTTCTACATATGATGTTGGTAACAGAGTGGTTTTAAAATAAAAATTTGATGGTCTATATTTTCTAGCCAATAGTTAATAGGCCATATTTAGAATAAATTTTATTTTCAATTTCATCGTCAATTTTCATGAGCGTTAAAAGTGATTTAATGGTTGTGTTACACTTTGATGGTTTATATTAAGCTAATTAATAACACAAATATTCCATCCTTATGATAAGAACGTCAATTAATTTCGCCAATGACCAAAAGAGATATCATAATTTCATTTTGTTGATTTAAGTGATCTAGAGAGTGAATTTATCTCTAAATTGTCTTCAACTTTCATAATTTTATCAATTTTCTTTTGCTATTTTTCTACTTTTTTAACTAATCACAATTTCAAAATTGATTTAATCTGATTGAATAGAATTTTAAAATCTAATAATTCTCTGCAGATTGACCCGTACTCGCCACGTTCTATCATTGTACGCCGTGCACTTGCGGTTAATTTAAATTTAAATTTGATTGGCTATTTTCTAATCCAATAGAGATTAGTCGGTTCGAATAAGTTTTTGACCTCATTGCCGAGAAATTTGTCATTTATTTTAATTTCTACGCTTCGAATTAGTCGTTTAATATTTGTGTGTTTTCATTTTGTGTTTGTTTGCATTATTAAAATAAAATTATTGTTGCGTTGTGTGATTGTTGTTTGATTTTGCTAGCATTTGTTTGTGTGTTTGTTTTCTAGTTTTGTTTGTTTTGCATTTCTATTTAAAAAATATTACATGCAATTCCAAAACAAAACAAAAAAAATTATTTCCCATTTCTTTACAATTTTGCATTTACATTTACAATTCCATTTTCCTTTTTATAGTTTTGCGTTTACATTGCATACACACTAATTTGCCACTGTTCCATTTCAACAACTCATCTCTGCCTGCACAGTGCAACATCTGCGCATCCCCTCTACTGCCCACACTTGCATCAATTCCACCATCTTCACATCCTCGTTTGCCTCTGCACACGTTTGCCTGTAATCATTCTACTCCACTTTGCCTTCAACTTCTCAAAACCAGTTCACACACCATAATATCATCTGTTCACCTTCAAACTCCAAACTACATTTACGTGCACCAGTGTCAGAATCTGCCTGTTCAACACAGCAACAGTTCAACTCCACCACAACTGCCTGTACACTTTGACACTTCCACAACAGACATCAACTTCAGACCTTCCTCCTCACATTCAACTACCCTCTTTTACAGTCAAAACTGCAATATTACACTGCAATACCATACATTTACAAAACCGCCATCACCAAATACAGTGCTCCTCAGCAATTTCCCCTTCCTCCTCAACTCATACAATTCAAACTCCAACCATAGCCACCTTAACATATCACTGACCTGCTCATTACCGACAACCACACTTCGAGCACACTGTCCACACCAACAAATACTACAATACTTCTACCACCACATTCAACTTACAACTGTCAACTCTGCCTAACTGTGCATCATCCATATGTCACGCTACAACACAATCTCCTCCATAACAACACAACTGCCTCCTCTTACTGCAGCATTCACTCACGACCCCTACTGCATTCACTCGACCCATAACAACACAATTAACTCGACCACTGCTGTTTCATATCACTCAACAAACCTCTGCCATCACTTCTTCACCTAACTGCTTCATCACCCCTCGCAGCAAGCACAACTGACACAGTTCACACAGTTCTGCCATCCCCTCCGTCAAAATATCCACATACATCTCCTTCAACACCCCAAACTTCCACTGTCGACTTCCATCTATATCACCTTCATCATATCGATCAACTACAATATCAAATCATAACCTCACCCCATCAACACTAAAGACACAACTTACTCCAACATGCATATGACAAACTGCCTGTGTGCACAAACAAGACTGTGCACATCATTTCTGCACGCCATAACAGCAACTTGTCGAAGCCATCCATCATCTCACCATACCAATATCATTGCGAACTACTACTACAACCCCATTCGCCCACTTCACATTCACCCTGACCACAACTAAAACCGGGGGAAAAAACGAAAAAAAAAACCAAAACCAACCTGCCTCTGCCGAATCAACAACGCCAATCCAAATTGAAGTCGAGAATCACAGTAGCTATCGAACCAGACATCGACTCCATTCCATCGCCAATCGCGACCCATCGCTGATCCACGACAACAAAGTCCATCTTCGAACAACACACCCTCCCCAAATCCGCCTCCTCAACAACAACCATAACAACTTCAATCGACACTGCATTACGCAGCAACTCCTCTGCAATCGAATTCCTCCTTCACCCAACATCACCGCTGACATCAAGCACAGATTTATGGAAATTGGAAATTAAAATTTTGGATTGGGGGAAAGCGACTGCGGTTTTGGGAAGATTGTAGAAATAGATTTTGATTCTGAGCGATTGAACGAGGAAATCAACTTGTTTTGTTTTGATGTTCAAGTATGGGGGAAAGAATAGATTTTGATTCTGAGCGATTGATTTAATTTTTTCAAGGAAGTTGATTCTCTTCTGCGTATAATTAATAGTGGGTATTGGGTTTGGCCGAGGCTTAGTTATGTGAATTTTGTTTTATGTTCTTTTTTTTTAAAATATTTTATTTAAAGTCCATCCTTATCTTAAAAAAAAACTTTGCGAATATTCTATAAAAAAGGGTTTCTTTCTTTTAGTTTTGTTTTGTTTTATCCAAAAAAATTAAAAGGTTTTTAAATTTGTTTAGTTTTGCTTTTATTTTATTTTTTGTTTTAGTTTGTTTAAAGTTCCACTCTTATATATTGAAAAAAAAACAAATTGTTTTCAATTGTTTTTGGTTTAATTTTTTTTAATTTGTTTTAGTTTCTTCATTAATATGTGTAAAAAAACTGTATATATATATGTCTTGTTTTTATTTCAGGTTGCCAAAAAAGATAGGAAAAGTTGCTTACTTGGCTTTGGTTGTAAAAAATAAACCACTTGCTTGCTTAAAATAAAAAATTACCGCTTTAAATTTTTTTTACTAATAATCTGCGTGCAAGTGCATCGTGCCTTTTATGCCTTTGCATTGTTGGTTGCTTGCATTTGAAAAAAACCAAAAAAAACAAATTTTATTCGTATTCATATTTCAAATGCATGTTTAATTTATGCTTTGCATTTCATTCTAGAATTTTGATTAATGATAGCGGTTAGACATCGATAACACTTAATTGTGTATTGACAAGTTGTCCTCTTTTGACAATTTAATTTCTTGGTGTCTTTGCTACGGCAGAGCAACAACCATTTATAAATATTATGGTGATTCGTAAATATTATAGTAGTTGTTTCTCTGAAGTTACTTAAACCTTCGGCTGCATTTCTACGGTGATTCGTGGTGCACCGATAAATCATGTTCGTTATCTGGCTGAGAACTATCATGTTGAATTAAGACAGTGTGCGATTGTACAATTTTGGGTTAGAAGCTACTTTGGATAGAAAATTTGTAGTTAAACTCTTGCATTCATTTAGTTGCATTAGTTCATGCATATTTAAAAATAATTCAAAATCAAAAACTAAAAAAAATGTTGTAAATATTCCTTAACTTAGTTTATAAATCCTTTCTTTTGAAATTTTTAAATCAAAATCCAAAAAAAAAAGTTAGTTTTTTTTAGAAAATAAAAAAAATCCAAAAAAATATAAAATCTTTTCAAAAAAATGAAAATCCAACAACAAAACAAAAATCAAATTTCCCTTTTGAAAAATAAAATTCCATTTAGTAAATAGTTTTTCTTTACAAAAAAAACCAAAAACATTCTTGAAAATGTATGAGTTTTAGTTTTCTTACTCGCCAGAATTTTACAATAGTTGCTAAAATCAATGTAATCCACATAATTTTACACCAAACTCGTATTGATATTTTAACGACAATTATTGTTCAAACAATTCGAATTTTGAACAAAATTTTCAAAATAATGACCAATCCTCAAATATTGAAAAAAACATCGAAACGGTTTTTTCTTTACTTGAACTCTCCATACAAAAAAGTCAAATGATAAATGAATTGTGTAATTCATATTTGTGCAATAACTCAAGTCAATATTTTCAAAATAATCAAGATTTGAATACAATTCAAAATTCAAATTAATTCGATTATAACTCATGCCAATTCAATTTCGAACTCCAAAATTAATTTCAAAATCAAATGAAAATGTGAACCACTTTTCAAATAATTTTGGCAATGAGGATAATCTCGACTATGGTTCAATGAATAATTTTTGTTTTCAACAAGTTCAACTCGAAAATCCTTGGGTTAATAATTATAAATTGGATTTTGTTGAGCAAATGGACGAAATTTACAATGATCACACGGATTTGTTGTTTGAAACATATATGAAACAATATGAGAAACAAAGTCCACCCAACGTGTGGCGAGTCAAATAATAATGCATCTTTTATCACAATTGATGATTTTCAAATAATAACTTTTGGAATTGAAAATGACAATCTTAATGAAGTTGTTGAAAAAACAAAAATCGAATTGGATTTCAATTCTTTTGAGGGTAAGAAACTCGATTTGAAATTCGATCTTCCTCTCTTCAATTTTGAAAATTTGAATACAACAACTTTGGATTTTTCAACTTGATGTACGCAATGGAGTTGTGAATAATTCAATAAAAGAAGACGAATTCAATGAACACGATTTCATTGGACATTTCCATGATGAGTTGCTGAATTCAAAAGGGGAAGATTTGAATCACCATTTTGATTTTGAAATCAATAATTCTGAAGAAGTTTTCAATGATAAGCTTCAATTTTAATTTGGTGAAAATAAACTTAAATTTCAACCAATCGTTTTATCTACCCCAAAAATCATCAAAAATAAAACAACTCGTACGATTTTTAATAAAACGACATTCGTTTTTCCAAATCAACATTCACTCTGAAATCTTTAATGGTTTGGTTTTCTACGCTGAAGTTGTGTTCTGCATACTTGACGAGACAAATGAATCGGTCATTGGATGACCGTTTCATTTACTCTATGACAGCCTGTGTAGTTAATGCCCGGCTATTACCCCGCTACAACCCCACTATATCTCATAGCGGATTTCTACCGCTACGATTTTTCCATATGGCCCCAGAATATAGCCTTTCCGCTTTAATCCCCGCTATTTTTGCTATATCCCGTTATTTCCGCTATATTCCTCTATTCCCGCTGTATCTTTTTCAATAAAATGAATTGAAAATTTTCGTTTATACATTATAAAATTATGAAACTAATTTATTTGATTTAATATATTTTCAAAAATGAAAATACTCTAATATTCTACCGATTATATTATGTAACAGTTTTTCGATTATTCAAAGTATATTCGCACATGTTTTTATTTAAAATTATTTATGTATTATTTATAATTCAACTGAATGATAATTTTTCATTTAATTACAATTTATATATTTGTAAAAACATTAAGTACGAGTTTTATATGCTATTTTAGAGCCATCCGTTATATCCCGCTATATCCTCGCTGTATCCCCGCTATGACTTTTTGCACCTCCACCACTTCGAATCTACCAAGCGCATTAACTGCACAGATGACAGCATATTTTCCGATGTGTTGTAAATAATAATCTTTTTATGTAAACATAGGTCATGTTTTTATTTTATTTTTCTCCTTTCACTTGGGTTGACTGTGGGGAAACTGTCAAAATCAAGAGTGTGGGGAGTCCCATCTTCTTTTTAATTTTTCATGGTTTATTTTTGCATTTTTATTTCCAAAACTCAAAAATTTTAAAAAAGCAAAAAAAAAAAAAAACCCAAAAGAAAATTTTCTTTTTAGCAATTGGATTTATTTTTAAAGATACACTATAGGAAAAATATAGGATTTTGGTTACTAAATTGAAATTTTTGAAAATTTATTTGTCTCAACAAAAATTAAAATTAAGTGTGATACAAGTAACTATGGTTTAACTAGTATATAGGAAGATTTATACATGTTAAGTGTTATCCTGCCTTTTGGCAAGGCCGAGATATATAGAAACTGACTGAAAACCAAGGATTACTCATCCCGGATATCGAGTACGCACAGGCTCACCATGGATATCGATAAATTTTATCCAAGTCCAGATCGACCTACAATTGATATGACATGACAAGCAAAGCCGTAGAAGCTAACGTTCCAAATTTCAAATCAATCTGAGTCCGTTTTCTCAAGTTATGGTCGATACAAGTTGAGGGATATAACCCCGTTTCGCATCCATCATCAAACCTCAGTTCGTATCGATCGAGTTTGAATCCATCATCGAGTCACTGTTCAAATCGATCTAGTTTGTATCCATCGCGAAGCCTTGGTTCGTATCGATCGCGTTCGAATCCATCTTAGAGCCTTAGTTCGTATCAATAGACCATTGACCATGTCGCACCGATTGGTCTTTCTCTGTTTTGTACCGATAAAGCAAAGTCCACATCTCTTACTTCGTATCGATCTATGGTGACACGAATGCGTATTTCATATCGATTGGGCTCAAGACATGTTTCGTACCGATCGACCATGAATCGATACGAAATCAACATTTCCCATCGATACGAAATACGCTCCAGCCTATCGATACGAACGAAACCCTACAGCCATCACATGCCGTGCATTTGGATTGATACGAACAAGTTCATTTCCATCGATACGAATGGTATAGCTCTTATCGATTCAATCAACCTTCAATACGAACGAGGTGAGATCTTTGGAAACGACTCGGTCAACTCAGCGTCAAAAGTGAGTCGATCCATAAATCACACGCCACGTCATCACCTGGACAAGTGCGTTGATCGATTCGAAACGATCGATTCGAAGCCATCGGTTCGAAGCCATCGGTTCGAATGCGACAGCATCAACAAAAACGCAATATTACATCGATCATATCTTGAGATCCCTAGGTCCAAATGCTATGAAATATTCACAAGAGCTTACGTACAAGCTAAACTATGTTCGTGCTAAGTTCCAACTCCATTGGACAAAATCTTGATCGATACGAATTAAGTTCGTATCGATCACGGATTAAGTTGAAACTTCGTGGGATCGATCGTGCGGGCCCACTCACGTGCCAGAATAAATCTCTCGAAGTTTGAGCGAGATATCAGCCTCCTACGCTTATAAATAGAGCCACAGGGCCTACAGAAAAAGGATCTTTTGGCTTTTTGAGGTCCAAACTCTACCGAATTCAACTTTGCATTCCATCGCTGTTGTTGTACTTGAATTTCAGAGCTATAATTCGATGTAATCGATTGTAATCATCAAGTGAATATCAATAAAGTCATCAATCTTCAAGGTGGACGTAGGCCAGATTGCCGAACCACTATAAATTCTGTGTTTGTTATTGCTTTCATCTGAATTTTCTGAGTGTTCTTAATTTTTTATTCCCTACATACTCGTTATCTGAGATCTGTGATTGTGAACTGGTGCTTTCATTAGCAATTGGGTGTTCGTGACCAATTTTGACGCAAACATTTTGGTGCTTTCATTGAGAGGGATAATTTAGGGATCTATCGCTTAGAAGTTGAATTTGAAATTTTAAAGATTCAGATCTAAAACGCTATGACAAGGCAATCAAGCAGAAGGCCAAGATCGGAGAGAAGTCAGCATGAAGAGAGTCAAGAGGCTTCCTCAGGAGCAAATCAGGCATCGATCTTTATCACTAGGGAGGAAATTGAAGTAATGTTCAAGATACAAGAGGAGATGATGCAAAAACTACTCCGACAAGTTGGACAAGTTGGAGTACATAATCAGTGGAACACAACTGCAGAAGATGCTGGAGACAGAAGTTGGGAGCACGGAGCAACCAGAATTCAGAAGGGAGCAGGACCATATGGCGTGGCATGAGAACTAGGGTGCATTCACTTAGAACATGTTGACCCGATACCGAGAAGAGCATCATGAGGACTCAATCAGCATGGCATTGGTAGAGGAACAGATGCTCGGCCAGGAGAATAGATTCCAGGATTCCCTTATGAACTCGGGCGGCAAGTCGAAGGCAGTGGGCGAGGAATACTACTCGGAGATAATGAAAGATTGGCGGAGATGGTTAGACGAGCTATGAGAGGTGGATTGGTAAACAAAGACTTGGAGGATGTGAATAGGAGTCCCTTTACTCCCACTATCAGGCGAGCAAGGAACCCACCGGATTTTAAGCTACGATCATTGGAAATGTATAATGGGAGGAAGGACCCAACGGTTCATCTAACAAAGTATATGAGGCATATGGAAGTGCTGAGGGCATCAGAGGAAGTCATGGCCCGATGCTTCCCACTATATTTGGCAGACATTGCGACACTATGGTTTAGGAAACTAGAGAGTGGCTTTATTGGAACATGGACTGATTTCACTAAAAGGTTTATGAGGCAATTCAGAGTTCACATTTCGAGACCCAAGAATGTGATTAGTTTGGCAGCACTAAAGGAAAGAACTGAAAAATCTTTGAGGAGCTTTCTAACGCGATTCAATGCAGCGACAGCATTGGTGGATCGACCAGATCCATCCATGGTTTTGATGGCAGGTGTATGTGGCATAGCTGATGGCATAGAGTTCAAGAATTCGTTGATAAGAGATCCCCCTATGGATCTAGGGGAATTTTATCATGAGGCTGAAGGATTTCTACGATTGGAAGATGCAAATGCTAAAAGAGAGGAAGGAGAAGGAATCGATGTTTATGCAGTCAAGGGCAGAAATTCTCTTTAAAAAGGTGCAGAAACTAGTAAAGGGAGAAGAAAGGCTGAGGATAATGGTGATGGATCAACACGACCATGAAAGGAACCAAGATTAACCTCATATATGGAGATGAACGAGACTTTGGAACGGATCTACCAGGACACCAAGGGACAGGTTCCTTGTCGAAAGCCGATGAGGAGAGATCCGACTAGCAATGAAAGAAGGTCAGGCAAGCATTGCTTATTCCACGAGTTGAATGGTCATAGCATAAACGACTGCAGACACTTGATGGATGAAGTCGAGGGGCATATCCGAAATGGTTTGCTATCGCAATATGTGAGAAGGTGGGCCACGACGGTGGAACAAGAACGACCACCGCCTACACTAACTGAAGACGGGTCAGGATCGAAGCGTCAGCTTGTTATCAATTGATTGAGGTAATGACGAACGAGTGGCAAACTCCACACTGATGCGATTAAGTTGTTTACACATGTACATGACCGCGAATGATCCTCAGGCATGCTTTGATACAAATATAAATCACATCGAGGTAGGTGTTTGCGCTCTGACGTCCCTGTTTTGCTTTTGTTTTTTGCTTCTCATGTTTGGACTTTATTTTGTCGAACATTTCTGTTGAAAAACTCAGTTGAATGGATATTTGGTTTTGATAATTCTGAAGTGCTAAGCTACTTACACATGTACGGGGTCGCGAATGGTCCTTAGGCATGCTCTGAGATGGCGATAAACCTCCCTAACAAACAACCCAAGAACTCACTCGAACGTGAAATCTGGTATTGATAATACTAAGTCTCCTGGGCACACACATTCACCGTGAACGGCACCCGACCGCGAACGGTCACAATTCGCCGCGAACGGCTTCCAACCGCGAGCGGTCACAATTCGCCGCGAACGACACCCAATCGCGAACAATCACAATTCGCCTCGAATGACACCCGACCGTGAACGGTCACAATTCACCACGAACGGCACCCGATTGTGAACAATCACAACTCGCCTCGAACAGCACCCGACCGCGAATGATCATAATTCGCGGCAAACGGCACCCGATCGTGAACGATCACAAATCTCCTCGAACTGCACCCCGAACACGAATGGTCACCATTCACCGCGGACGGCATCCGACCATGAACAATTACATATCACCTCAAATGACATACGATCCCGAACGATCGTCATTCGAGGTCAGATAAGACTATCCATTTCTTTGCAGGTCATCAACAGGATATGAACGTCCAGCTTATGGCATTACAATACACACCTTCCTACCATAAGGCATGTTTTGGGGGGCAAGTGTTATCTCGCCTTTTGATAAGGCCGAGATATCAAGAAACTGACTGAAAAACCAAGGACCACTCGTCCCGGTTATCGAGTACGCACAGGTTCACCATGGATATCGATAAATTTTGTCCAAGTCCGGATCGACCTACAATTGATATGACACGACAAGAAAAGCTGTAGAAGCCAACTTCAAATTTCAAGTCAATCCAAGTCCGTTTGCTCAAGTTATGGTCGATACAAGTTGAGGGAAATAACCCCGCTTCGCATCCATCATCGAACCTCAGTTCGTATCGATCGAGTTCGAATCCATCATCGAGTCTCGGTCCGAATCGATCTAGTTCGTATCCATCGTGAAGCCTTGGTTCGTATCGTTCGCGTTCGGATCCATCTTAGAGACTTAGTTCGTATTGTAGACCATTGCCCATGTCGCATCGATTAGTATTTTTTTTTTTTTTGTACTGATAAAGAAAAGTCCGCATCTCCTACTTCGTATCCATCGATGGTGACACAAATGCGTATTTTGTATCGATTGGGCTCAAGACATGTTTCGTATCGATCGACCACGAATCGATACGACATCAACGTTTCACATCGATACGAAATACGCTTCAGCCTATCGATGCGAACAAAACCCTATGACCAATACATACCGTGCATTTGGATCGATACGAACAAGGTCATTCCCATCGATATGAATGGAAAAGCTCTTATCGATTCGAACCTGAAATCAACCTTCAATACGAACGAGGCGAGATCTTTGGAAACAACTCAGTCAACTCAGCGTCAAAAGGGGATCAATCCATAAATCACGCACCATGTCATCATTTGGACACGTGCGTTGATCGATTCGGAACGATCGATTCGAAGCCATCGGTTCGAACGCGACAGCATCAACAAAAACACAATATTGCATCGATCATATCTTGAGATCCACAGGTCCAAATGCTATGAAATTTTCACAAGAGCTTATGTACAAGCTAAAGAATGTTTGTGCCAAGTTTCAACTGCATTGGACAAAATCTTGATCGATACGAATTACGTTCGTATTGATCACGGATCGATATCAGCCTCCTACGCCTATAAATAGAGCCCAGAGCCTACAGAAAAAGGATCTTTTTGGCTTTTTGACGTCCAGACTCTGTCGAATTCAACTTTGCATTTCATCGCTGTTGTTGTACTTGAATTTCAGAGCTATAATTCGCTGTAATCCAGTGTAATCCTGTAATCATCAAGTGAATATTAATAAAGTCATCAAACTTCAAAGTGGATGTAGGCCAGATTGTCGAAACGCTATAAATTCCGTGTTTGTTATTGCTTCCATCTAAATTTTCTGAGTGATCTTCATTTTTTATTCCCTACATACTCGTTATCTGAGATCTGTGATTGTGAACTGGTGCTTTCATTAGCAATTGGGTGTTTGTGATCAATTTTGGCACAAACATTAATTATGAGTATATCCTAATTGAAAATATTTGTTTAAAAAAGTAGTGGATTTAAAGTAAAGGCGATAACATTTTAAATCTTTTAATTTAAGTAAGGCTAAGATGATTTTGCAAAACTCTCTCTACAAAAACAAAAAATAAAAAAAAACAAAAATTTATATATGTATTTTTTTTTTAATAAACAACTAGATTCATGTGTTCACACTTACGTGTTCACTCGCCATGCTCTGTACCCTTATCACATAAGCCCGAAGGGCATTGCATGATTAATATATATGGCCTCAGTTTATTTGAGTTAAATGTATGTATATAATAATTCTTTCACTAATAACGCCTATAGTCGATAGGTGTTTACACTTGTGTGTTCACTCATCACGGTTTGTATTCCCCTCACATAAGCCCGAAAGGCTATGTATGGGTAATATATCTGGCCTCAATTTTCCGAGTTAGGTATATGTAAATATTGTTAATATTAATAAAAATTTCAAATAAGAGAGAGTAAGAAATTGAAATCAAAGCACTATTTTTACTTATTTTATTTAACTTGTTATTGAAAAGAAACGAAAATACCGCTTTGAAAAACTTGATAATCAACTAAGGATCCATATCATAGTTACACTGTGTTATCAACCGAAACAAATGGTTAAACTATTGTCTATTTGTGATGATCACTTCATTGTTTATTGGAAAATTTGATGAGTAAATAATTTAAATTTTCAAGATAATGACCAAAGCTTAAATTTAACTTATTCGTGCTGATCTAAAAGTAAATCCTTCATTTGTAAATATTTTCAAAAACATGCATTCATATCTTTATAAATAAATCTTGCATTTAGGAATTTTTCATTTTGTAAATATTTTCACTTTACAGTTGGATTTTGTCGGTAGTATCCACTTAAAACCCTCATGAGATAACACTCGTCCTACTAGGGACACCTAGAGGTTTAACAGCTTATTGCATCCGCGCAATGTAATCGTGCTTCCTATGAAAACAGATTTATCTTAGTTTTTCTTTATTTGAGGATGAATAAAAAGATAAGTGTGAGGGTATTTGATGTGCACGTAAATGTGCATGTTTTTACTTCTATATTTAATCGAATTAAATTAAATAAATGAACATATTGGGTGTTTTAACATGTTTAAACCAAAATTAAAATTATTTTCAAATCGCCACATATTCATCTTCATATAGAGGAAAAACTGTCATTTTTGTGCATATATTAGTTTGAGAATTTTTACTTGGACATTTTTTGTGATATTTTATAGGAATTTAGATTCGAATGGAAGAGGTTTTGATGGAAAATACGCATACACAAGAGAAACAAAGGAATGAAGATTGAAAAAATTCAAGCCATGCAACATGGAGGACTCCACCTACCCACTTACCATGATCACCAATTAGGAGCTAATGCACATGCTGAATGGCTATTAAATTTACATGCACATTTAATGGAAGATTATCTCATGCTAATGATAACTTGGTGGCCACACTTCCTAAGAGGGTAGTTTGAGCAGTTTCCAAAAATATGGATTAGTGTTTAAAACTTGTATAAATACCCCTTATATTCATGTAACTCTTATCCTCTTAGTTTCTTAGCCTCCATAGTTTAGGATAAAATATAAACAAAGCACTCTTTTCTTTCTTTTCCATGGCTACCCATCCATTTTCTTCTTATGTAATTTTTCATTTCTATGCAATGTTAATTAATATTCTTTTTTATTTACGTGCTCTTTTCCTTTCATTTTAGTATTTAGTTTATTTTTCATGCAAGTAGATTAGGTTTTTATTGCTTTTCAATTAGCTCTCTTTTCAATTTGATCTAATTTTCCTTTTATTTTTGTTTCATGTTGCAATCTATACTTGTTGATATAATAACAAATATGAGAGGCTAAACCTCTTTAATTTACGGGTAATGAAGCTCTCTTGTCATGTAGATTCAACATTTTGATCATTTATGTTCTCTTTTCGTGCTTTATGGAAATGTTTGAATGGGTTAACTTGTTGTTTTAGCTATGAATTTGATAGTATATATTGTTGACACCAAATAGGCTATGCTTAAACAAACAACAAACACATATTACCTCCTCATCTACATATGATGCTGGTATTGAAGTGATTTTAAAACCAAAATTTGATGGTCTATATTTCTAATCAATAGTTAATAGGCCATACTTAGAATAGATTTTATTTTCAATTTCATTGTCAATTTTCATGAGAGTTAAAAATGATTTAGTGGTTGTGTTATTGTTTGATGGTTTATATTAGGCTAATTAATAGCACAGATATTCCATACTTATGATAAGCACATCAACTAATTTCACTAATGATCAAAAGAGAGATCATAATTTCATTTTGTTGATTTATGTGATCCAGAGAGTGGATTTATCTCTAAATTGCCTTCAACTCTCATTTTTTTATCAATTTTATTTTGATAGTTTTCTACATTTTTAGCTAATCACAATTTCAAATATTGGTTTAATCTGATTGAATAAAATTTTAAAATCTAATAATTCTCCATGGATCGACTAGTACCCACTATATACAATCATTGTACGCCATGCGCTTGCAGTTAATTTAAATTCGATCAACTAATTTCTAATCCGATAGAGATTTTTCGATTCGAACCATTTCGAAAGAAAGGTTATAAAGTATTTGAAAGGCAAGAGCCTAATTTTTTGAAGATAGATTTTAATGTTTTCGAAGGAGGTCATCCAATGAAGATGAAAGCAAGCGCTTGAAGGTACCGAAAGGTTTTGCAATCCAAGCTCGTTTCTAAAGGAAACCCCATGACTAAATAAAGGATTTGTTTGGAATGATTTTTAAGAAGAAGCTTTCCTTGGTAAAATTATATGTTAAAGGGATTAACCACGTTTTATACAAAAAATGTTTCAAGGACATTAAACCCACATGAATGGTATTATATTGTTATTATATTAGCTTCTTCAAGTATAAATATATTCACATGATAAAGGACCCATAACTGCATTTTGGGGATAAAGGGGTAAAAGAACCAGCGAGGTTAATCCAATAGTGAATATAAATTGATTAAACTCCTGAATTAGTAGAATTGCATCCAGGAAGCCAGAAAGACCAGAATATAGGTTTCCTAAACCTTGAAATTGTCTGGGAAATAGGTTCATAGTAAACCAATGAAATCTATGATTTCGAAGTTATTGGATTAATCAATAGGTTAAAAGTGATCCCATGAAAACTATGCTTTTAAGAGTTGTTGGTAGGGGCCAACTTGTTCATAGTGAACTTATGAAAACCTTATCCTGATTAAGTACTGATATCAGTCAATAGATTCCTAGTCAGCCTATGAAAACCAGGATAAGAAAGAAGTTATTGGAGGCATCGATAGGTTCCTAGTCAACCCATGAAAACTGGGATAAAAAAATGTTATTGGAGGCATCAATAGGTTGCTAGTCAACCCACGACAACTAGGATAAGAGAGGAGTTATTAGAATAGCCAATAGGTTCAGGGGAACCCATGAATTAATTAAGTTAATTGGCAGGGGCCTATAGGTTCTTAGTGATCCCATGAAGATTATGAAATAAGACAGGGTGCCCGTGAAATGTGAAAGGGTTATTAGTAAGCCCGTAAAAATTAATAGGCTAATAATGACCCTAGAAACTGTAAAATGACGATGAGTCAATTAAACTAGGGATGGGAAATCCAAGATGTTTATATGTATGCATATCATCATATTATTTTGAATTGCTATGTTATAACCGTTGTAGTCGCAGGAGTATAGTATATGGTTTTATAAAGGTTTTAGGATACCAATGAAGCGAAAACACAATCCACTAAGCGACGTCTTCTCACTAGATATCTAATTTGATTGAGATGTTAGATTATTATCCATACCAAGCTTATTGTCTGACTCGAAGTTTTTGTTTTCCCCTTAAACTCTTGGGTACTTAATTGATTTTGAGTAGTTTGAGGTTTAGGGTTACCAGGTTCTCTTCTTAGACGAATAAGCCTTTGGATGCATGAAGGAGGTAGTTAGTTATTTAGAGTTATCTTTTTCCATTGTGTATTTTGGATGTAAAGGCAGACTTAGCCTTATATATACTTTGATCAATCAAGTGCGCATCTTCCTATGTCGCTCTTGGCGTATGTGTAATGATTATATTTTTCTAAATGTGGTTAACGTTTGTGGGATTATGTAAAGAATAATAAATATTTTGAATGGAATGTGGAAATGTGTGTTGATTTTTTAAATATTTTTCTTCATATTTTTGTGATATGTGTATCAATGTATCTAACACCGCCATATTTGGTCGTCGAGGATTAATAACTATTGATGACTGCAACATCCGTAGTCGTCAGTTCTAGGCCTCCAAGTAGGGGGATGTTAAAAGTTAGTATCAGAGCATAGTTTTAAGAAATTTTAAATGAAAAGTTAAACCTAAAAGCTTTTCGAAACATAATCCAATGGGTTAGTGATATGATTGGGGCTTAGGTTAACGCTATAGTAATGTACTTATATTTGATATATATATATATATATATATATATATATATAAGTACGTGTTCTCTTGTCTCTTAGACTGTTCTTCTGTATCTTACTAAGGTTCATATAAAGATTTGCGTGGAAGTAGGAAACAGAAGAGGAAATCTAGGTGGTGGAGGCATCACAACAAATGGAACTGCTCTACCTAATACCAGGAGAGCAAAGGTCGACAGGCTAATGCTAACCCAAATGCTGAAGCCAATGTAGGTGTTGGAAATCCACCAATGCATTCGAGAATGGTGTATCAGCTATTAGCTAATCTTTTGCAAGCCGGGCTTGCCGATAATGTTGGAGGAGCTAATCCTGTGGCTTCAGTCGGGAATAATCATGCTAGATTAAGCAGAGATTGCACCAATTTAATGGAAAGCCATTTGCTAGAACGGAGGATGCCATTGAAGTTAAGAATTGGCTTTTGCACTATGAGAGGATCGTTACAGATCTAGGCTTGGATGATGACCAAAAGAAGAGGCTGGCCTCTAGGCAGCTATATGGGGCGGCACTTCGTTGGTGGAGTAGAGTGACTGCCGGAGTTCCAGAGGAAGAGCTAATATGGGCTGATTTCAAAAGTTGGTTTGAGCAAAGGTTTATATCCGAAGTGAAAAAGTCGACACTGATGAGGAAGTTTATGGATTTAGTTAGGGAGATATGTTAGTAATCGAGTACGCTGCTATGTTTGATGAGCTATCTTGATATGGATATGCCACTATAGACATTGAGATCAGAAGGAATGAGAGGTTCATTCGAGGATTAAGGCTTGAGCTTGCTAGCATGACCATGACTCATACCAGAGAACCTTTTGATGTGGTGGAGATGGTCATTCGCCATGAAGAAATGCCTGCTGTTTTTGTTAGGGGGAAGCCAATTCAATCCCAGGGTCCTTAGGGAAAGAAGAGGAAATTCTTTAATAAGAAAGGAGCCCAGAAATGGGATGCTGCCAAGAAAGGAAAAGGTTGATTTAGTGTGCTTCAAGTGCGATAAGAAGGGCGATTATGCTCAAGAGTGCGGGACATGCAGCGGGAAGAAGCCTGTAGAAAAAAAGAATGCGAAATGATTCAACAGCGACCAAGTTAGGCATTACAAGAATTAGTATCCAGAACCGGTTAGGCGGGACAGAGAGTAGGTTTTTACTATTGGACCACCATCTTCTTCTAGGCCTACTTCAGCAGAGAAAGGGAAAACTATGATGGAAGGTACGCTTTTGATTCAGAGCACACCAGTTAGGGTACTATTTGATACCCGTGCATCACACTCCTTTATATCACAGTATTTGGTTGATAGGTTATGCACAGAACCCACATACCTTATCACTTCCTTAATGGTTGCGAATCTAATAGGAGGGTATGCAACCCTAGAGATTAAATGCGACCAATTAGAACTTGATTTGTTAGGTCATAAGTTTGCATGCAGTTTGTATGTTTTTGATTTCGTAGATTTCGGGATCATTTTGGGTATGGATTAGTTGAGTAAGTATGAGGCTAGGATATTCTGCCAGGATAGGGAAATATTATTGAGACACCCAGATAGTCATAACGGAATCATATTATTAGTGGTGAATTCTAATAAGAGTCTTTGTGCTTCATTAAGTGCAATGGAATCGAAGAAGAGCTAGGTCAGGTTCGAGTTGCAAGAGTGTTTGTAGATGTCTTTGAGCCGGTTATGGGATTACCACCGAAAAGAGATGTTGAGTTTTGGAAAGATCTTGTACCAGGAGCTGAACCTATGAGTAGACCACCAAGCAGGATGACACCTACAGAGATGAATGAGTTAAAGGTGCAGCTAGTGGATCAGAAGGAAGGAATTTAGCAGGCCAAGTCGTTTGCCTTAGGGAGCAGGCGCGATCTTCGTGAAGAAACCAGGTGGATCATTGAGGATATGTATCGACTATCATAAGTTGAATGAAATGACGATCAGGAATAGGTACCCTCTGTCGAGGATAGATGATCAGTTTGATCAGTTAAGTGGAGCCAGAATGTTCTCCCAATTGGATGTGGCGATAGGGTTCCATCAGTTGAGAGTGGTGGAGGACAACATTCCTTTGACAACATTTTAGACTAGGTGTAGTTCGTATGATTGGTTAGTGATGCCATTCGGGTTGACGAATACACCTTAGCTTTCTTTGTAGATTTGATGAACTAGGTTTTTCGAGAGCACTTGGATAGGTTCGGGCTGGTTTTCGTAGATGACATTTTAGTGTACTCAAAAGATGAAAATGAGCACGAGATTCACCTTAGAGTGCTGCTAGAAACGCTGAGGCAGAAACAGTTGAAGGCGATGTTTTCCAAGTGTTGTTTTTGGAAGAAAGAGGTTAAGTTTCATGGTCATATGGTTTAAGAGGAGGGCTCGTCAGTCGATACAGTTAAGGTCGAAGATATCAATAATTGGAAGAGACCAGAGACGGTAATTGAGATCAGGAGCTTTTTTAGACTTACGTGCTATTATTAGAGATTCATTAAGGATTTCTCATGGATAGTAGCACCTTTGACTAAGTCGAATAGGAAAGATGTGAAGTTTATTTAGTGTGACAAATGCAAGGAAGGGTTCCTTAAGTTAAAGCATTTGTTGCCAATGCATCGATGTTAATAGTTCTAGAGTGAAACCAATGGTTGGTAGTATACATTGATGCATGTGGGACTTGTTTAGGAGCAGTATTGATATAGAGAGGTAAAGTTATTGCCTATGCATCCAGGAATCTTAGACCACGTGAAGTGATATATCATACTCATGACTTAGAGTTGGCTGTGGTGATCTTTTTCCCTTAAGATTTGGAGGTATTATCTCTTAGAGGAGAGATTTAAGTTGTATACCGACCATAAGTCTTTAAGATATTTACTCTCTCAGAAGGAGTAGAATATGAGGAATTAGAGGTGGCTTGACTTTTTGGCTGCTTATGATTTTGGTATAAAATATACTCTTGGGAATGGAAATAAAGTAGCTACTGCTCTTAGCATAAAAGATCAGAATGTGGTGTTAGTATGTTGGCAGATTGGAAGGACATTGTAGCTTTAGCTAATTGTGGTATGCAGTTACGATCAAATACTTGTTCTAGTCAGGGTACCACCATGCTGTCTAGTTTAGATGTTCGACCAGTGTTGATCGAAAGGATAGCTTCTAAAAAAAGAGGATCTAATTTTAGCCAAGAGGATTAGAAGGCTTGAGGTAGGATCAGAGATCGATGATCTAAGCGATTTTGGTCTTGACCAAAGAGGATGGTTGAGAAAGAATGGACGATTATGTGTCCCGAATGTAGAGAACTTAAGCAGGGAAGTTTTGGAAGAATGTCATCGATCCAATTTTATGATTCATTCTGGAGGGACCGGTATGTATCAAGATATGAAGAGTAGCATCTATTGGGAAGGCATGAAGAGGGATGTTGGCTTGTGGGTTAGGCAATGTGTAGACTGTCAACAAGTGAAAGCCGAATATCAGAAGCCGAGTAGGTTATTTCAGCCTCTACAGATTCTAGTTTGGAAATAGGATTCGATGTCCATGGATATTATAGATGGGTTGCCACAGTCAATGAGGGGAAATGAGAGTATATGATTCATTATGGATTGGTTGACCAAGAGTGCCAATTTCATTCCAGTAAAGTCAACAAGGAGGCACATGTTTTAGCAAAGTTATTAATGAGGAACATAGTAAGAATTCATGGGATTCCTAGTAGCATAGTCAGCGACAGACATGCATTATTCACTAGCAAATTTTGGAAGAGACTACAAGAGGTATTAGATACCAAGCTCAAGATGAGTACAACTTATCAACCACAAATGGATAGGCAGACAGAGAGAGTCAATAACGTACTCGAAGATTTATTAAGAGCCTGTGTATTGGATTTTGGTGGACCTTGGGAGGATCACCTACATTTGATTGAGTTCTCCTATAATAATAGTTATCCAACTAGTATAGGAATGACGCCTTTTGAAGATTTATATGGTAGGCCATGCAAACTGCCTACATGTTGGTTGGAGACTGGAGACATATTAGTCTTAGGTCCAGATTTGGTTAGAGAGGCATTAGAAAGGATTGAATTAGTCCGAGGTCGGATGAAGGAAACTCAATCCAGACTGAAGAGTAATGCAGGTAAGAGGCTTAAAGACTTAGGTTTCTCAGTGGAAGACAAGGTTTTCATTAAGGTGTCACTGATGAAGGGTGTAGTACGGTTTGGAAAGTCGGGAAAGTTGGCCTCATCATATGTTGGTCCATTCCAAATATTGCAAAGGATTGGAAAGCTAGCATATAGAGTAGAGTTGTCGAGCAATTTGGCATGTAACGACCCACCTTTTTAGACAGTTTAAACCGACGATCAAATACACATGCCGATTCCAAACCATTCAAAAGGGCAGATGGTTATTGGGGTAAATAAGAAAAGAAAAGAAAGAGAAATAAAGGAAATGAAACAACACAGAATCTCGCAGCGGAACGATAAAATATAATAGTCAAATAAACAGTTCATGAAGCTGTTTACTATACTTTGACAATTATGAATACAACATTTATCAGAGTTATACATATACAACAGAACAATTAAATAATGCAGCAGATAGAATGATGCAAGGGTAATAATAGTAATAGTATACCAAATCTTCGTCTTCGTCCTCCAGAATAGATCTTCAAAAATCTGAAAAAACTCAGGACTGACCCGAGCGTAATGAAAAGACAAAACACTCGAGTCAGGACTAAATACCCTTATGAAAATTAAATCAATCGTAGATAAATATGAGTGCAACGGCGTCGAAGATGTTTATGGAGTTTGACATCTCCTATCCAGTGTCAACGTGCGTGCAATAACTTAAGAGATGTTACAGGATTTTCCATCTCTCAAGGATCCGTTAAACTATCTACTATGTAGTAATATACGCTAAGTAGATAATGCCTATCAGTAATATAAAGTATCAAAATAGCGTTAAGGCGTTACCATAATCCCCCTTAACACGTTTTACATTCCCAAAAGCATATACAAGACCGTAGTTTCTCCAAAACCAGAAGTCACCAGAGGGTAATCCATATACTCAAGGTACAAATCAAAACGTAGTGGTCGCGAATAGGATAATCAGTATGACATGGTACATGAGGCGATACCAACTAGGATACTAGTAGTTGCGTGATCCGGACTGATGTTGGGCATAGCCAGCAGCCACCCCAACACCGTGAAACAACACTCCCAAATCAAGGGGTGCACCCAAATCAAATCACAAATGTAATAGAAATGGTATCAAAGAAACGTGTTCGCTAGAGGTGGCGAACCTCAATGGCCCGGCGCGGCTCCTGTTTTAGTCATGTCAGGGGTCATCCAATATCGTTCTCTTTCTTCAGTCAACGCGTTCACCAAACCACCCACTTCATTCTGGATCAACACTCCACGTATAATAGTTATTAAAGTGGTTTTCGGTATCGACAGAGAGTATGTCCATATCCGATCCCGGTCTCTTTAATAACTACGTATTATTACACCGTTGGCTCTTTTATATTTCAAATCGATTCATAATTTATATCAAAATATCATATTCGCTTCAAAAATCAAATCCATTTCAAATATCATCATATCTATTCAACTGTAAGATTTCGTTTCAAAAAACATTTTTCGCATCAATATCTCATTTCGTTTTCAAAATCATTTCGAATTTCAATTTAGGTTGCAACTTCATTTAACTCAATTCGTATTTAAATTCAAGATTTAAACATAAACATTTCACCTTATTAACCAGTTTGGAATCTTATAAAAATAGTTTTAAGTAGTTTAAAAGTAGTTTAAATAATTAAAATACTTAAAATACTTAAACTCTTAAAATGGATGTGAAATAGATAAATTAGTTTAAAATAATTTAAATCGGGTTAAGTAGATTTAAAATAGATTAAAATAGTTTAAGTATCCAAAATGGTTTATATAACCGAGTAATTTGGAAAACAAATAAAACAGCTTCAAAACCAATCCATTTCAATTTATAACTTCCCAATTCAAATCACTTTCAATTTCCATTCTACCAATTCAATTTCGATTTCAATTCAAAACAACGTCAACTTTAACTTCAAGTCAATTCAATTCTACATTCATCTTCAATTTATTCAATTTCAATTTTTATCGATTTGGAGCTTGATTTCAAAATATCCATTTATAACACTTAACAAATTTTCCATCAATATTCAAGTTTAAATCCAAATTTCAAATATGGTTCAATTCCAAGCTCGATTTCAAAATATCATTTTTATATCACTTTTACTTAGTAATATTCAAAGCTCGAATTAAGGTTAAATCCTTAAACAAATCAATTTCGGAATTCAATCATATCCTGATTTTAAATTCCAAAGCCTCCACTTAATTTTTTTTTTAACAATTTCTCTTAAACAAAATTTATTTCAACATTCCAAACTCAAATTTTGATAAATTCGATTTTTATAAATTGATTTCTATTTATACTTTTTAAATCAAAACATTTAAACAAATTTCAAATCGACGATTTTTAAAATTTATTAATTTAGCCAATCCGGTGTCCGCATATAATTTTCTATCCTATGGCCAAGTAATTATTTATTTCAATTAATGTCAAGGATGAATATATATCACTTAAATCAAATCACAGTGTCATATGTATGCATAACAGTATATATATAAGCAAATAAACATCAAACATTTAACTATCAACCAATAACATCCATCGACATACATCATCCAATAAACAATACAATTCATAGCAATTTCATAGTTATCAATGTCAGGTAATTTAATCGCAATTCAATTTCAATTTCAATTTCAATTTAACTGTCAATTTAATTTCAACGATTAATTCAAATGACAATCTATATGATAATTAAATTTTATCAAACAACGACAAATAAAAACATAACACTTCATAATGTTAATTTAACTAGCATAAAGATATTTAGTACGTTGTGAGCGTTATAAAACACTCACCTTGATTTTTATGATTTTAAATCAAATCGAACGACGTTTGATTTAACCCAAAATTTTCTCTAGCTCCAAATGATTCCAATCCAACTGCATCACGTTGTGCTCGACAAAACGATTGCAACGCAAAAAGTTTCGTTCCAATCGGACCTCGTATGAAGGAGATATCAATTTTTAAAGTTTACTCGAATTTAAATATAAATAAATTTCATTTTCCTTTATTTATTTTAACCTGCATTTATCACTGGCCGTTGGATCTCATACCCCCAAATCCAGGCCGCACTTCTTTTCTCCCTCCCCCCACGTTCTTCTCCCAGTTCAAACGCGTGAGAAACAAACCCAAGCCGCCACCTTTAGCCCTAATTTCGCCACCACCCACGCTCATCTTCACGTCGATCAAGCAACCCCACGTCGAAGGCCACCACCTCCTCTATGCTCGGCTGCAAAGCCAAGGAGCTCGGCCCTTGTTGCCTTCGAAAAACGCACCTAAATGCTGTACGAACGCGCCGCTTTTCTGGCCGATAGGGTTCACCAACGACGATGTTGACCGTTGGATCGATGGATCTCAGTGTGTTCTACATTTTTCCTGTTGGGAGTTTCGTGAATCGCTGCGTGGATTAGAAGAAAATCAGAGGAGAGGATGAAATGATTTCGGCCATTGTTCTGAAAGAGGCAGCCGGCTTAGAGGATTAGGTTTTCTTTTTTTTTATTTTGTTTTGTGAATAAATGGGCCTATTTATAGAAATTTAACGAACATTATTCACCCGGCTTTCAAAATTCCGATTTACGCGCGGTGACCAGCGTTTCTAGGGTTTATCCCGTGTTCCGGACACAATGGAATAGGTTTCGGAAGCTAATTCGATCGTCCGTGCGAGTTACGGAAATAAACGATCGATTTTAAATTAAATCGATTAAACGATTTTCTAGGCGTTTTGGCTTGCACCGGACAAACGATAAATCAGATTGACTTGAAATTTGAAATATTACAAAAATATGACATTACGGATTCGATGAAACTAGTTTCGTCCAATTCTGAGACTGTTCGAAAATTGGCTATTTTTCAGTCAATAATTAAATATTAAAATATTCAATTTTCACAATTTTACTTTTAATTCGATTTTAAAAGTTCTACAACATCATTCTAACTTTAATATGATAAAATAAAATTTTACAAATCATTTTTAATCATATTAAACCCCTTATTCAATTATCCAATAAATTCCAATTTTAAAATCTTATTAACTCTATTATAATCCCGATATAACTTACATTCACTTTGGAAACCAATTTGAATCATATTAAATCAAATTTCAATTGTTCACTCCTTTTCCATATATTAAATTTCAATATCAAATTAATCATACCCAATTCGGAATTTAATTATTCAAACATTTGTAATATTAAATTTAAACAATTTTTATTATTCTTAAATCACTATCTTTTGAAATATTCAAAACCAACTTATAAAATTTGACAAATTCAAATTATAGAACAACCATTTTCATTAAACAGTTATTCGATGCCTGTTATTCAATTATTCAATAATTTTCCAATATTAAATTTAAACAATTTCGATTATCCCATAATTCATTATCTCTTGAACTATTGAAATTGAACTTATATGATTCAACCTTTAAACCAATTCACAATTTAGAACACTGTTTTCATTTTACCGTTATTCAAGTATTTAATAAGTTTTAAATAGTTAATTTAAACAATTTACCTGCTCAATATTCAATATTTGATTTTAAATAGATTTTACTTATCAATCAATTACTCTGTTATTCCCAATGAATCACACATTTATTATCCTATTCAACTATTGACTTATATTTTTATTACTTGCATAATTATTATTGCAATTCATTCTAGTCATTATTATTCCAAACGACTTACAATTTTTTTTTTCTAACACTAAATCATGAAATCTTACTAAATTTAGCTATTTTAATTATCGAAAATTTACGGGTCGTTACACTCTCCCACACTCAAAACTTTTCGTCCCCGAAAAAGAAAAAAGAAGGGAAAATGAACTAAGTATAGAATTCAACACTAGCTATATTTTATTCAAAGTTATCGACTTATAAAACAATGAAATTCCATTTATAAACCGTTACTACACTTCTACTAAGTTACTCTGGACGGTTTTCTAACTCTAAAAGTTAGTTAACAAAATAAGTTATAAAAAAAAAAAATTAAAACTTGAAAAATTTTCTAACACCCGAATTTTACGGAAAATTTCGGCAGAGTCTCCTTTGCGCGGCTCGATCGGAAAAAAAATGACAGTATATATATCACAAATATACATCTCATCAAGTGATGAGGCATCCCGCAGGGAAACAGTGTAAAAGTACGGTATGTAATCCGAGATATGTACCTTATATATTGTTAGCGAGCATATACGGCTAATATAGCGCGAAAGCGAGCTCCAAATGCGAAGCAAGCGCAATCTGCACCTTCTAAGTACTCAATAACTAAGTTAGAACCATGCATATAAAGATAGATCGATATACTTAGCCTACACAACATATATATAACATATTTAGCTTCAAAACTGAGATTCCAATTTCAGGACAGCAAACAAATCTTAGTTTTAGGATACGTAAATGATAAAATTCTGCAACAGAATCTAAACAAAAGTTGTTGCATTCATTTCAGGCTTTCCGGAATGTCCAAAATCATCGAATTCGGACCATACGCTCAAAAATTATGGCCGTTTTACTTAGAGGATACGCCTCAGCCTGGGCAATGAATTGCGCAGGTCGGCGACGTTCACCCACGTTTTCTCCCTTCTAAAAAACATAAAAACACAAAACACTTAACACAAAAGTTTAGCTTAAGTTCTTAGCTTTCCAGAAAGTGCAAGATCATCAAAATCCGATAAACCAGTCAAAAGATATGGCGAAAATACCAAGGGTGTATACTACTGATTTTACTTATTTTTACACAGGACAGCGAGTAACATTCAAGTTTTTAACCTACTAGACGAAGGAATTTTCTCAAGTTATCTAAACAAAAGTTGTGCTATAGCTTCTAATCTTTTCGAAAAGTCCAAGATCGTCGAATTCTGTTCAGCCATTTAAAAGTTATGGTTGTTTTCGTTTCAGCATATATTGGACAATTTTGGATTTTTTCCAAAAATTTGCTTTTATTATTTCAAAGTACAAACCATCAAAACTTCAAATTTTCTAAAGAACAATTATAAACACAAAGTCATTTATTTCCTTATTTATCCATGCAATAGGTTGACATTCAATTTGTTTCCGATTTATTCATGTTTGTTTCATTCATATTTTAAATTAAAGTCAATTTGCTTCAATTTAAATTGAATTCCATTATATTTAATTTCACTTTGCTTCGAATTTGAATTTTATTATTTTAAACTTTTATTCCGTTTATTCAATTCCGTTAACACTAATGAATTCTACTTAATCAATTATCATCCATCTAACAACCAATGCATATCAAACATTAACATCCATCCAAAATATACACTAAATCAATTATACATTCCCAAGTAAATTTTAATTTCATAAACTTCCAAGTTTATTGACATTTAGTTATATTTAAATTTAATTAGTTTCCATTTATCAATTTTATATTTCATTAATTTTAAATTTTATTCATTCACTTATATATATATCATTCATTTTACAGCTTAAATTTCTTTTATATTTACAACTATCAATAGATCTTCACATTTTATTATTCATTCTCACACTGGTATATTATTTCTCTACTTATCCTTATTAGCATTTTAAACCTTTTAAGTATTTGGTAAGTTATAGTTATGCAAATAGAATGTAGTTAAACAACATACAACTTCCTTTCATTTAAAGTTGAATTTTCAATTAATTAATTCTTAAGTCATTACTTAAATTTCACTATAATTTAATTTCACATTTACATTCACATATAGTATTTCCATTTTATATTAACATAATTGTGAATCACCCTTAAATGTTAATTTAAATTCCAATTGTTCACTAACAATTTTTTTATTTATATTTGCAAACCATTAATTAAATGCATATTTCATTATTCAAACCTATACTTGTATATTATCCAGTTAACAATTCATATAACATTTTGAACTTCTTAAATATTTTGGTAAGTTATATCTATCCTATAGAATGAAATTTAATACTATGCGAGTTTTACAGTTTCAATTTTATTTTAAGTTCATAATTTTCTAATTCTAAGGATTTCTACTTCAATTGATATTTTCACTTAGCTCTTAGGTTCATTTCTCATTTCACAATTCAAAAGTTCCTTAATGATTCAAGTCTAAATTCATTTCAATCATAAAAAAAATCATTAATTATTAAAGGACTTAAGAATTCCAATCCCGGTTTCATTTCAAATCAAGTTTTGAAATAATATATACTTATATAATTTATATATCAAATCATACTATAGAGAATACAAAATAAAATAAAATTTGAATCAAAACAAGGTTTAGACAAGCTATTAAGTGGTCTCCCCCACTCGGACTCTCGAAAATAAACGCCGATGATGCGTGCACTCATCACCGAAATCATTTTCTAGCGTCAAGAGAAGGGAATATAACATTATCATTAAAAAAAAATCCTTCGAAAACAATTTCAACTCAATTATACTATCATATAATACTCATATTATATTTTTCAAATTCTTGTAAGTCAATTTCAAACACCGGAATTTAAATTCCCAAATCCAAGTTAAAATTCATTTATATTCATTATCAATTGTGTTCACAAGATTTCATTTTCCTGAATCCATTGTTATTTAATCAATTGTTGTAAATATTGACTGATCAAACAATAACGATAATAATCTAATATTATCATCTCCTAACAATCAATTAAATCAAAATGAATAAATATTAAAATAGTTCTTTTATATAAAATATATTCCAAAACGATATTGTGTTGGTTTGTCCTATTCGAGTGTTTAGAAATTCCTATCGACGCCTTGGCGTCCCAAGTATCGACCAGAATTCATAAATACTCAACGGAACAAAGTTAACACAATATAAAACCATTTTATATCAAATAACAAGTACGCTCTCTCATATACACTCAACTCATTCATATAGTTTACCTCTATTTCAATGAGTTATTCCCCCCTAGAGCCAAGGTTTATCGCTAAACCTCGCTCTGATACCAACTGTAACGATCCGCCTTTTTGGACAGTTTAAACCGACGATCAAATACACATGTCGATTCCAAACCATTCAAAAGGGCAGATGGTTATTGGGGTAAATAAGAAAAGAAAAGAAAGAGAAATAAAGGAAATGAAACAACACAGAATCTTGCAGCGGAACGACAAAAAAAATTATAATAGTCAAATAAACAGTTCATGAAGCTGTTTACTATACTTTGACAATTATTTATACAACATTTATCAGAGTTATATATATTCAACAGAACAATTAAATAATGCAGCAGATAGAATGATGCAAGGGTAATAATAGTAATAGTATACCAAATCTTCGTCTTCGTCCTCCAGAATAGATCTTCAAAAATATGAAAAAACTCCGGACTGACCCGAGCGTAATGAAAAGACAAAACACTCGAGTAAGGACTAAATACCCTTATGAAAGTTAAATCAATCGTAGATAAATATGAGTGCAACGGCGTCGGAGATGTTTACGGGGTTTGACATCTCCTATCCAATGTCAACGTGCGTGCAATAACTTAAGAGATGTTACGGGATTTTCCATCTCTCAAGGATCCGTTAAACTATCTACTATGTAGTAATATACGCTAAGTAGATAATACCTATCAGTAATATAAAGTATCAAAATAGCGTTAAGGCGTTACCATAATCCCCCTTAACACATTTTATATTCCCAAAAGCATATACAAGACCGTAGTTTCCCCAAAACCGGAAGTCACCAGAGGGCAATCCATATACTCAAGGTACAAATCAAAACGTAGTGGTCGCGAATAGGATAATCAGTATGACAAGGTACATGAGGCGATACCAACTAGGATACTAGTAGTTGCGTGATCCGGACTGTTGTTGGGCATAGCTAGCAGCCACCCCAACACCGCGAAACAACACTCCCAAATCAAGGGGTGCACCCAAATCGAATCACAAATGTAATAGAAATGGTACCGAAGAAGCGTGCCCGCTAGAGGTGGCGAACCTCAATGGCCCGGCGCGGCTCCTGTTTTAGTCATGTCAGGGGTCATCCAATATCGTTCTCTTTCTTCGGTCAACGCGTTCACCAAACCATCCACTTCATTTTGGATCAACACTCCGCGTATAATAGTTATTAAAGTGGTTTTCGGTATCGACAGAGAGTATGTCCATATCCGATCCCGGTCTCTTTAATAACTACGTATTATTACACCGTTGGCTCTTTTATATTTCAAATCGATTCATAATTTATATCAAAATATCATATTCGCTTCAAAAATCAAATCCATTTCAAATATCATCATATCTATTCAACTGTAAGATTTCGTTTCAAAAAACATTTTTCGCATCAATATCTCATTTCGTTTTCAAAATCATTTCGAATTTCAATTTAGGTTGCAACTTCATTTAACTCAATTCGTATTTAAATTCAAGATTTAAACATAAACATTTCACCTTATTAACCAGTTTGGAATCTTAGAAAAATAGTTTTAAGTAGTTTAAAAGTAGTTTAAATAATTAAAATACTTAAAATACTTAAACTCTTAAAATGGATGTGAAATAGATAAATTAGTTTAAAATAATTTAAATCGGGTTAAGTAGATTTAAAATAGATTAAAACAGTTTAAGTATCCAAAATGGTTTATATAACCGAGTAATTTGGAAAACAAATAAAACAGCTTCAAAACTAATACATTTCAATTTATAACTTCCCAATTCAAATCACTTTCAATTTCCGTTCTACCGATTCAATTTCGATTTCAATTCAAAACAACGTCAACTTTAACTTCAAGTCAATTCAATTCTACATTCATCTTCAATTTATTCAATTTCAATTTTTATCGATTTGGAGCTTGATTTCAAAATATCCATTTATAACACTTAACAAATTTTCCATCAATATTCAAGTTTAAATCCAAATTTCAAATATGGTTCAATTCCAAGCTCGATTTCAAAATATCATTTTTATATCACTTTTACTTAGTAATATTCAAAACTCGAATTAAGGTTAAATCCTTAAACAAATCAATTTCGGAATTCAATCATATCCTGATTTTAAATTCCAAAGCCTCCACTTAATTTTTTTTAACAATTTCTCTTAAACAAAATTTATTTCAACATTCCAAACTCAAATTTCGATAAATTCGATTTTTATAAATTGATTTCTATTTATACTTTTTAAATCAAAACATTTAAACAAATTTCAAATCGACGATTTTTAAAATTTATTAATTTAGCCAATCCGGTGTCCGCATATAATTTTCTATCCTATGGCCAAGTAATTATTTATTTCGATTAATGTCAAGGATGAATATATATCACTTAAATCAAATCACAGTGTCATATGTATGCATAACAGTATATATATAAGCAAATAAACATCAAACATTTAACTATCAACCAATAACATCCATCGACATACATCATCCAATAAACAATACAATTCATAGCAATTTCATAGTTATCAATGTCAGGTAATTTAATCGCAATTCAATTTCAATTTCAATTTCAATTTAACTGTCAATTTAATTTCAACGATTAATTCAAATGACAATCTATATGATAATTAAATTTTATCAAACAACGACAAATAAAAACATAACACTTCATAATGTTAATTTAACTAGCATAAAGATATTTAGTACGTTGTGAGCGTTATAAAACACTCACCTTGATTTTTACGATTTTAAATCAAATCGAACGACGTTTGATTTAACCCAAAATTTTCTCTAGCTCCAAATGATTCCAATCCAACTGCATCACGTTGTGCTCGACAAAACGATTGCAACGCAAAAAGTTTCGTTCCAATCGGACCTCGTATGAAGGAGATATCAATTTTTAAAGTTTACTCGAATTTAAATATAAATAAATTTCATTTTCCTTTATTTATTTTAACCTGCATTTATCACTGGCCGTTGGATCTCATACCCCCAAATCCAGGCCGCACTTCTTTTCTCCCTCCCCCCACGTTCTTCTCCCAGTTCAAACGCGTGAGAAACAAACCCAAGCCGCCACCTTTAGCCCTAATTTCGCCACCACCCACGCTCATCTTCACGTCGATCAAGCAACCCCACGTCGAAGGCCACCACCTCCTCTATGCTCGGCTGCAAAGCCAAGGAGCTCGGCCCCTTGTTGCCTTCGAAAAACGCACCTTAATGCCGTACGAACGCGCCGCTTTTCTAGCCGATAGGGTTCACCAACGATGATCTTGACCGTTGGATCGATGGATCTCAGTGTGTTCTACATTTTTCCTGTTGGGAGTTTCGTGAATCATTGCGTGGATTAGAAGAAAATCAGAGGAGAGGATGAGATGATTTCGGCCATTGTTCTGAAAGAGGCGGCCGACATAGAGGATTAGGGTTTCTTTTTTTTATTTTGTTTTGTGAATAAATGGGCTTATTTATAGAAAATTTAACGAACATTATTCACCCGGCTTTCAAAACTCCGATTTACGCGCAGTGACCGGCGTTTCTAGGGTTTATCCCGCGTTTCGGACACAATGGAATAGGTTTCGGAAGCTAATTCGATCGTCCGTGCGAGTTACGAAAATAAACGATCGATTTTAAATTAAATCGATTAAACGATTTTCTAGGCGTTTTGGCTTGCACCGGACAAATGATAAACCAGATTGACTTGAAATTTGAAATCTTACAAAAATATGACATTACGGATCCGATGAAACTAGTTTCATCCAATTCTGAGACTGTTCGAAAATTGGCTATTTTTCAGTCAATAATTAAATATTAAAATATTCAATTTTCACAATTTTACTTTTAATTCGATTTTAAAAGTTCTACAACATCATTCTAACTTTAATATGATAAAATAAAATTTTACAAATCATTTTTAATCAATTTTAAAATCTTATTAACTCTATTATAATCCCGATATAACTTACATTCACTTTGGAAACCAATTTGAATCATATTAAATCAAATTTCAATTGTTCACTCTATTTCCATATATGAAATTTCAATATCAAATTAATCATACCCAATTCGAAATTTAATTATTCAAACATTTGTAATATTAATTTTAAACAATTTTTATTATTCTTAAATCACTATCTTTTGAAATATTCAAAACGAACTTATAAAATTTAACAAATTCAAATTATAGAACAACCATTTTCATTAAACAGTTATTCGATTCCTGTTATTCAATTATTCAATAATTTCCCAAAATTAAATTTAAACAATTTCGATTATCCCATATTTCATTATCTCTTGAACTATTGAAATTGAACTTATATGATTCAACCTTTAAACCAATTCACAATTTAGAACACTATTTTCATTTTACCGTTATTCAAGTATTCAATAAGTTTTAAATAGTTAATTTAAACAATTTACCTGCTCAATATTCAATATTTGATTTTAAATAGATTTTACTTATCAATCAATTACTCTGTTATTCCCAATGAATCACACATTTATTATTCTATTCAACTATTGACTTATATTTTTATTACTTGGATAATTATTATTGCAATTCATTCTAGTTATTATTATTCCAAACGGCTTATAATTTTTTTTCTAACACTAAATCACGAAATCTTATTAAATTTAGCTATTTCAATTATCGAAAATTTACGGGTCGTTACATGGCAGGTGTCCATAATGTATTCTATGTGTGTGCATGATCTATAAGTTACTGTTTCTCAAACATAGTTGGAGGACTTGGTAGTAGAGCCAATTTGACATTTGTTAAGACAACCAGTTCGGGTTGTGCCGTGAGATGAGAAAAGATTGAGGGCCTAGACAGTCAAGTTTATGCAAGTTCAGTGGAGCAACAACGAGAATGACTGTACTTGGGAGACAGAGGACATGACTCGAGATGCTTATCATGATCTTTTTTTTTTGACAAAGCCAGCGGGGTTAACTGGTCCCCTACCAGTTTATTGCAACACAATAAAAAAATGATTCAAAACAAGCTTTGAATCAGAAAGAAAACATACAGGGATTAACAAAGAAGAACACAAAGAATAAAAAAAAAACAGAGAGTAACATTATCTCCAACAATCAATCACAATGTCAGGGACCATGCACACCTTCCTAATCAGTTGCATGCACACATGATGCTTCAGTTCAGTCCATAGAGAACTAACAGTTCTTCTCTTGTTTTCAAAAATAATGGCACACACGATGCTTATCATGATCTTCTTTGATGGTATCTATATTAGATTTACGTAGATTAGTAGCTAGTCAAGTAGGCTAGTATGGATGATAAGAGTTGTTACAGATGATTGCTATGTTTGATATTTAGTCCGTACTGAATTTCGAGGATGAAATTCTTTAAGAAGGGGAGCGTGTAACACCCTTAATTTTTAATAATTTTACTCAGGAGATTTAATTAGAAAAATTAAATAGAATAATGTAAAGTGATAAGTGGATTTAGATTGGTAAATAAATTTAGTGGCCGTGCTTATTAAAATGAATGGGCTTACAAATGGATTAAATGTTAAATAATTAGTGATAAGGGCATTAGGGTCATTGCCGCCCCCATTTTCCACACTTACACTATTATCCCTAATGTTGAATATGCGATTGTATGATTTTTGTTTGATGATAATAAACATATATACATTCATTTAAATGTATTTGTCAATATACTATTTTATTTTCACAGATTAAATAAATATTTGTTGAATAAAATAAATTACGCAGAATTTGAATTCAAACAGTTTATTCAAACAAATATTTATTACAATTTTGAATAGTACAAATTCAAGCTCTCACTATATATATACACAATTTTGATTCTAATTACATCACAATTCAATTTACATAAATTCCTCACTATATATCACTCACACTCGTAGTTTATTTTCAACTTCATTCCAGTTAGAATCCAGCATCTGAGCAATCTGCAAAAATATACACTAACGCAGTAAAATTGAAAAAGAAATATTTTTGCAATATAAAATAATATGTGAATTTTGAAAATAATATTTTCCTCAGTTATTTGGGTTGTTCGTCATCATTTAAATTTGAATTCATCATACAAGAACAGCTTGTGACATACACAGTGTATCACTGTATATGCCACAAGGCCGTGCACAACGAATATACACTTGATTGATTTACAAGGATAAGTGAGCACAGGTCAAACCCAAATGAAAAGTCGAGTTCAACTCACGTGCAATAAAATAAATATCACAACTTTCAGCACAAGGTCAAGTCCGAGCTTCAAGATGGATTCAACTCAGGTGAAATTTCGAAAAATAAACAAAATGCAAAGGTCAAGTGACTACTCAACTCAATGCATCAACCAAAGTCAAGACAACATGAAGTCTGCAACTCAAACTGCAAGTTCAAAACAATGACACAGAAATGCAGCCACAAATGTTCACTGACTCGAAGGAGCAAACATATAGAACAAAGGATAGTGCAATGTAGACATGTTAGCAAGACCACAAATCCAAACCAAGTTCAACAATTAAAGTATCATCAACAAAGTGAAACTGCAAATGTCACAAAGGCTCGAGGCTATCAAATACACAGTGGAAAAGATGAATGCATACACCTGTGCTGACACACAATAAAACACAGCATGGTCAAACCAAACTGTAATGAACAAGGTTAATTCATGTGACAGCAATGCACGCTTGACTACATGATAAACATAGCTGCAAGACCAATATTAAACTGCAACTGGCCTCTACATCAAATAGCAAATCTAGTGCAACTTCAATCCAAACCAAACACAATACAACTGAAATGCAAACTGTCTCGAACAATTAATGAACATCACATGAAACATGACACAGGATAGTGAACAATGAAGTACAAAGCATGCATTGATGAACATGTGTACATATGGTGATACAACAAGTTTATGTGGATATGCAAGTAGTGCAAGATCAAATGCCACTAGACAAACGAACCAGTGAATATCAAGTGCACATGCATGTCCAAGTACAAACTGCACATGAGATAGCAAGCTACATGAAGACCAGCGAATAAATGAAACAACATGTATACGTATACGCAGCTTGAATAAGAATACATCAAGTCACGGTCCAAACCAGTAAACACCGTGAAGCCATAAGGTTCCAAATTACCAAAGTCAAATAATACGAAGAACAGAATCATTATCACAGCACCATGACCGAAGTCAACAAAGTACCAGATGTTTCAAAGCCGTGGTGGCCACGAAAGAATTCAATCGAAACTGTGAAACCGTGATAATAAAGCAACGAAAATATAGGAATTGAAAAGGTCAGAAATCATCACAAGCATCTATACAATATCGAATGGCCGAGGAGAATTATTGACAAATTCAAATGATTTTATACGAACGTAAAAATAGGAATTCGAATCCTATATAAACCCATTCATCATCGGCTTTCAAATCATCGAGTTCAAGTACGAAAACATTAAAGCACAAAAGCATAAATTACATACCGAAGCAAAGATAGAGCTCGATCAACGAAGCAGCCAAAGTGAGCAACGAGAAAAGATCGATCAAAGCTACTCGCGAATTATCCACGCGATCGATCAACATAAAACAGGCGCTTCAAAAGCCCTAATTTGGATCGAAGGACGAAAGCCCTAATTTGGATCAAAGGACGAAGCCGCCACAAGAAATAATCAGCAAGATAATTCGAATAACATAGAATCGATCAAGATAGATCGGCACTTCGAAAAACCCAAAATCTCAGATCTGGGAAAGAACGAAGTTGAAGCCACCATATTTTCTTCTCACGAAAATAAGAAGAGGACCGGGCTAAAATAAAAAGTAAAAGAGAATAGGGCCGGCTTATTTATTTTAAAGGGATTGAGTTTAAATTTTAGGGCTTTGTTTTAAAAGGGTTTTAATATTAGTTTTTATTTTTTTTAATTTTAAAAACTTTTTTAACCGTTGTATTGTCTAGTCGTGTGACTAGGGGACAAACTACGTGGCGTAGTTTGAGAATTCGCAACTCAGTGGCTGAGTTATGGCAGGGTTTTGAGCATAGAGTTAGGATTAGTCGATAACGGGTGTCGCGAGTTTACGTGTGTAAGCGCCTGACTATCTAATTTCTAGCAGAAACCATAGGGGCAGCACGTAGGCAGGGTTTTGCCGAAGCTGGGTAAATTCTGTGTCATTCTATTTCTGCATTTTATTATTCTGCTATTTTTCTGTGCTGCTATTATTCTGTGATCTATGTTGAAATTATTTATAAGCTTCCGCAATTAATTTTTATAATTTATACCATCACCCTATTCACCCCCCATCTAGGGTAAAATCGATCCTACAAGTGGTATCAGAGCTAGGAATAGAAGTCAACCCTTGTTTTAAAAATTCGTTTTTCAAAAAATCAGTTTTTGTTTTAAAAATTTGAATTTTTAAAATGGCTTCTTTTCATAATACTTTTGTTGAGGGTCATTCCAATATTATTCCTTCTATTTTCGATGGAACAGATTTTTTGAATTGGAAATTGAAAATGGAATTTTATTCAAAATCTGTTAATATTAAATGTTGGGATATTATTGAAAATGGGTGTGATTTAACAGATAAGAAAATTATCTCGATTAACGCTCTTGCTATGCACTTATTATATTCTCATATTAATCAAGATAATTTTAATTTCATCTCTCATTGTGAAAATGCACAGGAAGTCTAGAATACTTTAAATGCAATATATGGTGCAAAAGTCGACCGCAATGAGAAATCCTCCACAACCGACTCGGTTAAAGAAATGTGCTTAACAGGATTTGTAAAAAGAAGTTGTGATGAGGATGATGATGATGGAGCAGCTGAGCTAGCGTTAATAATGAAGAAATTCAAAAGGTGGAACAACAAATACGGAAATCCAGCTCTAAATTAAAAATTAAAAAGCAGAATAATCAAAGCACTAGACAACTCGGAAGAAGACGGGATCATTTGCAACAAACCCGGTGATATCAAGCCCAATTATCCCCGATTTCAACTCGACAAAGAAAAGAAATCAAAAAGAAGACGTTTTGCAGCCACGTTGAATAAAAGCGATAGCAGTGAAAGTGAGAAAGCAGATATGTGCCTTCATGGGAATATAACTAATAACGACGATGACGAGCCAAGCGAGGTATCAAAATTTACTCACTCTGAATTACTTATTTATTTCCACGAAGTAAATGGCTGTTTTGAACGACTTAGGGAGAAGTATGCCAAACTTGAATCACAAAAAGATACTTTGATTGAATTAAATGAACAACTTGACCAATTAGTTAAAAACTATCAAAGTAGGATCCCTAAGTGTGATAAGTGTCCAATATTCGAAGAGGAAATTAAAAAATCGTAAACTAATATAAAATCACTTGAAAATGAAATTCTAATTTTAAAAGAGAATGAAAATACGAGAAGAGAGAATTCTATTAAAAGGTGCACACAATTGTTAAACGAAAATGAATCTCTCAAAACACAAGTCCAACAATTGTCAACGACTTTACATAAATTTTCAAAAAGTGAAAAATCATTGAATATGCTATTAGGGAAGAAAATTATTAATACAGTTAAACAAGGGCTTGGATATAATAAATCGAAAATTATTGAAAACAATATTAATCAAGTCAATTCTATGTGCACAATTTGTAGAAATTATGGACACAATCACAATAATTGTTTGTATAGACCCAAACATGTGAAAACAATACCGATTTGGGTTCCAAAAGGCACAAATATAAAATCTCTCAAAGTTAAACAAATTTGGGTGTCGAAGGGAACAATTATAAATAGTTTTGGGTCTTTACGAAATTGTTTTTCAAAATTTTCTGCCACTAACAACCATGGACCTATAAAAACAAATAGGTCACATAAATCTTTTCTCGTGTAGGTGTGGTGGCAGGCTAAGGAACAACAACAGCGTTCTCTGGATTTTTGGCTATTCCAGAAACACAATGGGCGACAAAGCAAAGTTCCTTAGCCTAGTATAAAGGTGACAGAATCGCAACAGAAAACAACGAAAAATATCGTAAAGGTAAAACAGGTAAAGGTATATTTATTTGAACGATATATTAAATGTGATAATCTGCACCATATTCTGAATTAAATCAGCCAATAATGCGATGATGAAATAATGATAATTTTGACTCTGACTTATTCAACATAGTTGGCCAAATTATATTCTTATACCAAAACACTATAAAATTCTCTAGATTCTTTGAATTACTTCATATATATTAATTTGGATTAATAATAGTGTTTTTTGTTGGATGATAATACGTTTGGTTATAATACAGCTAACTATATATTCACAATTTCTTTTGACACGACTTCAATTAAAATCCTAAAGAATTTCATCTAAAAATTGTAAAAAGGATTTTAAGAAATTTTTGAAACTTCAAGAAACTGTTTGGAATAATAATGATGTTTTAATGACTGATGATTATTCAAAAATATAGTTGTTTATCCTATGGCTTCTAAGATTAACACTATGATATTTGTTTGATTGTTAACATGGCTTTTCACAATCTGGTCTATGTCACTAAACGAGTGATAATTGAGTGAAAGTAAAATTCAGATGCAGATTACACTGGTAATCTAGTTGATAGAAAAATTGCTAGTGGAACGTGATTTATTTTGAGACTTTCATTAATTGCATCATTCATTCAAAGAAAACATCTGCACATATTTTCAATTTAAATAATTTTTCAAATAGCAGAAAATTTTCTTATAAAACCCCTTCTAGAAAATCATTTTTGACCTTGTTTTCAGATTGGTCATTTTTTGAAAAATTGATTTATAATTATTTTTGAATTTGATTTTAAATGATTACATTGACTAATCTGACTCCTTAGTGATTATCGAAAAGATGAATAGTGATTGAAAAAGTGATGAGTGTTGATATTTATCATATATTATAACTCGAGACGGTATAATTAGTAAATTTCTTTAGAAATTTAAACAAGAGTTATAAAACTATTTGTTGGTAAAAATTCCATGACCATCTCTATATCTATCATATTTCTAACGACCATCACTCATCAAAATTCTATATAGTTTGTCGGTATGTGGTACTTTAAACAGGAATAGTTCGTTTTTTATTTTACATTTAAAATAAAAAATAAATAATAATAATAATAAATAAATACCAAAGTATTCACTCTCATTTAAAAGTCCTCATGGTTATGCATGGGTGAATTACTTGGAATTTGTTATGTGCTTCCATGTTCATTTAGAAGTCCTCACGGTTATGCATGTATGGAACGCATATCAAACGTTGATTTTTAAATAAACAAGTTGATTGATGATCGTCGTTGACCTGGAACATTGTGCATGTGCACACGGTCGAATTTGTGCAACTAGGTGACGTTTTGGGGAAGAAGGAACGTGAGGGTTATGTCGAGTAGAATAGAGTTTTACTCGAAGCGGTGGGTTAATTGTCACGAGGTAGTGGTTATATGGTCTCAGGGTGTTTGGTTGTTCAGGTTTGTGAAGACCTGACAGCATATAAGTCTTAATATTTTCAAATGGAGTATTAATCGAAGTTTTACTCGAGTTATTTAAGTGTTTGCTCGAGTTACGATAGCTCAGGCTCGAGTGACTCAGGTGTAGCTCGAGTGACTCAGGTTCAGGTTAGAATCCTGTATTGTTTTCAAAATTCAAACTATTTTTTTTTAAAAAGTAAAAAGCAAGATTTAAAATATGTTTTAAATCTAATTTTAAATTATGGATTCAAGTTTAATTTGGATAAAATTTTTAAATAAAAATTTGTTCAAATCATTTGAAGGGGGTTTAGTGTTTAAAATGTTTTAAAAGAATTTTGAATTTAAATTGGAATTTGAGATATAAAGAAATGTTTTAAACAAAGTTTAAATCTGATTCAAATCTGAATTTGAATCTTTGTTTTACAAATTTAAGTTTTAACCACTTTGAATGATAAAGTAAAATTTAAATGATTCACTACAAGAAAAAGGCAGAATACCGACAGCCAAGACCGACGGCTTCCGACGGCCATTTTTCGACGGCTTTCGACAGGCCGTCGGCGGCCGTCGGAAGCCGTCGGAAATTTGCGATTATACCTGCCAGCCGAGACCTTTCTTCCTCCTCCATTTCATACGAAAATAAATCAAAAAAACCCCCAAATTCAACCCCCAAGCTTCCAATCCCTAATTTTTAGCTTCCGGATCTTCCAAGGCTCTCTAATCAAGCTCCATTACTCTTAATCTCAGGTATAATCTCTTATTTTTGTGAAAAGTTCAGTTTTTGCCCTAATTCTAGATTTGCATAAATTGATAAATTAGGGCGAATTAGTGATTGCAATTGTTTCCACTAGCGTAATAACGGTTTATAGCATCACATGGTATACCGATTTCATCTTTTATCGTGAAATTGTGATAAACACGTATAATTTGTGCTTGTTCATGTATATATAAATTGTTGTGTATGCCTTGATTCGATGATTATATACGTTATTTAGAATAAGATAAAATGATTGAATGAACTAGGAGTATTATATTGTGCACGTATTTACTTATGACAAAAAAAAAATGCATTACTCTAAATTATAATTGTGCGTATTGAAAAATGACAAAAATGTTAAACCAGCCCTAAGTTGATGCGTAATATGTCGAATAAATGTGTGAAATTAATATATAAATGTGAACAGTGAGTAAAACTGTATTTTTTCGTAAAATGCGCGCATGTAACTGACAAATGTCCCTTAGAGAGTTTTTGGCTCCGTCTGACGAGTGTTGTACATGATCGTTGTATAAATAGTCGTTTTTTCGAAAAACGACCATTTATATTCATCTGGTACAATGTTTGTCGGATTTGTCCCAGTATTGGACAAGTTATGAACACAGTAAGAATTTACATTTTGTATACTACTTCATGTCAAACGGTTCATAAAATTTCGGCCTAACTTTTCTTTTTTGTTTCCTGCGTACACGCATTTGTGTACAATGTAGGGAACAAAAGGGAAATGCTGCCGAAATTTTATTGAATCATTTGAGACGAAGTAATATACGAAATGTAAATGCTTACTGTGTTTGTAATGGGAAGTAGGATGTCTGACCAATGAAAAAAAATTATATATATTTTTAATCGTTACGTACGTTAAAAAATAAAATATGCCCTATTTGAAAATATTTTTAAATTTGTGAAGTTGTTCTTTAAATTCAAAAAATTATACAACCATGAAAATAATCTTTTTTGAATTTGTATTCTTTAAAATAAATATTAATTTTTGAACTTTTCATTTTGCAAATAGGAAAAACGATTGATTATTTTGTTGATCGGAGGAGATGGATGTACCAAAGAAAAGGACTGAGGGGCTCAATAAAAGAAGATTTTTATAATGGTATAAACGTGTTTGTTGAATTCGCTTTAAGTAATAACGGAAACGATCCAAAAATTCGTTGTCCGTGTAGTAGGTGTAGACATTTGAAGTATTTGTTACCAGATATTGTGAAAGTTCATTTGTGCCAACACGGTTTCGTACCAGAATATTATGTTTGGGATCGGCATGGAGAAGTTGTAGCAAATACTTCTGTAGAGTCTGAAAGTGTCGTTAACGAAATAGTTTCAACGACCCGTATAGAAAATATGGTCGAAGATGCAGCACGATCAATGTTTCATATGGTTCAAGTTGACGACGATGATGGAAATGTTGAAGAACCAAATATTGAAGCTAAAAAAATTTACGATTTACTAGATGCGGCTAAGAAACCTATTTGGGATGGTTGTAAAAGCGGCACTCAGCTGTCAGTAATCGCAGAATACATTGCGATGAAGTCAAAATACAACATCACTGAAGCTGGGTTTACGGCTATTGTACAAGCTGCAAAAAGACATATGCCGCTCGATAATCTAATGTGTGAAAATCACTACGAAGTTAAAAAACTTATGTCGGCTTTTGGTTTACCGTATCATAAAATAGATACATGTTTAAAAGGATGCATGTTGTTTTGGAAAGAAGACGCAAACCTTAGAAATTGTAAAGCTTGTAATCAGGAGAGATACAAACCAAGAAAAAAGAAGGGGAAGGAAGTTCCGTACAAGCGTATGCACTACTTACCCATAACTCCAAGACTTCAAAGATTATATGAATCTTCTGTAACTGCGTCTAATATGAGATGGCATAGCGTGAGAACAGAGGAAGATGGTACGTTGACACCTCCGGCCGATGGAGAAGCATGGAAGCATTTTGATAAAACGTATCCAAATTTTGCAGCGGATAGTCGAAATGTTAGATTAGGATTATGTACGGACGGTTTTTCTCCATTTTCTCAAATTGGTTCTAAATATTCATCATGGCCCATTATCGTCACACCGTATAATTTACCTCCATGGATGTGCATGAAAACGCAATATATGTTTCTTACTGTTGTCGTTCCTGGCCCCGACGATCCGATACAAGGAATCGATGTATATTTACAACCGTTGATTGAGGAGTTAAAAATACTGTGGAATGAAGGAGTAGAAACATACGATGTGTCCAAGAAGAAAAATTTTCGTATGTTTGCTTCTTTGTTGTGGACTATAAGTGATTTTCCTGCCTATGCAATGCTTTCGGGATGGAGTACTGCCGGTCGTCTAGCATGTCCATATTGCATGGATGAAACACGAGCGTTTTCTTTACCTCATGGTAAGAAAATTTCATGGTTTGACTGTCATCGATATTTTCTCCATGTAAATCATCCCTTCAGAGGAGACAAGAAAAACTTTTTAGCTAATAGAGTAGAAACCAGACAACCACCGACAATATGGTCAAGCGAAGACATATATGAACTTGTTAAGGACTATCCAAAGATATATGAAATTGGCGAGCAAATAGAAATTGAAGGAAAATCAGTTGTTCATAACTGGTGCAAACAAACTATTTTTTGGGAGTTGCCGTATTGGAAACATCTTCTGCTTCGCCATAACATAGATGTGATGCACAATGAGAAAAATGTATTTGATAATGTTTTTAACAAAATTTTGAATGTGAAAGGGAAGACGAAGGATGATTTGAAATCAAGACGTGATATAGAAGAATTATGCAAACGTCCTGAGCTTCATATGAAACCAAATGACAATAAAAAACCCAAAGCTTGTTACGAATTAGATAATAATCAAGTTAAAGCTGTGTTAAAATGGGTGGAAGGGTTAAGATTTCCTGATGGGATATCATCAAATCTTCGTAGATGTGTTGACTTTAAAAATGGTAGATTAAGCGGAATGAAAAGTCACGACTGTCACATAATGATGGAAAATTTATTCCCCATAATGTTCAAAGAACTACTGCCGTTAAAAGTTTGGAAAGTAGTAACGGAGCTTAGTATGTTTTACAAAGAGCTTTGTTCGACTACTTTAAAAGTGCAACGTTTACGTAAACTTGATGTTAACTCCTCTTCGTTGGAAACTGGAAAATGTGGAGCGACCTAACTAGACCAACGACCTAACTAGACCAACGACCTAAGAGATGGAGCGGCCTAGCAACTTAACTCATCAAGTGACCTAAAAGTATCTGCGACCTAAGGGAAGCACCGACCTATAGAATTCTGCGACCTATAGCACTCACACGACCTAACTAGGTGCTTAGACCTAAGGAAGGCCGCGACCTAAAGTTTCAGCGACTTTGCGACCTATGAGCCAGAGCGACCTTACAACTTAAGGGATGGAATGACCTAAATATGTTTCGCGACCTAAAGGAGGCCGCGACCTATCAAGCTTCACGACCTAACAGAAAGCCGCGACCTAAGAAGTAGGACGACCTAAGAGAGAATGCGACCTAAAAACGGTCTCGACCTATGAAACTCCACGACCTAGGAATACTTCGCGACCTAAGGAGAGTCATGATCTAAAAGACTCCAGTTATAACTATGAGAAAAGTACACGCGACCTAGGATAGGTCGCTAACGACCTAAATGCCTGAGTAAAGAAGTGACCCATACTGTGCCTCAGGGGGATAGGTCGCTCACGACCTAGAACTTATGTAAATCAGCATGCGTGTTCTTGTGAAAGAGAGGACAGTGTATCTTAGGTCAGTCACGACCTACGACCTAGCTTAGGTCGGTCACGACCTACGACCTAACTCCGAGAAATGCCTATAAATACGACCCTAGTTCCAACTAGCAGGGGACCTTTTTGGCTCGATCATTTCAAGCGCCGTTACTCTGCTGCATTCTGAACTACTTCAACACCTTCAAGGAACTTCACGAAGAAATCAAACATGTCAAACATGTGTTCAAAGATTTGGATCGACGTTGAAGTTTAGGCTATTTGTTATAAGTCACTTGAAACTCAAAGTGTGTTGTAATCAAAGTGTAACTGCATTGACTTGTAATCAAATCATCAATAAAGATATTCAAAGTGGACGTAGGCTATCTCATAAGCCGAACCACTATAAAATTGTTGTTGTTTACTGTTTTCTACTACTATCTGCTTATAATCTGTTCCCGAGCTATCGGGTGGTGCTTTCACGATCTTACTTCATATACCGGGGTGTTAGCGTTCAAATTTTAGCGTTAACATTTTTGGTGCTTTCACTGAGAATTGAACTCAGGCGAGTTATCATCATTGCTTCACAGAGGTTTGTAGAGAGAATTTCCTTGAAAACCAGAAGTCTATCCGAGCTTATGGCTCCTGGAAGGAAAAGTAGATCTGTCAGATCTGGGAATATTCAAGAGGGAACCTCCGCTTCCCCTATATCGAATCAAGCCACTCCAGCTGTCGGAGTTACAAAGGCAGAGCTGGATGCTGCAATCTTAGGGCTGAACCAACAGATAAATGCCCAAAATGCACAATTCGAGGCTCAGAATGCTCAGAATGCCCTAATTCTGAATAGGTTGAACGATTTGCTTGGGGCAAACCGTCAACCGGCAGATAATAAAAGGAATTTTGCTGGCAACATTCATGATGCTGAAGAAAGAAATGCTCCTGAAAGGGCTGCTAGCCCCTTTGAACAAACACTTCCAGAGGTTGGTGGATCTAGAACTCGACATGATGAGGAGTATCTTTCTGGAATGGTCCGACAAATTATGAAAGAGAGTATGCAGAGGGTTGAAGACGAGAAAGAATGGGGTTTCGCCCCAAGTAAAACTCCTTTTACTGCGAAAATCTTAAAGGCGGAATTCCCAAGGAAGTTTGTCCCACCAACCATTCCAGCTTACAGGGGGACGAGTGATCCGAACGAATTCTTATACAAGTATGATTGGCACATGACAGGTGCCAGAGCCTCCGATGAAATAAAGTGCTGATATTTTCCTGTATATCTCGAAGGTGTAGCTCTGCTTTGGTTCACCAAACTTCCAGTCCAATCTATCGATCAGTTTTCTGACTTAACTCGGAAGTTCAAGGAGCAGTTCAGATTATACGCCTCAAAAGCCAAGGATATCATGTCACTGTCAAGTTTGGAGCAGAATCCAGGGGAGACTATCAGATCTTTCTTAAACCACTTTAATATAGCGCTAGCTGAGGTGGACAATGCAGAACCGCGAATGATATTGACTTATCTGATGAAGGGTATTGACAAGTCGAGCGAGTTTGGGAAATGGCTAAACATGAAAGAACCAAATTCCCTTGAAAAGTTCTATAAAAAAGCAGATGAATTCATACGCTTAGAAAGCCGTCCCGTACCGGTAAAGGCAGTGTTGGAAAAAGCCGAAGATAACACTGTTGTTCCACGCAAGAATGAATCTGTAGGGCAAAAAAGGGAAAATAACAATGGGAAGAAGCAGGGTAATCTGAAGAAACCCCGATCCTTCAAGCCATCAGAATATACCCCTTTATCAGATACGCCGGAGCGTATCTACCTTGCCACCAAAGATTCTGTCGACTTTCCTAAACCTCCTCCTCTAAGGACCGGGAAAAAGGCTATACAGAGTGGGAAGTTCTGCCGCTTCCATAATCAACCCGGTCACGAGACCGACGAATGCCGTCAGCTGAAAAATCTGATTGAAGAGTTGCTAAGGGAAGACAAACTACATCAATTTGTGAAAAAGAATAGCAACAATCCTACTTCGTCTAGTCAGGGGCAACAGGCTCCTACTCATCAGCCTAGGACGATTGAGAAGGCTTCAGGGCATGAATCTGGAAGGCCCATTATCAATGTCATTACAGGAGGACCTCACCCAGCGGGCAAAAGCTGGGGAGAGATGGAAAGATATACCCGAGCTTTAAAGTATGTGCCGACCGAGGAAGATGTATTCGTTTTGGAAGGTGCTACGCCCTTGAAGCAACAAAGAACTCTTGATGATGATATTGTATTCAAAGCTAGAGATTCTGCAAGCATTGAAGCTCCTACCTTGGATCCCTTAGTCATCTCGGCTGGTATCGGGCCAGCTATTGTCAGAAGAGTTCTCATTGATTGTGGCGCATCCTGCAATATCCTCTTCAAGAAAACATTCGACCAAATGAAGATCCCTATGGCTGATGTGCAAGCTTCATCGCATAAAATTGCTGGCTTCACTGGGGAGCCAAAACAGCCGGTAGGAACCATTGATTTGTTTGTGGAACTTGGAGAAGGAGAGAGAAAAATGGTCCGCAAGCAAACTTTTGTGATTGTTGACGAATTTTCTGCTTACAATGCTTTCCTTGGTCGTCCAACTCTGGCAGCGTTCAAAGCTGTTCTTGCCCCGTGGTGCCTCACCATTAAATTTCCTACAGACAATGGAGTAGGAGTTATAAAGGGGGATCAAAATGCTGGGCGAGAGTGTTATCTGACAGAGCTACGAGAAACCAGAAAAAGAGAGATGAGAAAGAATGCGGCAGCCCCAGTCCGCATCAAAGAACCATCCTTGTAGCAATTACAGGGCGGACCCTGCACTGGCGAGCACAGCGGAGCAAGGAGAGAGATGGACCCTAGAAAAGTCAGTGCAGGGGAAAATAGAGTGGTACCAGTGGAAACGACAATACCAATACCTGTTGACCCAAAGGACCCAAACAAGGTGTTGAATGTGGGTTCACAACTTAATGTGTCAATTCAGAATATCTTAATATCTTTTTTAAAGGAAAATCTGGATGTTTTTGCTTGGACTCATGCCGATACGTGCGGAATATCCCCAGAAGTTGCAGTGCATGCTCTAAATATTGATCCAAAATTTACACCTGTGAAACAAAAGAGGAGAACTCAAGGTCCAGAAAGGTCGGCAGCATTAAAAGAAGAAGTTGATCGACTAATGGAGAATAATTTTATCAAGGAATCTACCTATCCGAATTGGGTTTCAAATCCAGTGCTGGTTAAGAAAGCCAACGAAAAATGGAGAGTATGCATCAATTTTTCAGATCTAAACAAGGCCTGCCCCAAAGACTGCTTCCCATTACCCAGAATCGACCAATTGGTAGACGGAACAGCGGGACACGAATTGTTATCTTTTATGGATGCTTACTCCGGATATAACCAGATCATGATGCATGAGCCGGATCAGGAGGATACGAGCTTTATCACCGACACTGGTCTTTACCGCTACAGAGTAATGCCCTTCGGGTTGAAGAATGCAGGGGCAACATACCAAAGACTCGTTAATTCAATGTTCAAACCGCAACTGGGCAAGACTATGGAAGTCTACGTCGATGACATGTTAGTAAAGTCTAAGAAAGCAGTGGATCACATAGAACACTTAGCAGACATGTTCGCAGTTCTTCGGAAATACAGAATGAAGCTCAATCCTTTAAAATGTTCATTTGGAGTGGAATCCGGCAAGTTTTTAGGCTTCATCGTGAGCGCTAGGGGCATTGAGGCCAGTCCAGCTCAAATTACTGCATTGAAAGAAGTCAAAGCTCCTAGAACAAAGAAGGAATTGCAAAGTCTCAATGGAAAGTCGCCGCCTTGAGTCGGTTCATTTCCAAAGCCACAGATAAATGCATCCCATTCTTTGACGCCCTAAAGAAAGGAAAGAAAAACTTCGATTGGACTCCCGAATGCCAAAAAGCCTTCGATGAATTGATTCGCCATATGGAAACGCCTCCAATACTTTCTAGGCCTGGCGATGGCGAGGATCTTCTTATATACTTGGCAGTATCATCTCATGCTTTAAGTGCAGCGCTGATACGAGAAGACAAGAGGATTCAACATCCAGTTTACTATATCAGCAAAAGACTCACTGGGGCAGAGATGAATTACTCTAAGTTGGAAAAACTCGCCTATTGTCTACTAATTGCATCTAGGAAGTTGAGGCAATATTTTCAAGCTCATCCTATCAGAGTCCTCACTGATCAACCTTTGAAGCAAGTCCTGTTTCACCCTGAGACTTCGGGTCGTCTTCTAAAGTGGAATATTGAACTCAGTCAGTATGACATCACTTATCATCCCCGAAAAGCAATCAATGGACAAGCTTTAGCAGATTTCATTGCAGAATTCACAGATAAGGGTAACAGTGAGGAGGAAACAGTCGACGATTCCCCAATCCAATGGAAGTTATATGTCGATGGTGCGAGAAACGACTACTGTTCTGGAGCCGGAGTTGTACTTGGGACCCCTGAAGGCCGATCATTATGCTATGCACTAAGATTGGAATTTCCTTCAACAAACAATGAAGCAGAATACGAAGCCCTTATCGCTGGCTTAAGGATTGCTAAAGAATTAAACATCCGAGCGTTACAGATATTCAGCGATTCTCAGCTTATTGTATGCCAAGTCAAAAAGGAATTCCAAGCAAAAGGGGGGAATCTGCCCGCCTACTTGTCAAAGGCTTGGGAGCTCCTGGGTGATTTCGATCATTACATGATAAGTAACATTCCTCGAGAAGAAAACGTGAAAGCAGATTCTCTCGCAAAGTATTCTAGCACAGGCGAAGCCCAATTTCTAGGATTAACTCCAGTGGAGGTCCTGTCGACTCCTAACATTGATAAGATGGATATTGATTGGATCATGAGCATGTCTCAAGAGCAAGAATCATGGATGACTCCGATAACAGAATATATTCTCAATGGATCTTTACCAGGGAACTCAAAAGAACGACAAAAGCTACTGAGAAAAGCCTCTCGATATATAATCCAGGATGGCCGATTGTACAGACGGGGATTCTCAATGCCATTACTTCGATGTGTATCCAGGGAAAAGTCCAAAGCAATCCTAGCAGAGGTACACGGAGGAGAATGTGGTGATCATTCAGGTGGCCAAACATTAGCAAAGAAAATTCTCCGATACGGATATTTTTGGCCAGAAATTAATCGAGATGCGGCAAAGTATTCCTGAAAATGTGACAGATGTCAAAGATTCGCCAAAATTCCTAGAGCTCCTTCCACTGAACTCACACAGATGGTCAGTCCATGGCCGTTTGCAATATGGGGCATAGATCTTGTAGGACCGTTACCAACTGCCAAATCTGGAATTAAATATGCCATTGTTGCTGTAGATTATTTTACTAAGTGGGCAGAAGCTGAACCACCGGCTACTATCACCTCAAAGAAGATGATAAGTTTTGTGACTAAAGACATCATTTGCAGATACGGTGTGCCTCAAAAAATAATTACAGACAATGGTACTCAGTTTGAAAGTGAAGAATTCCAAGATTTTTGCAAGTAATTCAAAATCCAGAAAAGCTTTTCAGCAGTGGCTCATCCGCAGGCAAACGGGCAAGTGGAAGCCGTGAACAAAATTATTAAGTCAACCATCAAGAAGCAACTTGAAAGAGAAAAAGGTGGTTGGGTTGATAAGCTACCACTGGCACTATGGGCATACAGAACCACTCACAAAACTGCGACTAGGCACACCCCGTTTTCATTGGCATAGGGGTCAGAGGCAATGATTCCGGTAGAAATAGAGGTTCCTTCACACAGAAGAATCCATTTCAATCAAACAGAAAACGAAAAGCTACAGCTTGAAGCGCTAGATCTCCTTGATGAAAAAAGAGATGAGGCTAATCTCAGAATTGCAGCCCATCAGCAAAGGATAGCCAGACATTTCAATTCCAAAGTTCGCCAACGCAGCTTTGAGATTGGAGACCTAGTCCTGAAGAGAATTATGACAGCGACAGGTGTGTTTGGGCCAAATTGGGAAGGACCATATGTCATAGGTCAGAAGCTTCTTGACGGCACATTCAAACTCACTACTGTTGAAGGAGATCAAATTCCAAGGGCATGGAACAACAATCATTTGCGTCCATACTTTACTTGAAAATTTTGTCGAAATATTGTAAAAAGAATTATGAATGTATGATTCTTGTAATTGAAGGCAATTGTAAAACTGATGCAAGTAAATAATGAAAAAATATAAAGTGGATGTAGGCCCGGTTTCCTGGCCGAACCACTATAAATCTTGTGTTCCTTATTATTATTACATATTTGCTTTATTTTCGATATAAAAAGCACATAGAATGTATTGCTGAAATGTCGATTCAAATTTTTCCAGACAATGGAAGTGAAACTTGCACATAATAAGACCTAATGATTCTCGCCAAATTTCAAGTCACAAAAACTCCAAATTCAAATCCTAGATAGGAAGTACTTCAATTGAACGGCCTATGATTTCGACAGAAACGAGCCTTTGCTAATAAATTGAGATCGTTTGAACAAACAAACATCCAATTAAGAAGCTGAGGCTCGTTCTCACGAACTTGCCTGACAATGAAGTACATTTCCTTGGATTAAACAAGTCACTTGTAAAAAAAGGGGGATCACTGAAAAGGCACAAGCAAGTGGACAAGGGAACAACCAAAGCCATCATCGGCAGCACAAATCCTCTTCGGAGGCACAACTATTCGGAGAATAAAGACCTCTAATGGGTCATACGCCACAAAAAAGAAAGTTCTCTACTCAACAAAAAAGATTGGAGGAGTCATGACCCTCCAACCATGAGAGAGTAACTTCCAGGCGATGAAAACCCTCTCTGAGGCACATTTCACCAGGAGTTGAAGTGTAACAACCGCTCTTCGGAATTTCACTTCACCAGAGTTGAAATGTAAACAAAATAAAAGCCCTCTTCGGAGGCCCATTTCACCAGGAGTTGAAGTGTAACAACCGCTCTTCGGAATTTCACTTCACCAGAGTTGAAATGTAAACAAAATAAAAGCCCTCTTCGGAGGCCCATTTCACCAGGAGTTGAAGTGTTACGACCGCTCTTCGGAATTTCACTTCACCAAAGTTGAAATGCAAAACAAAATAAAGACCTTTCTGGAAGCCCACGTTTCACCGAGATTGAAATAAAACTTCCAAGTGTTGAAACGTGAAAAGGCTTTTTCCAAAGGCACAACTCTTTGGAGGTACACGTTTCGCCAAGATTGAAATAAAACTTCCAAGTGTTGAAACGTGGAAAATCCCTCCTCAGAGGCACAACCCCCTCCCGGGGACACAATAAAAAAGAAAGACTTCTTCGGAAGCCCACGTTTCACCGAGATTGAAATAAAACTTCGAAGTGTTGAAACGTGAAAAGGCTTTCTTCGAAGGCACAATTCTTTGGAGGTACACGTTTCACCAAGATTGAAATAAAACTTCCGAGTGTTGAAATGTGAAAAATCCCTCCTCAGAAGTACAAATTTCTATTTCAAAAAAAAAAATTTATTATTATATATCCTCATCAAGGGTATACTTTAACTTTCAAAGGAAGAGTGATTTACCTGTTCTAGAAAATAACCTTCCTCAAAAAAAAAAAGAGGAAGAAAGTTAAAGTACTCTTCAGAGGTCTGCTTTACGACATAGAAGAATTCACTTGGCAAAATGCGTACTTAAGCAAAAAAAAAAAAAGTGATTTCTTCGAAGGACAAAGCGTAAAAACTTATATGAAGGAAGTTGTACTCTACAAAAAATTTCTTCAAGAATGAAGTAATTATTCTTCAGAAAATAAGAGTGCGAGTCCCCTCAAAGTATAAAATATTGCAGCAAACTTATGGTATGGGGGCAACATGTTATAGTTACATACAAAATGGTATGGCTGCATCGGTAAAGTATGCTCAAACAACATACCACAAGCTCACCGCAATATCATATAAATAAACTTGTGCAAAAATAAATAATAAATGCATTCTCAAATTCAAACAAGAGTCTGTGCAAATAAAGGATCATTTTATTCAATTGCAGATACAGGTTTCAAAATAAGAAAAAAGCAGGGGCCGGTGCCTGCACAACATCCGACCATTACACAAAAAAGGTGTCAAAAAGCCCGAAGTCCGACTCTTCACTTCTTCTTGCCACCTTTGGACCCTTTTCCTGGCCGAATGATTAGTTTTTCAGGTCTATCTATAGGCATAAGGGAAGAAGGAGAGGGAGGTGCAACTGGTGCAACTTCCGGTTCCTCTTCAGTAGTGATGATTTTCTTCCCCCTCCTCTTCGATGTACCGTGCTTCTTTCTTCTCTTCGAAGAAGACTCACTCCCTGGAGTAACAAGAGCGGACAAAACTACGTCATCAGAGGGAGTCCGCTCCGGAGAGATCTCGCCTCCTTCAAGTCCCTCGTCCTTCTGCTCTTGCGAAGCGATAGGGTCATCCAAGCCGTGAAGAGCCTCAATCTGTTCTTCTTGCGACCCGGGTTGTGAAGCAGAAGGAGGAGTCACCTGAAGAGACGGAGGAGGGATAACCGGAGGAAGTGAAGTCTGCACAGCACTTGGCGTTTCAACTGCAGAAGAATAGAAATTAAAAATATTAGTATCTCCCCGAAAGAAGGGAGATATGGGTTCGTCGAGATTCAAGAAGTAATCGAGAAGCTCATCAAACTTTTGAGGAGTAAGCAAGCGATCCACCTGAATCGGACCAATATCAAAATTACCTGAAGATGTTTGCTTCGTTAGCTCAATCTCATAATTCTGAGCCCCGATATCCTCCAGAGCCTCACCATCAGTAGGGGTGACTACCCCGGTTCTTATAGGAGGCAGCGAATGAGCACTAGAGCCTGTAATGTCCACTTCGGGAGAAACTAAAGGACGTTCGGAAGTGGTAGGTGGTATTTCTTTCTCAGAGCGTTCCCCTTCTGCCATTCCGGCCCGTACCTTGGCGAGTTGCTCTTTTCCCTTGACAAGAGCGGCGCGGGCATCATCATCGAGATAATGCTCTTCAAGAGCTGTCTCAGCGTAGCCAGCACCTTTACCACCTAGCATATCGAGTGCTGCCTCCCAGACTTCAGCTAATGTAATTTCGTATTTAGGGCCTAGAAAGGCAAGGCTGCCATGCCCTAAAATGCTATGCAGATAGAAATCAAATAATATGGAGCTAATGTCAGCTTTGGTTGCTTGATGGGCCTCTTCGGCCGCGAGTTTACCAGCAACAGCCTCGTCACGCTCCTTTTCGGCCATAGCAAGTCGAGTTTTTCACAACTCTATCTCCAAGCTTTGAGAGCCAGTCTGTTCTCGCAGCTGTGAAGCTTCAGCGCGATATTCTTCTATGACCTTCTCTTTGTATGCAAGCTTATCTTCGACTGCCCTTTGACTGGCATGCGCATCTCGTACTTGTTGCTGAAGCATGCTCTCCTTTTGAGAATGGAAAGTAGATGAAGTAGCTAATTCTTCCTTAAGCTTTTCTACTTCCGCTTCCAGTTTTTCATTATAGGAAGCAATACTTCTCATTTCGGCGTCATGCTGTTCGAGAGTCTTCTGCCACTCAGCCTTATCGTTCTCCATTGTAAGCATGGCCTAAAGATTGGCTCGGTTAACCCTCTGAAGCTCGTCGACAAGTTTTTTCCAGTTCGACATTCTTTCGATATCGGTCCTGACAGAATCAAGATTTCGCAGCATAGCCGATTTGTCGAGAGGAACCAAGTCGAGATCAAATCGAACCCCTCTCAGGCACCACTGAGGGAATCGACTTTGAAGAGTGGGAGGACCTTGCCCAACTTGGTATGCGGGCCGGTTGATAATTGTTTGAATGTCGGAACGAACGGGGGCAGGAGATTCGGCAGGAACATTTTGAGAAACGGTCGGCATTGTTTCTTCAGTAAGTTTATCCCGCTTGCTAGAAGAATCGTCCATGTGACCCTTACCTCTCTCATCGTGAGTCTTTCTTTTTTGGGTATCATCATCTCTGTGAGGAAGGTCATGTCTTTCTTGTTCTCTTCGATGACGTTCTTCATATGCTCGTCTCTCGTCTGCTTTCCTGATGGCTCTCTCTTCATCGGATTCTCTGTAAGAAGGGAGGTAACGCCTATAATCATACTAGCTACGCCTCCCGTAGCGCTGGAAATCATCATAGTACGAGCCGCTGCGCCCCATAGGAGAATCTGGAATGAAAATAATAAGCTTTAGAAATCTTTAAAGTACAAGAAGAAAAGTGCGTAGAAGTGATGAAAAATCCTAAGTGTCGTGTAACGTGTAAACTACACGCATCGAGTTACAAACCACTCCGTGGAGTAGAGGTAGTGATAACTTGAGTAGGAGGAGTTGACATTTGTTGTAGAGAAGATGTCGCCTCGATTACAGAAGAGATAGTTTTGGAAACATCATCTTTGAAAAGTTCTTGAGAAGTCACAATTAAATCACTCAACCCCTCGAAAACATCATCACCATTATGTTTTTTGGGACTTGCTTTCTTGACTTCTTCGTTAGTAGATTTTTCAGAAGATCGTGGAGGTTCTTCCTCTTCGATAACTGGGGCAAGTACAGACTTGTCAGACGGCCCCGCAACATCTTTCGGAATTGAACACTTTACTAGTGAAGTTTCTATAGAAGTTCCTCCCTACATGTGTTCTTTAGTAGAGACCGGGGCATCAGGAATTTTCACCGGAGAATCGGGAACTTCAGTCGGAACTTCATGAAGTTGAGTAGAACGAGAAGAATGTAAAAGCCCAAATCGATGAAGGAGTTCATCTGTCAATAGAAATTTCGCGCTCCTCTCTTCAGCAGCTGTTGGGCGGATTCTCGCCCAGAAGGCCACGAGACCGTGAAGCGTCATGTCCCATGCACATTTGAAACCAACAGGCACAGTAGGCGTCATCTCCTTGCACGCAAGTGCTCATGTCCATTCGGAACCTCCTTGTACCATGGTCCATTCGGCATCCATGAACTCAAGTTCATTCGGCGTCCATGCCCTCAACTTCATTCGGCTCTCTCCTCTCATGTCCATTCGGCACCAGCTCAACACCGGACCACACAATGCCGGTCCAATACTCCACATCTCCACCGGACCACACAATGCCGGTCCAAGCTACAACTCCCACTCCACTACCGGATCAACCCCCTACCGAGCCAACCTCATTCGGTCCCCCACTCCATTCGGCAAGGCACAACCACCATTCCATTTGGCATGAACCATGGCCGAACCAACTCCACTGCCACTCCAACACCACCACCGGACCAAGGGATGAAGTCACCATGAAGTCACCATCACCAGTCCAAGCTCCATGCCGAATGAAGCCTCGCCAAACCAGAATGCTACCAGGCCAGATTGGTCCAGCCTAGGCCCGCTAGCAGCCATATACTTCCAAGACCCCTGCCCCCTACCTCACTCTATAAATAGAGGGGCAGGGGTACAACAATGGCGGACAAGTTTGAGAGTTCAAGCAAGGAAGGAACTTTCAAACTACTTTCATATACTGATATACGAAGCATTGTACCTGTAATCTGAAAGAAAGAAGATAATAACATATAAAGTGGACGTAGGCACATTCTGGCCGAACCACTATAAATCTGTGTGTCTTTTACATTTCAGCCCCTACTTCTTTCATATTTACATACTCATCTAAAATCACTGAAAATAACATATAATCAACTAAATAATACGACTTGGAGGTGTTTGTCCATTTTTTGTGCAAACATTTTTGGTGCTTTCACTGAGAATTGAACTCAGACTTCATCTTCAGAACTCAAGCTTCATCTTCTCCCACTCAACCTTCTTCCTAACAACATCACTCGTTGCTTAGAAATCATGCCTTCCAAACAGAGAAGGGATGTTAACAAAGGAAAGAACATCGCAACTAGCAGCCTTCCAGATCCAGCAATCACAGATCAGCCCATTTCAACAGCAGTACCAGATGAAAATCAGGAAAATCCAACTGGTCCCGCAACGGAACAACCAATCACTAGGGCAGATCTGGACAGGGTTGTGGCTGAAGTAACTAACCGCTTCACATCCCAACAAGAAACTTTGGTGGACCAACTCATGACACGCTTAAGGGATGCTGAAGAGTCCAACCGCAACATTGAATCATGGGGTGAATCCCAATCCGGAGGATCCCGGAGGCAACAAAGGTCTTCACTCTTCGAACAAGCTATCAACAGGAAAAACGATGATAGGGGCCGCGCCCGGACTCAGCCCGAATTCCAACTCGAGGAAGCCCTTGGAACCGAACCTAGCGGGGGAGGCACCAGGCGAGGGTCGGATGTAGCTGAGCCAGTCATGCCACCTAATCATAGAAACCCCGCTGAACGGAGCCGAGCTAGGACCCAGCCCGAAGTTGACCCCATGGATGTGCTCGAAACAGAACCCCACAGGGGAAGATCAAGGCAGGGGGCAACTGTAGCTGGTCCTAGCGTGCATCCAAGCAGCCAAAGACAACCACTGGATAATGCTAGAGGTGATAGACTGTACCATCCCTACAGGACATCTGGACGAGATAGATCCCGCAGGGAAGAACCGAGCTCATTTTTGTCCGCTCCAAGTTCTGACGAACGAATGGCACGATTATTCAGAGAATGTGTCCAACGGGAGCAAAGGGACCGGGGAATAGGCGCTAGGGTCACCAGTCCCTTTACCCGAAATATCGAAACTGCCATCACTCCCCGGGAATGGAAAATGCCAACCATGGAACCTTACAAAGGAACTTCCGACCCCATCGTACACCTGCAGAGATACACCCAGCATATGCTCATGAGTGGAGCAACAGAAGGAGTATTATTTAAATGCTTTCCGCTATTCCTATCAGATCTAGCTACCTCCTGGTTCTGCCATCTACCCCAAGGATCCATCAGCTCATGGGAGATGTTAAAAGAAAGGTTTATTAGCCAGTTCCGCATCCATGTGGAACAACCCAAGGATGCTTATTCTCTATCCAATGTCAACAGAAATCCGGAGAGACGCTGCAACAATATCTAACACGGTTCAACGCCGCAGCGGCAACAGTTCAAGATGCCGATGAAAAACTCACTCAAATGGCCCTCTGTAGTGGTGTACATCCAGACACCAAGTTTGCCAGAAGATTAACTAAGGAAAAACCAGCTACCTTGCCTGATTTCTTCCATGAAGCTGGAAAGTATATGAGACTTGAAGACGCTGCTACGGAGAGGCAGTCAGGGCAACAAGGCAAGATAGTTCAGGACAAGGTTCCCACTGCAGCTAAGGACGCTCGAAGAAATGAATCTAGAGACAATGCTGGGGGCAGAAAGGTTGAGAAGCGCCAATATCGACCAGGGCCAAGATTTGACTCCTACACTCCTTTGAATGAAACAATCGAAAACATCTACCTAGCCACTCAGGGCGAACTCGGATACAAGCGCCCCCCGCACAAGAAAGTATCAGATAACGCACTCAAGTCCGGAAAGTTCTGTCGCTTCCACGAATCCCACGGACATGATACCAATGAATGCCACCATCTTCGGGACTTGATCGAAGAACACATTGGAAGAAGAAGACTGGAACGTTATGTGAAAGGTCAGAACAGGACTCCAACTCCTGCCAATGAGAACTCAAAGCAACCCCTCCCAGAAGTGGGCGGAGGGAATCGCAACAATCACAACACCAGTGGCTCTAGTCAAGAGAAGATAGTGGTCCTTACCATCTCAGGAGGACCACACATCGCCGACAGAAGTTGGGCAAAGATGGAAAGGTACGGCAAGTCGCTTAGAAATGCCGAAGGATATGTTAACTCCATTACGGAGGAACGCCACCCGAAACGAAAAGAAAACAATGACATTGTATTCAGTAGGCATGATTTGGAAGGAAGACAGTACCCACATATGGATCCCATGGTCATCTCTGCCTGGTTTGGTCCAGCTAAAGTTTTTCGGATTCTAATAGACACGGGAAGCTCCGTTAATATCCTGTTCAAACATGCTTTCGACAAAATGAAGTTATCAATGAAGGATGTATCCCCCTGTGACAAACCACTGCACGGTTTCACTGGAGATGCAAAGATGCCCCTCGGGCAACTTGACCTCTTCGTCGAAATAGGAAGTCATCCCCGCTCCGTTGTGCGAAAACAAACGTTCGTACTAATAGAAAACCACTCGGCTTACAACGCTTTCTTGGGAAGACCAGCCTTGTCTGACTTTCAGATTGTATTAGCCCCCTGGTGCCTGAAAATGAAATTTCCAACAGACAACGGAGTAGGAGAAGTAGAAGGAGATCAAGATGCTGCCCGAGACTGCTACGTAACTGAACTTCGCAATAACCGCAGAAAGAATAAAGGAAAAGATGCAGAGACTACTCTCTGCATGAAAAGCTTGGAGGCATAGCAACTAAAGAAAGCCCCTCCTCTTCGATACACAAGCGATCCCTTCAATGAACTAGACCCCAGGGATAAAGAGGAGGAGGCTACCGCCGAGCCTGCAGAGGCTATGGAATTCGTATCGGTAGATAAGCATGATTCAAGTAGACTATTAAAAATCGGATCTCAGCTGGAAACGGAATTGAAGGATCAACTCATTGACTTTCTCCGCCACAACTTAGGTGTATTTGCGTGGACTCATGCCGATATGACAGGAATCTCCCCAGACATAGCATGCCACATGTTGAACATCGATCCCACCAAGGTACCAGTAAAGCAGAAAAAGAGGAGCATGGGGGCAGAGCGATCAGCAGCCCTTGATGAGGAAGTAAAGAATCTACTTGCTAATGGCTTCAAACGGGAAGCCATCTACCCAGAATGGATCGCTAACCCAGTGCTAGTAAAAAAGGCCAATGGAAAGTGGCGAACATGTATTGACTTCTCCAATCTGAATGACGCTTGCCCGAAAGACTGCTTCCCACTTCCCCGAATTGACCAACTTGTAGACAGCACAGCTGGGCACGAACTCCTATCTTTTATGGATGCATACTCCGGATATAACCAGATCCCCATGCATGCCCCCGATCAGGACCACACTAGCTTCATCACCGACCGCGGATTATATTGTTACAAAGTTGTAACGACCCGTATTTTTACGTGTCGATAAATCGTAGAATTTACAGGTTGTTAGTGTTGTTTGTGTTGCTTCTAGCTTGAGTCGTTTAGAAGTTAACCCGGGTACAAGTGATGAGTCGTGACCGACTCATAGGGGACCGACTCAAGGAGGGGTAGCGGTTTAAAGTGTTGGCCGAGATAAGGATGGACCGACTCAAGAAGTTAGGCGACTCATAGGATGACCGACTCATAGAGGGCCGAGATAAGAAGTGTGGCCGAGTCAACGAGTTACGACTCATAGGGTTTGCCGAGTTAAGGAGTTAACGGGTTAAGGGTGTAGCGACTTAAGGGGTTTAGGCTTAGGTCGTGGGTAATGAGTCGGCAGGGTTTTGAGTCGTAGGGCCTGATGAGTCGTGAGTCGGCATCATAGTTGAGTCGTGAGTGTGTATTGTTGAGTCGTCGTACGACTTAGGACTTGGGGAAAACGCGGCAGTGTCTTAGGTCGGAGGCTTTTAGGTCGTGACCGACTTATGTTGAGTCGGCACTGGTCTTGAGTCGTGAGTCGGTAGGTGTTGAGTCGGTTTGGGTTTGAGTCGTATGACCTTGTGCCTTGGTGTATTGAGTCGTTGGCTTGAGTCGGAAGGCTGTGCAGTTGAGTCGGCTGGGGTAGGTCGTCATGGCAATGAGTCGTGAACGACTCATGGTAAGTAGGCAGTGTTATGTTGAGTCGGTAAGGGCTGATAAGTCGGCAACGACTCATGATGAGTCGTGGACGACTCATAGGGACGACGACTCATGGTTGATCCAGCCTATAAATAGAGGGGTTTGGCTCACTTTTTGGCACCGGTTTTTGAAGCGACGAAGTGCTGCCATTTTGAAGACTCGACTACAACATTTCTTCACCTTCTTTTCTCTATTCCAATCTAGTTCTAACATCCATCCAAGATCGAAGATTTAGATTGAAGATTCAAGTGCCAAAGTTGAAGATCTTCATCCGTTTGAGCTAGATTTCATCGATTGAGACGAGATATTGCCGGATCAAGACTTGATCTTCGCTGTCCAGATCTGAAGTGTTTAGTTTTTTAGGTTGTTTTGGTGATTTGGTGAGTGGTAGTTATCTCTCACGCGGATCCAAAGGAGTATATTGGATTGGTGGCATGTTTGGGTGTTAAAGTTAGAGATTTCATGCATTTTCTTAGATCTAAGTCTAGATTCATGGTTTTTGAAGATGTTTACTTATGCAAGTTTGTTTAATAAGCATTAGAGACAAAACCCATGTTTTATAATTGATAGATCTATGCTAAAAACCATGATTTCACATATGTTGGACTTTTGCTCACTTATTTACGAAATTTCCATTATAGTTGATATTGCTTATATTGCTTGTTAGATCTTGTTTGAATGATTGATATTTGAATGTATGATTGATTTGATTGTTTCCAAGTTAGCTAGTAGTTGATTTGGAACAAGAGGATGGAAGAGGATTCAAAAGCTATGGAAGAAGGCTCTTGAATGGTGAAAGCTGCTTAAGGCATATGTAGCGGATGTTGAAGCTCATATGTATAGATTGGATGATGATGAGATGGAACTTTGCCATGATGCGATGAGGCAAACCATGTTGTTGAGTTGAGACTTTGCTTTGATGTGATGAAGTGAAGTATGATGTGAGTCTTGGCTTAATCCAGGAAGGGATCATTCCAAGCATGTTGATAACTTGAAGGGTAGTTCAAGTTGGTTGATAATGGATTGTTCAAGAGGTAGCTTGAGCTTGTATGAGGAAGTAGTCGTCGAGGAGGATGACTAGGAGGCTTGGATCTCGTCGTTGTTGAAGGTTCTAGCATGCTCAAAAGCAAGAGTACATGGGGCGCCCATAACGACTACAGGTAGGTAGTCGGGACACCCAAAAGACTACAGGTAGGTAGTTGAGTACTCTGGGCAAAGTAGATAAGTCCTAGGCACAAGGCAGTGTGCGGAGTTATGGTTAGAACCGGGGTTACCATTAGCCCTTGACAGATGGTCATTCAACTAACGGTGAAATCGAGGCAAGGATAACAGTGATAGCCAGAGTCATGGATGTTTGGTTGTATTATCATTCGGCTTCAAGAGCGGTGTTTTCTGGGTGCTTATCTGATCTTGGTTTAGGCCTTGGGGGTTTGTATTTGGAAAACATCGACCTTGACTCGAGTGATAATTACTTTACTTTAATTGCCTGCTGTGTTATGCCTGCTTCTCCTTAGTGTGTGTCTGGGGGCTATCACTGTAGAAAGAGGTGGAGTGGGATGGTTTGGTTCCTATTCCTTTTATCCTTTATGCTCTTTTGGTATGTTTGATAGTTAATTTACTGCTCACTAAGACTTTGTCTGACTCAAGGTTTTATGTCTCCTCTTATTACCTTGGGCTGTTCATCCATGTCGGGATGGGCAGACTAGGTAGCAGGTGACAGGTGCTGTGCTAGGAGTTCTACGCTAAAGATGACGAAGACGAGCAGGAGGCTTTGCATATTAGTTTTCTTACTATATGTACTGGGTATCCGCTGCTGTATTTGGTTGAGTGATTTGTAGTGAGGCTTTCATGTATGGATTTGAGTAGATGATTGTATGAAACTACTGTGATGCTTATATGATGATGTTCTGTTCTATGGAGCTTCACTATATTATATTTCTCTATTGTATTTTATCCATGCGCTGTGAGTTATGCGATAGAGATTCTTCTGTTTTGTTTTACCCTGACTATCGTCCATGGCTGCCTGGCACACCTTTTAGCGCATTATTTCCTTGATTTGGTGCGGGAGTCATGGGCGGTCGTCACATTTGGTATCAGAGCTTTGGTTAATCGATTTTAGCCAACGCTCGCTGATGTAACTACGTAAGAGAGACGTAATTGTAATTTGATGGATGATTACTATATATAATATAGTAGTTTAGAAGGGTTTGAACTCCTTATGCAGTTGTTTCTTAAGGTGTTCTAATCATTCTTATTTACAGATATTAAGGATGAGTCGAAGTGAGAGACAAGCTGCGAGGGGTAGCCGTGATGCTAGGGAAGCTGTTGATTATGCTCCTATGTTTGAGGCCATGATGACTTCAATCATGAGGAGAATACCAGCTTCAGGATCATCTGTGGATGTGGGAGTTCAAGTCCAAGCTCCGAGACCGGTGGATTTTGCCAAGCTTTGCAAGGATTATACTGCTCTTGGAGGGAAAGTTTTCTTGGGGACGGAGTCGACTATTGAGGTGCAGAGATGGATTGATGCTTGCAAAAGAATCTTTGGTGACTTAGGGATTGAGGATGCAACTAAGAGGAAGCTTGCATCGAGACAGCTTCAGGGAAGAGCTGCTGATTGGTGGAATTCTATCACCATAGATACACCAGAAGAAGAGATTACTTGGGAGCAATTCCAAGTTAGATTTGAAGCTAAGTTTATCTCTACTTCCCAGAAATCTGTCTTGTTTAAGAGGTTTGTGGAGCTCAAGCAAGGGGGAAGGCCTGTTCTTGAGTATATTTCGGAGTTTGAAGCTTTGTCTAAGTATGCCAGATCATATATTGATTCTCCCTACCAGAAGAATGAAAAGTTTGTGACTGGTCTGGATGCTTATCTTGGGAGGCAGTTAGTGGATCATCTGGACGATCCATTTGAGAAGCTTGTGGAAAAAGCTCTTAGGCATGAGAGTTTGTTTCCTAGGGAAAGTTCTGTCGTTTCTGTAACCAGGGAAGGATCTAAACCACAGCAGAGTGGCAATAAGAAGAGGAAACAACAGCAACAGAGGGGTAGGGATGGCCAGAAGAAGCCGAAGAGTGAAGTGACTTGCTATAACTGCCAGCAGAAGGGCCATCTTTACAAAGATTGTAAGAATCCCAAAGTGCCGGGAAAGTGTTACAACTGTGATAAGCTGGGACATATCAAGAAGGATTGTCCAGAACCGAGGAAAGATAGGCAGGTTGTGCAAGCCTATGCTTTGGGGGCTGTTCCATCGTCTTCGAAAGCTCCTACTGCTGAAGAGAAGGGGAAGAGTGTGGTTGTTCAAGGTACTCTTTCTATTTGTGGTGTTCCAGTTAGAGTGTTGTTTGATACTGGAGCGTCGCATTCTTTTGTTTGTGATGATTTGGTAAGCCGGTTAGGTATGAAACCGGATATTGTTGATAGGCCATTGGTTGTGACTAATCCGGTAGGGGGTTCGTCATGTTTGTGTATGTTATGTCGTGGTCTAGTTGTGTCGAGTCATGATTGCTCGTTTGTTTGTGATTGCTTTGTTCTGAACTTTGCGGGGTTCGGAATTATTTTGGGTATGGACTGGCTTAGGAAGTATGCGGCTAGGATTGATTGTGAGAGGCTGGAGGTGACAGTCGGGAATGTGGAAGGGCGAAAGGTTGTGATACGATGTAAGCATGAGGAAGGCGTCTTCATGAGCTTCATGTATTCGCTGGTTGTTCCACGGGATGGACTGTCATCAGTGCCTATTGTGAATGGATTTGAGGATGTCTTTGACGAAGTCAAAGGGTTGCCGCCGCATAGGGAGATCGAGTTTCGTATCGATCTAGTTGAGGGAGCCAGACCTGTTGTGATGCCTCTTAGGCGGATGGCACCGAGGGAGCAGCAAGAGCTGAAGGTGCAAGTTGATGACCTTTTGCGGAAAGGATTCATTCGGAGAAGTGTGTCCGAATGGGGTGCACCAGTTGTGTTCGCAACCAAAGCGGATGGATCGTTGAGGTTGTGTGTGGATTATCGTGAGCTGAATAAGGTGACTAAGAAGAACAAGTATCCATTGCCGAGAATAGATGACTTGTTTGATCAGCTTCACGAGGCTAAGGTGTTTTCTCAGATGGATTTGGCAACGGGATTTCACCAGTTGAGAGTGGCGAAGGATAGTGTGCCGAAGACTGCTTTCAGGACACCATCCGGGTTTTATGAGTGGCTGGTAATGCCGTTTGGATTGACTAACGCGCCAGCATATTTTGTGGATCTTATGAATAGAGTGTTCAGAGATCAGTTGAATAAGTTCGTGCTTGTGTTCGTGGATGATATTTTGGTTTATTCCAGAACTGAGGAAGAGCACAAGACGCACTTGAGGATTGTTTTAGGAATCTTACGGAAACATCAGCTGAAGGCTAAGTTTTCGAAGTGTCACTTCTGGAAGAATGAAGTGAGGTTCTTAGGTCATGTTATTTCTGGAAATGGAATAGCGGTTGATCCCGCTAAGGTGGCAGCGATCCAGGATTGGGTTAGGCCTAAGAATGCATCTGATGTGAGAAGTTTTCTTGGATTAGCAGGATATTATCGTCGGTTTATCAAAGACTTTTCCAAGATAGCTGCACCGTTGACAGGATTGACGAAGAAGAACCAAGTGTTCAGATGGGATGATAAGTGTGAGCAAGCTTTCGTAATCCTGAAAGAGCGACTGACGAGCGCTCCTGTTTTGACTATTCCAAGTGGGAATGATGAGATGGTGGTTTACACCGATGCATGTGGCACTGGACTAGGAGCGGTGCTAATGCAGAAGCATAAAGTTGTTGCGTATGCTAGTCGACAACTAAAGCCGCATGAAAGGAATTATCCGACTCATGATTTGGAGTTAGCGGCGATTGTGTTTGCTTTGAAGATGTGGAGACACTATCTATTGGGAGTTAGATTCGAGCTGTTTACAGATCATAAGTCGTTGAAGTATCTGTTTTCCCAAAAGGATTTGAATCTTCGACAGCAAAGGTGGCTAGAGTTCTTAGCATCGTATGATTTTGGTATAGCCTATACTCCAGGGAAAGGTAACGCAGTGGCTGATGCGTTAAGTCGAAGACATGCAGGATTGGGAGCCATGTTTTCGGAATGGAAGAGTCTTGAGTATTTGGCTGGATTTGATTTCAGGCCTAGATGTGAATTGGAACCTGAGATGTTGGCAAACTTATCGATAAGGCCTACTCTTGTGAAAAGAATTGGCGAGAGGCAAAGGAGAGATGATAAGCTTATCAAGATTATCCGTGATTTGGAATCCGGATTGGATCCGGAGAAGGATAAGGGATTCGAGGTCGATCGAGAGGGTTGGCTTCGAAAGCAAGGGCGACTAGTTGTTCCCGATGTAGATGGATTGAGAGATGAAGTTCTGAGGGAGAGTCATCACTCGAAGTTGACAATTCATCCAGGTGGAAATAAGATGTATCGGGATATGAAGAGAACCTACTACTGGGAAGGTATGAAGAAGGATGTTGGAAATTTTATTTCCAAGTGTATGAATTGCCAGTTGGTGAAAGCTGAGCAGAAGAAGCCCAGTGGATTGCTTCAGCCATTAGAGGTTCCTACATGGAAGTGGGAGCAAGTGTCGATGGACTTTATCGATGGTCTACCTAGGACAAGAGCAGGGAATGAAGGGATTTGGGTCATAGTAGATCGTTTGACCAAGAGTGCAAGGTTCATTCCTGTTCGATCGACTAGGACTGCATCGAAGTTGGCTGAATTATATGTGAAGTGGATAGTTCGTTTCCATGGTGTTCCGAAGAGTATAGTGAGCGATCGAGATCCATTGTTCACTAGTAGATTTTGGAAGAGCTTCCAGGAAGTTTTGGGAACTGAGTTGTGTTTGAGTACAGCTTATCACCCTCAAACAGATGGTCAGACTGAGAGAGTCAACCGAGTTTTGGAAGATCTTCTTAGAGCATGTGTTTTGGACTTCGGAGGATCATGGGAAGATCACCTTCATTTGGTGGAGTTTGCTTATAATAACAGTTATCAGTCGAGTATCGGTATGGCACCATATGAGGCATTATATGGAAGACCGTGTAACTCTCCGACATGTTGGTTGGAAACTGGAGAAAAGCTGATACTTGGGCCAGAGATGATTCGACAGACTTCAGATTGTATAGAGATCATTCGGCAACGAATGAAGGCAGCCCAAGATCGTCAGAAAAGTTATGCCGATAATCGTCGTAAGGATTTGGAATTCGACGTAGGTGATATGGTTTTTGTGAAGATTTCTCCTCTGAAGAGTGTCATTAGATTCGGGAAGAAAGGAAAGTTAACTCTGAGATTTGTTGGACCATTCCCGATTATCGAGCGTATTGGAAAGCTCGCTTATAGATTGGAGTTACCGGAAAAGATGGCGGGTGTGCACAGTGTTTTTCATGTATCTTATCTACGGAAGTATATGCACGACCCAACTACGGTGGTTTCTGCTGATAGCTGTGAAGACTTGGAGGTTGATCCAGTTGTTTCGAGACCTCGTAAGCCGCTTCGTATTGTTGAAACCGATACGAAACAGCTTAGGAGGAAGACGATTACGTTGCTCAAGGTACAATGGAGTGATGATGTTAACGACTGTACGTGGGAGAAGGAAGAGAGGATGAAGGCAGCTCATCCCGAACTCTTCGAGGTATGGCCCTAAAGTGTCGTGACATCTCATGAATTTGTAGCTTGTTCTAAGTCTTAGAATTCTGCATGCTAGGTTAGAATTGGTTGCATGGATTGTTGATTGCCATGGATGATAGGCATGCGGAATAATTTTGATTGCTGTTGTTTGCTTGGAATTTCGGGGGCGAAATTCCTAAGGGGGAGAGAATGTAACGACCCGTATTTTTACGTGTCGATAAATCGTAGAATTTACAGGTTGTTAGTGTTGTTTGTGTTGCTTCTAGCTTGAGTCGTTTAGAAGTTAACCCGGGTACAAGTGATGAGTCGTGACCGACTCATAGGGGACCGACTCAAGGAGGGGTAGCGGTTTAAAGTGTTGGCCGAGATAAGGATGGACCGACTCAAGAAGTTAGGCGACTCATAGGATGACCGACTCATAGAGGGCCGAGATAAGAAGTGTGGCCGAGTCAACGAGTTACGACTCATAGGGTTTGCCGAGTTAAGGAGTTAACGGGTTAAGGGTGTAGCGACTTAAGGGGTTTAGGCTTAGGTCGTGGGTAATGAGTCGGCAGGGTTTTGAGTCGTAGGGCCTGATGAGTCGTGAGTCGGCATCATAGTTGAGTCGTGAGTGTGTATTGTTGAGTCGTCGTACGACTTAGGACTTGGGGAAAACGCGGCAGTGTCTTAGGTCGGAGGCTTTTAGGTCGTGACCGACTTATGTTGAGTCGGCACTGGTCTTGAGTCGTGAGTCGGTAGGTGTTGAGTCGGTTTGGGTTTGAGTCGTATGACCTTGTGCCTTGGTGTATTGAGTCGTTGGCTTGAGTCGGAAGGCTGTGCAGTTGAGTCGGCTGGGGTAGGTCGTCATGGCAATGAGTCGTGAACGACTCATGGTAAGTAGGCAGTGTTATGTTGAGTCGGTAAGGGCTGATAAGTCGGCAACGACTCATGATGAGTCGTGGACGACTCATAGGGACGACGACTCATGGTTGATCCAGCCTATAAATAGAGGGGTTTGGCTCACTTTTTGGCACCGGTTTTTGAAGCGACGAAGTGCTGCCATTTTGAAGACTCGACTACAACATTTCTTCACCTTCTTTTCTCTATTCCAATCTAGTTCTAACATCCATCCAAGATCGAAGATTTAGATTGAAGATTCAAGTGCCAAAGTTGAAGATCTTCATCCGTTTGAGCTAGATTTCATCGATTGAGACGAGATATTGCCGGATCAAGCCTTGATCTTCGCTGTCCAGATCTGAAGTGTTTAGTTTTTTAGGTTGTTTTGGTGATTTGGTGAGTGGTAGTTATCTCTCACGCGGATCCAAAGGAGTATATTGGATTGGTGGCATGTTTGGGTGTTAAAGTTAGAGATTTCATGCATTTTCTTAGATCTAAGTCTAGATTCATGGTTTTTGAAGATGTTTACTTATGCAAGTTTGTTTAATAAGCATTAGAGACAAAACCCATGTTTTATAATTGATAGATCTATGCTAAAAACCATGATTTCACATATGTTGGACTTTTGCTCACTTATTTACGAAATTTCCATTATAGTTGATATTGCTTATATTGCTTGTTAGATCTTGTTTGAATGATTGATATTTGAATGTATGATTGATTTGATTGTTTCCAAGTTAGCTAGTAGTTGATTTGGAACAAGAGGATGGAAGAGGATTCAAAAGCTATGGAAGAAGGCTCTTGAATGGTGAAAGCTGCTTAAGGCATATGTAGCGGATGTTGAAGCTCATATGTATAGATTGGATGATGATGAGATGGAACTTTGCCATGATGCGATGAGGCAAACCATGTTGTTGAGTTGAGACTTTGCTTTGATGTGATGAAGTGAAGTATGATGTGAGTCTTGGCTTAATCCAGGAAGGGATCATTCCAAGCATGTTGATAACTTGAAGGGTAGTTCAAGTTGGTTGATAATGGATTGTTCAAGAGGTAGCTTGAGCTTGTATGAGGAAGTAGTCGTCGAGGAGGATGACTAGGAGGCTTGGATCTCGTCGTTGTTGAAGGTTCTAGCATGCTCAAAAGCAAGAGTACATGGGGCGCCCATAACGACTACAGGTAGGTAGTCGGGACACCCAAAAGACTACAGGTAGGTAGTTGAGTACTCTGGGCAAAGTAGATAAGTCCTAGGCACAAGGCAGTGTGCGGAGTTATGGTTAGAACCGGGGTTACCATTAGCCCTTGACAGATGGTCATTCAACTAACGGTGAAATCGAGGCAAGGATAACAGTGATAGCCAGAGTCATGGATGTTTGGTTGTATTATCATTCGGCTTCAAGAGCGGTGTTTTCTGGGTGCTTATCTGATCTTGGTTTAGGCCTTGGGGGTTTGTATTTGGAAAACATCGACCTTGACTCGAGTGATAATTACTTTACTTTAATTGCCTGCTGTGTTATGCCTGCTTCTCCTTAGTGTGTGTCTGGGGGCTATCACTGTAGAAAGAGGTGGAGTGGGATGGTTTGGTTCCTATTCCTTTTATCCTTTATGCTCTTTTGGTATGTTTGATAGTTAATTTACTGCTCACTAAGACTTTGTCTGACTCAAGGTTTTATGTCTCCTCTTATTACCTTGGGCTGTTCATCCATGTCGGGATGGGCAGACTAGGTAGCAGGTGACAGGTGCTGTGCTAGGAGTTCTACGCTAAAGATGACGAAGACGAGCAGGAGGCTTTGCATATTAGTTTTCTTACTATATGTACTGGGTATCCGCTGCTGTATTTGGTTGAGTGATTTGTAGTGAGGCTTTCATGTATGGATTTGAGTAGATGATTGTATGAAACTACTGTGATGCTTATATGATGATGTTCTGTTCTATGGAGCTTCACTATATTATATTTCTCTATTGTATTTTATCCATGCGCTGTGAGTTATGCGATAGAGATTCTTCTGTTTTGTTTTACCCTGACTATCGTCCATGGCTGCCTGGCACACCTTTTAGCGCATTATTTCCTTGATTTGGTGCGGGAGTCATGGGCGGTCGTCACAAAAGTAATGCCTTTTGGACTCAAAAATGCTGGAGCTACCTATCAACGCCTCGTCAACAAAATGTTCGCAGAGTTGATAGGACAAACTATGGAGGTATATGTGGATGACATGTTGGTAAAGTCCAAGAAAGCCAACGACCATGTAAGCCATCTGGACGGTACGTTTCAGGTACTTCGCCGATATGGAATGAAGCTGAATCCTCTAAAGTGCTCCTTCGGAGTATCATCGGGAAAATTCTTCGGATTCATCGTCCACGCCAGAGGAATCGAAGCAAACCCTGAACAAATCCGGGCTTTAAAAGAAATAAGGATACCTTCCACTCGAAAAGAAATGCAGAGCCTAAACGGAAAGGTGGCCGCCCTGAGCAGATTCATTTCCAAGGCAACTGACAAGTGTGTCCCTTTCTTCGAAGCACTCAAGAAAGACAAAGGGAGGTTCGAGTGGACCGACGAATGCTTAAAAGCCTTCCTCAACCTAATCAAACACCTTCAGAGACCACCAGTACTCTCAACTCCAAATGAAGGTGAAGTGTTATACCTATACCTCGCTGTATCATCTCATGCTCTAAGCGCCGCCTTGGTAAGAGAAGAAGACCGCACACAACGCCCGGTTTACTTTGTAAGCAAGAGATTTACGGGGGCAGAAGCCAGATATCCTAAACTTGAGAAGTTAGCATATTGTTTATTGATCGCGTCACGAAAACTGCGACACTACTTCCAGTCTCACTCCATCAGGGTTCTAACCGATCAACCACTAAGACAAGTGCTCCATCGTCCTGACACTTCTGGGCGACTCCTCAAATGGTGCATCGAACTAAGTCAGTATGATATCACCTACCATCCCCGCACCGCTATCAAAGGACAAGCCATGGCTGATTTCATTGCCGAATTCACTACCAACGAAGGCAAGGAACAATCCGAAGTAGCAAAAAACATCAAATGGAACCTCTTTGTAGACGGAGCATCAAACGAACAAGGCTCGGGGGCAGGTATTGTGATCATCACCCCCAGGGGAAGAAAGTTGTACTATGCATTAAGATTGGAGTTCACGGCCACTAACAACGATGCTGAATATGAAGCAGTAATAGCGGGATTGGAACTGGCCCTAGAAATTGGAATCAATTCCTTATGTATTCATAGTGATTCTCAGCTTATCGTAAACCAGGTACTAGGAGAATTCCAGACTCGAGGAGAACGACTCACAGCATACCTAAAGAAAACCAGACTGCTGCTCGATCGATTGGACCATTATCTAATCAAACACATTCCTCGAGAAGAAAACCAAGAGGCAGATGAACTTGCAAAGCAAGCTAGTATGAAGGACAGCACCATTTCCGGAGCACTAGCAATCTCAAGGCAGCTAGCCCCGAGTTTCGAACAAGCGAATCTGATAACTGCAATCGAAGAAGGAACCTGGATGACTCCTATCCGGAAATATTTGCAAGATGGCATACTACCCGACAGGCGTGACGAAGCCAAGAAGATCTTGAGGAAAGTTCCCCACTACACAATACAAGAAGGCATCCTCTACCGGCGTGGCTTCTCTAGCCCCCTATTAAGATGCGTCGCCGGAAGGGAAGCCGAGGAGATATTAACAAACATCCATCAGGGAGGATGCGGAGATCACACTAGAGGACAGACTTTGGCAAGAAAGATACTCCGATATGGATATTACTGGCCCACACTAAACAAAGATGCCCTAGACTTCGTTAAGAAATGCGACAGATGTCAGAAGTTCGCCAAGATCCCTCGACTACCCACAAACGAAATTACTCAAATGACCAGCCCTTGGCCCTTTGCTGTATGGGGAGTTGACTTAATTGGCGAACTGCCAACGGGCCGAGGCGGAGCCAAATATGCTATAGTGGCAGTCGATTATTTCACCAAATGGGTGGAAGCGGAACCTTTAAATAAAATATCTTCAGCAAAAGTTATCAACTTCTTGATCAAAAACATTCTGTGCAGGTATGGAGTCCCCCTCAAGATCGTATCAGACAACGGGCTCCAATTTGACAGCGAAGAATTTGCCGACTGGTGCCAAGAGCATGGAATTCATAAAAGCTTCTCATCAGTAGCTTACCCTCAGGCAAACGGACAAGTTGAAGCTGTCAACAAAATTCTCAAAACCCTAATCAAGAAGAAACTTGAAAAGTCAAAAGGCGCTTGGGTGGACGAACTTCCTACGGCACTATGGGCATACCGCACATCTTTTAGAACATCAACGGGACATACTCCTTTCTCTTTGGCATATGGATCGGAGGCAGTGCTCCCAGTTGAGACTATTGTGCCTTCCCACCGTAGGATCCACTACAACCCAGAAGAAAACGAAGAACTCCTCCTCATGTCTTTGGATCTGATTGAGGAAAGGAGAAACGATGCAGCACTCAAAGCAGCAGCTCACAAACAAAAAGTGGCAGCACTATACAATTCCAAAGTCAAGCATCGCAGCTTACAAGAAGGAGATCTTGTCCTCAGGCGAATCTTTCCGCGCCCCGGGGCACTGGACCCCATCTGGGACGGACCATATGTAATTCATAAAGACCTCCACAACGGAGCTTATATTTTGTCAACAGTGGACGGAGAGGTGTTCCAGAGGGCATGGAACATCCGACACCTCCGTCGATACTTTTCTTAACTTGTACTGCCCATATGAAGTGAATTAACAAAGAGAATCAGTGGACGTAGGCATTTTCATGCCGAACCACTTTAAAAAATCTTGTCTCTTTTTAACTCGTTCCTTTATATCTTGGCTGCTTGTTAAGCTTTATCCTTTTCTGTTGAACAAAATCTTATGGCATCTCCACTCAAGATGCACCACGGCCTCATCTGGACAAGGCCTAACAGGTACGCTACGATTCTATGCACTCGCCAATGAGACTCTTTTGCTCCAGCATCCCTCTGCTGCGGGTTAACTCATTGCTCGCGCCTGCCCTCAAAGCCAACTGTAATGAGACGATTATAAGTCATCATAAAGGCCGACTATAGCCGATGGCAGCTCATTATGGCGTTCGGCTCGTCGGTAACTGTGAACCTACTTTAAGCCCCAACATAAGGTGTGGCCAGCCAGGGGTAGTTCACGGCCAACAGCACCCACGCTAGCCGGCCACGGTAAATCGAATAATACCCACGATTACGGACCATAATGGTTCCGGTAGTTACCGTGCGCGATCTCGGCTCCGATGTGTCTTAAGTGCGGCTGTGGTAAAAAAGAAAACTCCCCGCGGAGGCGTAAGATGGGTGACAAATGTCTCCAAGACCCACAGCTAGGGAAAGTGACTACAAAACCCGTTTGCCACGAACTTAAGCACATCGACGGCCTTCCGTGACTGGAAGTTTTACTTTTACTATATTTCCATTTCATTTAAATATTTTTCTCCTATCCTGTATAACAAACTCTAAAGTACAGGAAACCAAATAGGAAGCATTCACTCATGAGGCTCTAAGCCTGCGTACTGGGTAGCAGGGCGCTCAGCTATACCCGTAAACAGTTACACAAGACACTCAAAGCTACCGCCTGCGAATAAAACATAAAGGGCGGTACTCTCTTCTCTTGTACATAAATTCGTAACTATAGCTTATTCATACACTGACATTGCAAAACGTGAAATTATATTTCAAGCAAAAACTTAACATCAAACACAACTAGAATCACAGGCATATACATAATTATACTTCTCACACGGCACATAAAGATAGCAACAACATTTAAACATGACAAAATCAGCTTATATTATGAGATCACATGAAGTTATTCTTTGCAAATAATTTTATTACAGTTGCATGTCAAAGACTAACATAAACAGTGATAAAAAAAAAAAGAAACAAAAAGATGGCAGATGCATCCACACTCCATCACCAACTCCCCCAGCCTACTTAGCCGCAGGATCAGAGCCCCCAGCATGTGGATCTGAAGTCCCACCTGTCCAGATCAGAAGGGGAATTCATTAAACGAACGATCAAGTTATGAAAACACGGAAAGAAAAGAAAGGGAAAAGAATAACTCACCAGCATCCGCCGCTTGATCCTCATCATCCAACTGCACGCCCGCTTCCTCTGCAGCGAGCAGCCGCATCCCCTCTTTCACCGCCGCTTGCTCCTCCTTTGAGAACTGAGCAGTAACCGCACTCAAGTTGAAAGCCTCTCCGCCTTCCTTACCCGCGTTCACCCTGGCCTCCTCTAAAGCCTGGAGATACACCTTGGCCATGACCCGAGGGTAATCGTCCATCCAAGACAAGCCGCCCTCCTTCCAAGTGTGGAAGTACATATCCTGCAGCATCTCATCCATCATCCCCTCGTTCTCCTCAAACTCCCTCACCCGGGCCTCGGAAGCTTGCAACTTGGCGACGGCGACGTCCCTCTCTGACTGGTATCTCAAGCAGTCAGCCTGAAGTGACCTCCTCATTTCCTCTTCCTTCAACCTGAGGGACCTCCTCATCTCCTCCATCTCCTCCTTCAACTCGGCCTGAGCCATCTCCGCAGCCTCGAGTCTCCCTGACAACTCCTCTACCCGCTCGAGATCCGCATTTCGAACCTCATCCACCGTTGCGATAGCTATGTTAATCCGTTCCCTGCAAGCGACCTCCATCTTCCGTAATTCCGCCCTACTGGCCTTCTCCATGGTCTCTTTCAGACGCTTGGAGGCTTCCTCATGCTGAGAAATCTGGATGGCTTGGTCGGCGAGTTGCTTGGCCTGATCGGCAACCTTTAACCTCAACCGAATGTTAGCACTCCCGATCTCTTTCCCGGCCTTGACCAACTTAGCATGATGCTCCATTAACTTCTTGGTCTCTGCGGCCACCCGGTCGATATTAGCCTTGGCCTCATCCCCCATGGTGACTACCCGTGTAGTAAGTAAATCAAGATCTAAAGATTTGGCCTCGTCCAGCACTCTTACCATGGGGTTGCGGGGAAGGAGGTGCTCGCCCGTGGTCTCATCGAATGAAATGTCTCGAAAACTTGGGTCTAAATCAGGATGACCGACAAAAGGGTCACGAGGCACGGGGCGAGGCACATCGGGACGCCTTATATGAATGACAGTAGAACTCTTGGAAGGAGGAGGAGGGGGGCAGGGCTCCGTGCTCTCCTCCGTAGTATCACGAGGAGGCTGAGTAGGGGGAGGCAGAGTAGGAAGCTGCGAAGCAGAAGAAGACTCAAATAAGGAACGGCTCCGCTTCCTTTTCTGAATACCCTCTTCGATGACCCCAAGAAGAGGGCGGTAACTGACTACATCCCCAGTGCGATCAGTAGAAGGTTTCGCGGAAGCTCTCCTCGACTTAAATTGTTCAAGGCGGTGTCGGACATCCGACGTTTTACCCGCCTGGCCTACCCCTGGAATAAAGAACAAGTGTTACGAACATACAATAATCCGCAATTCAAAGAATGTGCTAAGTTAAAAAGAAAGAAAAGTGAGGAAACACATCTATTATACAAACCCGGCGAAGGAGTGGGATACTGCAATAAGTCCTGGATCTCATTCCAGGACGGAAGTGAACCGTAAAAAATTTCTAAGTCCCTATCGAAAATGGAATCGGCAGAAGACAAAAGTTCACCTTGCATCGCCGGAGTCACCCTAGCTGAAGCCACAGCTTTGCCGGTTTCCTTTGCCTTCTCCGTTTCCTTCTCCTTTCCCTTCTCCGTTTCCGACTCTCCCTCCGACTCCCCGAAGGCCCGACGGAGAGCCTCATCCAGTTCGAGGTCTTGTTCAGAGGTTAGAGCAGCAACACCACTACCACCTTGACCATCGCCATCTCCTCCACCCTCCGACCCTTCTCCAACTTCGCCTCCTTCCTCCTCTTCCACACCTTCCTCCTCCGGGACAGTCGGGCAAGTACTTGGAGAAGGGCCATCGGACTTCTTCAGTTTCTTCCCCCCGACCGCAGGACGCGCTGCGAAAGGCTCCCTCTTACCGCTCTTTACCGTAGCCCCCTCCTTAGCTTTAGCAGCCCTCTCCTCAGCCGTATCCCTTTGCTTAACCACGGACTGGCGCGGTAAGATCAAATTATACTCCAAGAGGGTTGCGTTCCTGATCAAGAAAGAGACCGACCGGTCCCGTGCCGGAATAGCCTTTAGTTCAGCAGCCATTCGCACTAAGGAATCGTCCTCCACGACTGCAATACCACCTGTCGCTAGCCAGAAATAGAAGCATGTCAGAAAAAAACACTACAGTCAAAACACATGAAAAATATAAATGAAATCAATCTTACAGCCGGAAGTGAAAAGGCGGAAAGAAACAGCATCGTCCTTGACGAAGAACCACTCTTTCTTGAACATGGTGAACTTGGAATACAAGTCCAGGACTGGTTTGAAGGGCACGGCCGCTTCCAAGCTAATATACAGAGACCCCTTCTTATAGCCTCTCAGGTTGTACAAATATCGAATTTCTCGGTTAGAAGGAGGACGCCCGTACCTCCTCTGGAAGATAACAAAGAGGCTCACCAGGATGGCGTAAGAGTTAGGCTGAAGCTGGAAGGGAGCCACCTTCAAGTATGTGGTGAAGCTTACTATCCAAGCGTTGATAGGAGGAATGGCCCCACACATGCAATGATATCGGCTATAGGCAAAATACCCCTCGGGAGGGTTGTACGACATGACACCAGCCTCCGGCAGTAACATAAGCGCTCTGTCAATCCCGAAGGAACGGGATATGACATCAAGTTGCTCCTCTTTCAGAGAGCTAGGATAGCAATCAGGAGGAGAGACGAGAAGCTCCTGGGGACCATACCCATCGACTAGTGACCTCGGAGCGGGTCCATGCTGTGCTGGATCTGGCTGAGCTGGGGGCACGGCAGAAGTTTCTCCGCTATCCCTGGATTTCTTCTTGCCCGATCGAGTTTCAACTTTGCGAGACATTTATCTGCATACACAAAAGTAAAAAGCATGATGTTAGAACGACAGTATAAACAAACAAGCATACATAAGTCCGGAGTTCCACTCAAAGTCCAGACACAAAGTTCGTTCGGCACTGGAGGTTCAAGACCATTCGGCACTAGGGTCTTACGTTCATTCGGCAGTACAAGTTCATTCGGCAATGGGATCTGACTTCCATTCGGCAATGGAATCTGAGGTTCATTCGGCAAAGCAAAGCTTCCGTGCCCATTCGGCATAAGCCCATCCGGTTATAGAGTTCATTCGGTAAAAGAGTATATACCTGGTTGGGCAAATATTTGATTCGGCAAATATTTGGTTCGGTGGGCTTTTGATTCGGCTTCCTCTTGTTCGGTAGAGAAAAACTAAGGGGGGTGTAGCCTCTATATATAGGCGAGCTCTGGAATACCGGACGAGAACCTACTGCCGGACCAACCCCATGCCGAACGAGAACCTATCACCGGGCCAACAACAACCGGACCAACAACAACCGGACCAACAACAACCGGACCAACTATGTACCGAATGAAACCTTCCATACCAAACCAACCTCCAAACGAATAAGAATATATGCCTACTCGAAACCGAATGAAACTGTCTCTACCAGCAGAAGCCAGAAACAGGGGGCATGTAGGGCGCCTCACTCAGATAAGTCCCGAACTCCAGATCTTACTAATAAAATAAAGAATATGATAACAATGGATAAGTCGTGAATCTCTCACTAACATGGGTTAATCGTTCACACGTGCACGCGACCACGAACGGTCCATAAGCACGCTCTGAATGGCTATTAACCCTATCACCGTGAGAATTTACACTTTGACATCCCTTTTTAAGCTCACCGGTTAAAAGGATCCTTGATTCTGATAATTATGAAATGGCTAAGCTACTTACACATGTACGGGGTTGAGAACAATCCTTAGGCATGCTCTGAGCCGGCGATAAACCACCTTAACAAACGATCCAGGAACCCACTCGAACGTGAAACTGGCATCGATAATGCTAAGCCCCCTCGGGGCACACTTACTCACCCCGAACGGCACAGTTCACTTCATCTCGAATATTTCGATCATGAACGGCCGTTATTCGAAATCACACTAAAACTGTAAATTCCTTTGCAGGACATTAACAGAATACGAACGTCCAATCACTGGCGTTACAAAGCCAATCTTCCTGCCACAAGAAAAACAAAGCGCGGCACATGCAAGCACGCGCCCCACTTTGGGGGGCAAATGTTGGGCGGATTCTCGCCCAGAAGGCCACGAGACCGTGAAGCGTCATGTCCCATGCACATTTGAAACCAACAGGCACAGTAGGCGTCATCTCCTTGCACGCAAGTGCTCATGTCCATTCGGAACCTCCTTGTACCATGGTCCATTCGGCATCCATGAACTCAAGTTCATTCGGCGTCCATGCCCTCAACTTCATTCGGCTCTCTCCTCTCATGTCCATTCGGCACCAGCTCAACACCGGACCACACAATGCCGGTCCAATACTCCACATCTCCACCGGACCACACAATGCCGGTCCAAGCTACAACTCCCACTCCACTACCGGATCAACCCCCTACCGAGCCAACCTCATTCGGTCCCCCACTCCATTCGGCAAGGCACAACCACCATTCCATTTGGCATGAACCATGGCCGAACCAACTCCACTGCCACTCCAACACCACCACCGGACCAAGGGATGAAGTCACCATGAAGTCACCATCACCAGTCCAAGCTCCATGCCGAATGAAGCCTCGCCAAACCAGAATGCTACCAGGCCAGATTGGTCTAGCCCAGGCCCGCTAGCAGCCATATACTTCCAAGACCCCTGCCCCCTACCTCACTCTATAAATAGAGGGGCAGGGGTACAACAATGGCGGACAAGTTTGAGAGTTCAAGCAAGGAAGGAACTTTCAAACTACTTTCATATACTGATATACGAAGCATTGTACCTGTAATCTGAAAGAAAGAAGATAATAACATATAAAGTGGACGTAGGCACATTCTGGCCGAACCACTATAAATCTGTGTGTCTTTTACATTTCAGCCCCTACTTCTTTCATATTTACATACTCATCTAAAATCACTGAAAATAACATATAATCAACTAAATAATACGACTTGGAGGTGTTTGTCCATTTTTTGTGCAAACAGCAGCCACAATGCTTAGCCTTTCAAAGACTGGTTTATGACTGGAATCTCTAGAAGGAGGAGGAAGTGCTGTAAAAATAAGGAATGGAATCAACATCTAGCAATACGAACCATGAAAAACTTACAATGGAATTGAAGAAAGAAGGGAAAAAAGATCTCACTTCCTATTCTCCAGTCTGCGTAAAATCCTGCGGGGCAACGAATATAGAAGAATTGATTCAAAAAGCCATGTGCACTCTCCGGCAAATCCAAAATTAGTTTACGGTTCCTCGCACCTCTTACAAGTACAATCGAAGGGTGATCTTTGTTCTTCGCAAAAGTGCACAGGTAACAGATTTCCTCAAAACTCGGAAGACAGCCAAGAGTTCTCCTGAATGGAACGCACAATCCCATCAAGATGGCATAGCCATTGGGATGCAGTTGGAAAGGAGAGATCGTCAGTCGAAGAAGGATTTGTTGAAGAAATTCATTAAAGGGAGGAATTGCTCCACTTAAGCACATTTGGCGATTAATGGCAACAAAACCGGAAGGAGGTCTATCAGCGAAATCATTTGGTCCAGGGAGTAAAACTTCTGCCTTGGCAATGCCAAATTGAATGCATAATTGGTTAAGCACCCGCTGTTTCAGAAGGGTAGGAGTTCTTTCCGGAGGGTTCTCTAGTGGAATAGCAACCGGGAAAGCCCCTTCGACATGTTCTATCATCTCTTCTGGTTGAGACGTCATTCTACATGAGTAACTGGATGTTCAGGTGTGAAGGTGCACGTTTCCTAAAAGTGTGAAGTGTTGTGCGAAACTAATAAAAATAACAAGCGAAATAACTGAAATTAAACTAATTGACAACTGATCGATTGTGAGATTTCAGGACTTGTTAATTTAAAACTCAAGCGCAGTGTTAATTCAAACAAAATTTTAGCTTTGCTTTAACACTTCATTTGAGTCGGTTGATTCACAGCATTTCACTCACACAGTTCATTTAAGTTGATTATTCTTTATCGACTAATCTGTCATTCGATGTGGGCGGTCAATGATAGTATATTCGTCCCATTTTTCTGCAAATGTTATGTTTAAAACGGTTGTTAGCATTAGAGATAATCTGCAAAGAAATACGACAAAATTCAAGTCCATATAGTTCAAAGTTCAAACAGTTCAATCAAAGTTGTCTCAGGATTTCACAAGTCCTAGGTCGTCCAGCGACCTAGCATAGGTCGGAGCCTTCTTAGGTCGCGCTGTGCAAGGTAAAGGATAAGGCTTTACAAATTCGTCCTAGTGTTAGCTCGGCCGCGACCTAAAGCCTATGTCGCAAGGAAGTTAGGTCGTGCAGTTCTTAGCTCGAGTAACTCTTAACTCATGCAAAGTCTTAGGTCGCATGAATATAAGGTCGTTCAGCGACCTAGTGTAGGTCGAAACTATTCCTTAGGTCGCAAGGGTCATTAGATCGCGAATTATCTTAAGTCGCTCAAATCCGCTAGGTCACTAACTTCCTCTCCACGCAATGCTTCACTAGACCCGATAACCCGCTATCAACTACACAGATATCCATCATCCTTTTCGTGAAATCCATCATCTCCACACATCACCGAATCACTTGAAAAGTGATTCAAAGAATCTCCAATCCATCGTACATTCAATACATTTTCGTGCCTACTCAAGCGGCGATCGAAAATCGATTGCAACGATTCAAAATATGGCACGATGCAAGGAATTGGGTCAAGGTCAGAAAATGGGGATTCGTAATTCGACAGTGATTATGGTGGGATGGAGATTGAATTCACTTACGTATTATGTTGGTGAAGATAAATTGACAGCTAAATGGGTTGAATTTGCCTTCGAAAACTTGAGAGCTTGATAATGGCTGAATAGGAAGTTCAGAGCAGATGAAGTGAAGGAGGAACGACCTATGTCATTTATACCCCAGGGAAGTGAGATGTGAATCGACACACACGACCTAATTTTCTCGATAGGTCGCTCGCGACCTAACAACTCATCAGAGCTCGAGTTAAGAGAATCGAAGCACACAACCTATGACCTAGGCACGTACTTCGAGGGGCAAATGTTAACTCCTCTTCGTTGGAAACTGGAAAATGTGGAGCAACCTAACTAGACCAACGACCTAACTAGACCAACGACCTAAGAGATGGAGCGGCCTAGCAACTTAACTCATCAAGTGACCTAAAAGTATCTGCGACCTAAGGGAAGCACCGACCTATAGAATTCTGCGACCTATAGCACTCACACGACCTAACTGGGTGCTTAGACCTAAGGAAGGCCGCGACCTAAAGTTTCAGCGACTTAGCGACCTATGAGCCAGAGCGACCTTACAACTTAAGGGATGGAACGACCTAAATATGTTTCGCGACCTAAAGGAGGCCGCGACCTATCAAGCTTCACGACCTAACAGAAAGCCGCGACCTAAGAAGTAGGACGACCTAAGAGAGAATGCGACCTAAAAACGGTCTCGACCTATGAAACTCCACGACCTAGGAATACTTCGCGACCTAAGGAGAGTCATGATCTAAAAGACTCCAGTTATAACTATGAGAAAAGTACACGCGACCTAGGATAGGTCGCTAACGACCTAAATGCCTGAGTAAAGAAGTGACCCATACTGTGCCTCAGGGGGATAGGTCGCTCACGACCTAGAACTTATGTAAATCAGCATGCGTGTTCTTGTGAAAGAGAGGACAGTGTATCTTAGGTCAGTCACGACCTACGACCTAGCTTAGGTCGGTCACGACCTACGACCTAACTCCGAGAAATGCCTATAAATACGACCCTAGTTCCAACTAGCAGGGGACCTTTTTGGCTCGATCATTTCAAGCGCCGTTACTCTGCTGCATTCTGAACTACTTCAACACCTTCAAGGAACTTCACGAAGAAATCAAACATGTCAAACATGTGTTCAAAGATTTGGATCGACGTTGAAGTTTAGGCTATTTGTTATAAGTCACTTGAAACTCAAAGTGTGTTGTAATCAAAGTGTAACTGCATTGACTTGTAATCAAATCATCAATAAAGATATTCAAAGTGGACGTAGGCTATCTCTTAAGCCGAACCACTATAAAATTGCTGTTGTTTACTGTTTTCTACTACTATCTGCTTATAATCTGTTCCCGAGCTATCGGGTGGTGCTTTCACGATCTTACTTCATACACCGGGGTGTTAGCGTTCAAATTTTAGCGTTAACACTTGAAGTGGACATTCCTATATTTCTTTGCAAATTAGAGAAAATATTTCCGCCTGGTTTTTTTAATGTGATGGAACATTTACCTGTTCATCTCCCATCTGAAACACGACTTCGAGGTCCTGTCCAATACGGATGGATGTATCCATTTGAGAGGTATATGTAATATATATGTTATAACGTAATTTAATTGCATTTGAAAGATGAAGTTAATATAAATTAATGTTGCGTAGATATTTGAATCACCTGAAGAAAAAGTGAGGCAAAAAGCACGGGTTGAAGGTTCGATATGTAAATCTTACATCGAAGAAGAAGCTTCGTTCTTTTTCTCTCACTATTTCAGTGACCATGTGAATATTTCATTTGAAAGTGTTCCTTGTAATGACGAAGGCGACGAACAAGAGTCCACTCAAGCAATGTTATTTATTTTTAGACAACATGGTCGGCCTTTTGGAAAATGTGTAGAAATATGGCTAGACGATAGAGATCTTCATGTAGCACACACTTATATTCTTATAAATTGTGCCGAGGTTGCGCCGTTTGTTAGGTAATCTGAAATAATAAGTTGTGTTTTATTCTTTTCTTATATGCATGCGCCTGTATAACCTAATGTAACAATTTGTTTATATATACAGTGTTTATGAACATGAACATCCGAACAGAGATCTCAGTAAAGAATTTTCCCGTTGGTTTTCAAATTACGTTTATGAGCCGAGAAATTGTGTTGTTGACGAAGGGTTGAAACATCTTGCGATGGGACCAAAAAGAGTGGTCAAGACATATCCAATATATTTCGTCAACGGATATAAATTTAACACCAAAGAATACGGTGTAGAAAAATTAACAAATAATACTGGTGTATTTGTTAAAGGTAGTGACGATCCAGAAAATCATTTAAATGATTTTTATGGCGTTCTGACACAAATTTTGCAACTGACATATTTCTCACGACCCACGGAGGAGGTGTTTCTATTTAGATGCAATTGGTTTAGCAATGTTCCAGGTTCTGGAATTAATATGCACAAGGATTATAATCTTATCGAAATAAAGCATACATCGCACTATCACAAGTATGATCCTTTTGTACTAGCCAAACAAGCATTGCAAGTTTATTACGCTCCTTATCCGTCTCTAAAAAGAGATAAAGCAGATTGGTCTGCAGTTTTTAAAACAAAGGCAAGATTCACATTCGATGGGAAGAATATTCCCGACGAACAAGCTTATCAGGCAGATCTTAAGCAAAATAACGAAATAATTATTACGGACGATCATACAGATTTTGGTCCCTTGATCGATGAATCAAATGTTTTGGTAGAAGCGTTTGACAGTGCAGAGGAAAATATCGTCGAAAACGAGACCGAATCTGAATCAGAAGATGATGATGACTGATACAAATCTGAATCTGTTTTTTTTGCAATTGATGTAACTGTGTTTAATTCTTTATGTATTATGAAATTGATGTAACTATGAAACCAAATCCGTTTACTATTGTTCGCATGTTGTATTCTTGATGTATTACTAAATTGATGTAACTAAGAAACCAAATCCGTTTACTATTGCATGTTGAATTCTTGATGTATTATGAATCAAGTATAACACAATTCCATTTCTATTTCCATTTCAGTCATTAATTAAGCTGTAATTTGTACCGTTGATGTCATTTTCATATGAAATATATTTCACTATCATGTTTTTATACTCTTATATAATGATGTGTATATGTCACATGTATATCAGTATGTCGTATAGAGGTAGGAGCTCTTCCCGATCGTCTGGAGGCGATGGCAGTGGCCCATCGCAAGAGCCACAGCGTGCTGTTGTATCTTTGGTCCCTAGAGAAGAAGGGTAATTAAAATTAAATTTTATTCAGCATCTTATTTTTTCTATGATATACGTACGTACTTATCTATATCGTACTTAAAAACAGGGGGTTCGACCTACTTCCCTCCAAGGTTGTGCTGGACGTCTCTAGAGCAGCATATCGCAGTAGGATGAGTGCGTGCTGGCCGAAGTGGGACTCCATCCCTGCTCACATCGTAGAGTGCATATGGCAGGATGATCTAGTATGTATAATTTTTTTGTTTTCCATTTTTAATTCATTTTTGTCGTTTTTCTATTGTTTATCGTTTAAAGTGTAATCTTTTTTTCACACAGGCTGAGATAGACATCGAGACAGACGGCATGATGCTGGCACGAGCATACTGGATAAGGAAGATGCGCAAGAACTACAGGGATATGATATCCGAGATTAATAAATCTGGTAAGAAACCAAAGTGGATGGAAGAGAGCTTTATCAAGCTTGGTTGAGCTACTGGGAGACGGACGAGGCGAAGGCAAGTATACTATTTTTTTTGAATTATTAATTTGACGTGATTAAAAAATAATGTATCAAATTTTGAATGTACAGGCAGAGTCGGATAGAAACTCTGCAAATAGAAATAAGAATCCCGTCACTCATCGCTGAGGATCGAAGTCGTTTCAGCAGTATCGGCAGGAGTTGGTAAATTTACTGAATAATAAATGTAAATAGTTTATGCTATATGATTCTAAATGTATAATAATTGTATGTAACAATCAAATTCAGGAAGCCGAGGCACAGGGTCCTATCAGCTATATGGACGTGTTCACCCGTACGCATGCCGTCGAGCATGTTAATCCAGACGGGACTGTTTCGTACACATGGCAGGACGATAAATCCAGCAAAAGCCATGTAGGCATATTTCATTTTATTCACTATTAGTAATTGTTAAATTATGATGAAATAAGATATGATATTATTAATTTGTTAATGCAAGAGATGTTTATGGAGCAGCGGCAGAAGCTCCTTGCTGATACAGGTCGAGAACAGCTGACGACCGATGAGGAGGACGTTATTTTTGAGTCCGTTATGACTCCAGCTGAGCATGGTCGACGTTACGGCTTTGGCAATTTAGCGGTAAATAATTTACTTTTTATTAAAATACTTAAAATCTGATATTTTTACCTTTTTAAGACAATAAACTTGGATTTTATTTATTTTTTAATTATTGCAGTCTAGCAGTCATAGTAGGGGAAGGCGGAGCAGACCACAGAGCGATCTAGCAAGTATAGAAGAATTACGGACTAGAGTGTCCCAATTGGAGGAGCAGAACCGCCAACAGGCCTTGCAGACCGCACAGTTGTTAGAGTACATGCAGCAGTTTGGTGGCCGCTTCCCTTCCTCGGCTGGCTCTGGATCTGGAGGAGATTGACTCATTGCTTGCTTGTTCGTCGTTCAGGTATGTTTTTTGTTTGTGTAGAATGATTTGATAGACGGTGCGGATAAATATTGATTTGTATAATTATGTATGATACACTTGGTTTTCTAGTTTTATGAGGACATGTGCATTAGAATATTGATGAATTTGTGTATTAACAATATGGTGGAACAATTATTGTTAATGTTGGGATGGTTATGTATGTTTTTTATCTTATTTTGATTGTATTTTTATTTATTTGTGCGTTTGTTAAGTATGTTGTAGTTTAGGTTTGGATCTTTGATTGGATTATTGTATATTGGGTTGTGAATTATTGATATCAGAGTATTTGGAAGAGAAATGTGGTTGGAAGGCAATGGTGGCAGCGAATACAAAAAAAATTTGCAGATTTCCGACGGCTTCTGACGGCTTATCGGCCAAAATTTCCGACGGCTTCCGACGTTTTCAGTCGGGCTGTAACTCAGTATTTCCGACGGATTCCGACGAGCGCCGGAATACATCGGAACCCGTCGGAATCCGTCGGAACCCGTCGGAACCCGTCGGAATAATAGACGGCGGTAGCCGTCGGAAGCCGCCGGAAGTACTGTTCTCCGACGCCGTCTTTTCCAACGGCTTTTTTCGACGGCCGCCGTCGGTTTCTGGCCGTCGGAAATACTGTTTCTCCTTGTAGTGATTGAATAAAGGAAAAAGAAATTTGTTTTAAATTATTGTAAAATTTCTTTTATAAGAAATGTATTCTTTATCATGTAAATTTAACGTTCTCAAATTTGTTTTAAATTTTTGTAGAAGATAAATTGATTTCATTTTAAACTTGAATTTAAAATGAAATTGAAATAAATTTGGAAATGAATATTTTCATATATCTCCGTGAATAATAATTTAACTATAGATAAGAAAAGGTTTTATCTTAAAGTTAAATTGGAATTTAATGATGGAAATTCATTTAATTATTAGAGTAATTAAGTGGATAATTAATTTATTTAATAAATTTAATGGAAGGGATAATTAATTATAGTGATTAAGGGTTACAACTTAAAGGTTTAAGATTAAATATTCTTAGAATAATTATCTTGTAATTTATGAATCATTAATTAAATAAAATTAGATTTTAATTAACGATTTGTAATTAATTAATCAAGTGATAAAGATTAATTAAGTTACAGTTAACACTTAATTAATTAAATAATTAGGGTTAATTAATGGGCTATTAATGGATACTTAATTTGTAATCAATTATGATTAAAATATGAATTAATTATTAAATAGTTAATGAAGGTTATCAACTAAGGATTATTTAATAATTAATTTATGTGATTAATTTTAACCATTAGTTAGATTAATTAAATGTGGTAGCGTAGGTTTAAAGGGTTAAACCAACCTTAGTGGATCTTACTCGAATTTGATTAAATTACTTATAATTAATCAAGGGATTATCAGAGATATTTAATTAAGAAGTAATTAATTTATTTGGTAAAGTAATTAAGGGTAGATAATTACTGAAGTTATTAATCAAGGGTGATTAATAATTATGGTTAGTAATTAATTAAGTAATTGGAGGTTAATTACCGTATTGGGTTAAGGATAATTAATTTGTGAGATTAATCAAGGGTTAATTACTTAAATGTAATTAAAGGATGAATAGAATGATGTTGGAAGCCTTTGATTTATTGTTATTCCTAATATGTGGTTTGTGATGCTATGTGAAAGGATATGTTTGATTTAAACTATGAATACGTGGTTATCTATTGATGATGAATTACTTTGACATCCTGTATTAAAGGTAGAATTGTATTTCACTTGAATAATCTAAGTTAAGTTGACAATGGTTTCGAAGAGACCGGAGTCGGGTATTAGAGAATACCCAAAACCACTTCGATTCTTTATTGATATGTGAAATCAACAGGATGGTATGGAATGATTTAAATGAATTTGTCTGTTAATCTAAATTCTGGTATTAGATATTGATGTGTGATATCATGATGTCTATAACAAATTGTGAATTTGAAAATTTAGACGAGTACCCGGGTTTATATATAAGTGTTATGCTTTTGTATTCCTTATTAGATGGGTTTACTCACGCTGGTTTACAGCCTGACCCGGGTGTTACTTTGATGTAATGCTCAGGTCAGACCGAGTATTACAGATTTCCAAGTAAGGACGTTCTGGAGCTCAGGAGGCGAGCTGGATGGCAGGGACGTATGGAGAGTTTCCACTATGATATTATATATATCCGAGATATGCTAAATTGATTCTGTCCAATATTGTGTAAATTGTTGTAACTCTGATATATCGATGAGAATTGATAGATACAGTTTCTTTTTGTATAACTGTTATTGTTATGAGATATTATATTTTGATCCGCTGCGAATGTGAGGTTTCTGTGTCTTGTTCTTGTTTCTTCTTCTTTCTCTTTCTTCTTTCTAATTATCTGGAATTTTCGGGACTGGAAATTCCGAGTTGTTACATTTGGTATCAGAGCTGAAGGTTAAGCAAGAACCTTGGCTCTGTTGGGATTACTCATTAAGGATAGGGTAAGTGGTACCCTAGAATGAGTTGAGTGTATATATGAGAGAACGTACTTGGTATTTTCTTATATAAAGGTTTTTAAATGATTTTAAAAGTAAATGGATCTTATATAAGAAATAAATTATCTATTATATAAATGAAATTGGTTGTAGTATTAATTAAATTAAAAGTAATAGTAAGAATTAAGTGATAATAGAATTACAACCAAATTGAAATTAAATTAAAGATAAGTTTGAAATGGATTCAAACTAAAATTGTAATCTTGAATTGGGGAAGAGTTTTAGAATAAGATAATTATAATTGGAAATGATAAATAAAGAGGGAGTTACTTAATGAAGTAACCAGAGATAAGTAATTTAAGGGACAATTACTTAATGAAGGTAACTAAGAAATAAGTTAATTGCCGAATGTGATTAATTGGAATTAAATAATGATGTAATTAATTTAGAGAAGTAATAAGTAATATTATTTAATGCATTTGAATGAAATGGTTTTGTTTCAAACAAGAGTTGTTTGAAAATTTAAAAGAAATTTGGTTTGAATTAAAAACCAAAGTTGGTTAAAAATTTTAAAGTATAACTTGGTGTGTAAAAGAAGTTAATATGTATATATGTGGATATACATAATATCAAATATGGTTTGAAATAAACTCTAAATGTTGAGTTTTGAATGTGGAATAAGATGTGATACCCGAAGTGCTAAGTTTTTAAACTTAATAAGTGGGAAGATTATTTATGAAAAGTTCAAACCGGGTAAAGTTGACTGGATTAAGTGAATTGAGCTTAACTTGGGAAAAGTTAAATTTGTTGGGATGTTCAACCTGATTTGTAAATTTTAAGATGAAATTAAGATTTAACTTGGGAAGTTAAATGGTTGATTGTAATTGAGAGTTTGAGTGATCTCAAATTGGGATTGAGATCTAGAAATTTAAAATGAATGGATGTTTTAAAATAAATTAGATAATATCATCCTATTGTTGTTAAAAATCTTTAAGTTATGAATTGGAATTGATTAAATGAATGAGAGATGGTTTAAATTTGAAATTTGAATTAGTTCAAATTGAATTTGATTTGAAGTAATTGGAAGTGTGATTGAAGATGTATCAGTATAAGATGCAAATGGAAGATTTGAATTGGATTAATTTGTAACGATTTGAAATTGAAGTGGATTCAATTTGAAATTAGTCCAAATTTATTGGAATAATTTGGAATTGTAATTAAAGTTGAATAAGTTTTAAATTCAAATGGAATTTGAATTGAATTTGGGAAGAAATAAAAAATAATTCAACTTAAATTGGGGTTGAGTCAATTTTAATGGAAATTGAAGTTATTTAAATTGGAATTGGGTCAATTTAAATGGTAAAGAAAATTTAAATTGAATTGATGAGAATGCAAGTTGGGAAGTGAACAGTTTTGAGTCCGGACTATTTTTAATATAAATTGTTTTAATATAAACTTATTTTTCCAAGCTATTCATTATATATATAACCTTTCTTTTAAAAGCCAAACTATCTTATATTGGTTTTACAATTATTTTTGAAACTGTTTAACAATTTTCCAACTATTTTATAAATTAATTATTATATTTCAACTAATTTACAAAACTAATTACTATCTTACTATTATTTTGCAATTATCTAAAATTTTTGTAATTATTTTAACTATTTTCTAACTATTTTACAAACTAGTAATTATTTCCAATTACTTATCTATTTTTAAAATTTTCAAGCTATTTTCTAAATAAACTGGTCGGAGTTCAAAATGTTATTGGTTGAATACCCAATCGGGATAAGAATAGGGATGATAATTCAAATGGATTGAAGCAATTGTGAGTAAGTGAATGAAAATCAAAGTGAATGTGAATAGAAATGGAATTGATTTGGCTAATAACCAATAAAGATAAATATGTAGGGTGTACGTATGTTATTCTATTCGCTTTGTGATTTGATCCAGATTCGAGCACAGAATTTCGAGATAGTTTTATCGATCCGAGTGGGATTTTTCTCTCGATTTTCGACGGCGAACCTGAATATGGATTGTTGACTGGTTCAGGATATTCTCTATCATAGTTATGACTATGCAAGGAGAATGATGGTTTTTGATCAAGAAACCAGATCTGTGTCCGCACTAGGAAGTCAGGTGGGCGATACTAGTTCGGAAGTGAAATTGTGTGATCGAGTGAGCGATCAGTTTGGTATAGCGTACGGATGATATGTGTACATCGTACGGATTTGAATGAAAATGATTGAAGAGAGTAATTGAATTTGAATATTTGATTTTGAGTAAACAAAGTTAAATATCTTTGTTTTATAAGATGAAACTCCCTTTGTTGAATCTTGCCAAGAGAAAAGAGTTTTTGAATATGTTTGAAGTATAAAAGGAGTTTTATACAAGTTTGAAATGATCCAAAGTTTTAAAAATTTTATATATCTGTATATATATAAAGGATCATATGAGGATTTTGGAAAAAGGGTTTTGGGAACCTTTGGATTGGGAAAAGGCTTTTGATTTTTGGGTAAAATCGGTATGAGGATTTGGAAAGCCTAGTTTGAGAATTATCGATTTTGGAATAATCGATTTTGAGTAATGGAGCTTCGTAAGAGATCATACTAGGTGTATGATTTAAAGATACTATATGTGTATAGAATAAAATGTTTTGATGATGGCTCTGGGGAAAAAGGCGCTTCCTTGAAATGAACTTCTCAGGAGTACCATCGGGTGGTGCTGCCTTAAGCCCCAAGGGGGGGGGGGGTTCTAAAGTTGATCCTGTGAGGAGTCCGGACAAAACTAGTTCCTGAAGATTATGAGTAGAGTATACCATAGCAAAAGTCGTGTGTGCCGCTGAGAGCCAACAGTTACATGGACTTTTTCTGCGACGGCAACGTAACCCAGGATGTAACTGCGATCTATGGTATAACATAGCGAAAGTTGTGTGTGCCGCTGAGAGCCAACAGTCTGCGTTTGATTTTATATCGGCAGACTGCGACTTATGTAGGAGTGGAGGAGTTTCATTTCGACAGCGAAAATCAGAGGCCGCTGAGAGCCTGAAGTTACATGGACTTTTGCTGCGACGGCAACGTAACCCTGGATATAACTTTGATTTGTTGTGTGGGTTCCATGGCGTAATCGAGAAGCCGCGGAGAGCCTGCAGTTACATGGACTTTGCTGCGACGGCAACATAACCCTGGAATGTAACTGTGACCATGGATGGGGGTGATGATTTCCAGAGCATTCTCACCAAATATATATCCTCTATTTTCAAAAACTAATTTCTAAATTTTCAATAAAATTATTTTCCAAGTATTTTCACTGGGTGTTGAAAACGGGTCTGCTAAGAACTTATAGATTTTTAGTCGTACGCCTGATCAACGTATGACCGAATTTCTGTAAGAACAAGGATGGACTGATTGAGACATCGAGTTATAAAAGTATTTTGGCAATATTATATAGATTTCAAGGGTGTTTGAAAAATGATCAAAGAATAATTTTTCTAAAAATAAGCATTTTAATAAATTCTGGATTCGTTCCTTTTCGAGGACGAAAAGATTCTAAGGGGGAAGGAATGTGATAACCCGTACTTTAGATATCTGTTAATTGGATAATTATCTAATTTTTAAACATTTGAAAACGCTGATCTATAAGTTGTACAAATAAATCTGATAATAAATATTTATATCTGGATAAATATTTATTTGATAATCTCCTAATATAAATATTTAAATGGGGCAAAATTATTGTTTTCAAATAAAATTAAAAATATAGGATTTGTGTGGGTTATAAATGAATTGTGATTTGGAATTTGAATTTGAAATTTCAAACAAATACATTGAAAATATTACTTGAATAAATAGTTGTACGTTTAAAGAACATCATTTAATAAAACACAATTGATAAATATGTGTATAAATATTTATTAACCTAATACATAATTTATAAATTTTTAAACCCTGTGTTAATATAATACTTAAACTAATTAAATACATTATAACATGAAAGGAAAAAATTTACTAGTGTAAACATAGAAAAGAAAAATATACATTTAAAACAAATGTAAGAGAAATACATCATAAGCTTAACGCATGTTAACATTATTTACATGCAACAATAACATGTGTCACAATTTTACATTCATTTTCTTTTATTTTTCTTTTAATCATAAATCAAAATTATATGTCCTTCCCACTTCTCATTTCTTTTTCTTTCCATCTTCATTTTCAAAATCTAAGAACCTAAAAGCCTGTAAAACAATTTAAGACCAGATATAGAAATTGAAGCAAGAAAATTTAACAAACTAGAAAAGAAAAAAAATAGAAACTTGAGCAGCAATTCTTTCTACAAACCATTACAATCAAAAATCTGGAAGCTCAAAATAAGATCAGATTTCAATTCATCATCAAAGCAGCTAAGTCCTGATCTAAACTGGAAATTTAAAACAAACTGAATCAAGATCAATGATCAGATCTAAATCAAGTTGGCAGTTTCAGTTTCAAGCTGTGTGCTTCCTTGTTCATCATAAATGTGAGTAAATCTGCCTTTTTAAAGCCAAGTTTCTGGTTTATAACTGTCTACAATTGATGGTCGATAAGTGTCTCGATATAGTTGTTTGCATGGATTGCCTGAGTATAGGGTTTGATTTTTGCTGTAGATACTTTTGTGCATGTCTCTGTCTGGTCATAACAGACCCAATTACCACTTTAATACACTGATTATTTTTAACTATGCATGTTTGGATTATAACTTGTATGAGTTAGATTATAATAAAACCCAGATCAAAGCTTGTCTTTCAACACTGTGCATCATCAAACAAGTGAGTAACATAACCCAGCCTCCTCTGTTTTATTTTAAAATGCCTGTCAGTAATCTTTTGGAATTTAAAAGCTTAAGGAACAAAATATATGATGTATGTTTTAAAATGTGTATGCATGTTTGTTATAAGTTCTGAAACATATTTATATGATCTCTGTATATATATATCTGTATATTTGTAGTGGTTGAACATACACATCTATGCTGTTATGTTTTCCAGTTTACAGAGTTAAGATTAAATCAAAAATCAAAATTTCTTTTAATAAATCACTGTTAGGATTTGAATTTGGAACAGAATAGTTTGAATTAAACCCAGATCAAGTACTACAAATACATACAAGTATATCAGCTGATATTTTGCTTGCTTCAGAAAATAATAATAATACAGTAACAATTATAAATATTATGATAACATAAAATGTAAATTTACATTGATTCAAGTATGTGTCTTGAATTGTCTCTGGAATATAGGATTTTTAAAGCAAAAAAACATGATTTTAGTTGGGAATTCTGTGAGGAATCCTGGGTTAACCAGAAAATGGTTTTTGAGGAATTCATGGGGGTCGACGGCACCGGAAATGTCGGGGTTTGGGTTGAGGCAGGGATGATGATCAGGGATATCGGCAAAAATAGTCAAATGGTGTCTGAATCGTTGTGGTGAGCGGGCAAAGACGATCTAGGGTTTAGTTTGTGGTTGGGTTGAGGTCGATTCTCGAAGCAAACGTGTTACTGATGTTGAATCGATTTGGATTGGATGATGGTGTAAGGGAGCGTAAGGCTTTGGTGATGGTGGGGGTTCAACAGCGAGGTTTAATATGGTCAGAGTTGACGGCCGACGATGGTTTTGCAATCGGTTATGGGTTATCGTTTCAATTGAATTGCTCGTTTTGGTCTTGGCATCAAATCAGTGGTTCTGAAGGATGGGATTGTTTATCCTGGTCATGGGTAGTTGGGTAAAGGACGGAGGGATGATCGCCGTTGACCTGGAACATTGTGCATGTGCACACAGTCGAATTTGTGCAACTGGGTGACGTTTTGAGGAAGAAGGAACGCGAGGGTTATGTCGAGTAGAAAGAGTTTTACTCGAAGCGGTGTGTTATTTGTCTCGAGGTAGTGGTTATATGGTCTCGGGGTGTTTGGTTGTTCAGGTTTGTGAAGACCTGGCAGCATATAAGTCTTAATATTTTCAAATGGATTATTAATCGAAGTTTTACTCGAGTTATTTAAGTGTTTGCTCGAGTTACGATAGGTCAGGCTTGAGTGACTCAGGTGTAGCTCGAGTTAGCTTTGTTCAGGTTAGAATCCTGTATTGTTTTCAAAATTTAAACTAATTTTTTTTAAAAAGTATAAAGCAAGATTTAAAATATGTTTTAAATCTAGTTTTAAATTATGGATTCAAGTTTAATTTGAATAAAGTTTTTAAATTCAAATTTGTTTAAATTATTTGAAGGGGGTTTAGTGTTTAAAATGTTTTAAAAGAAATTTGAATTTAAATTGGAATTTGAGATATAAAGAAATGTTTTAAATAAAGTTTAAATCTGATTCAAATCTGAATTTGAATCTTTGTTTTGCAAATTTAAGTTTTAACAACTTTGAATGATAAAGTAAAATTTAAATGATTGAATAAAGGAAAAAGAAATTTGTTTTAAATTATTGTAAAATTTCTTTTATAAGAAAAGTATTCTTTATCATGTAAATTTAACGTTCTCAATTTTTTTTTAAATTTTTGTAGAAGATAAATTGATTTCATTTTAATTGAATTTAAAATGAAATTGAAATAAATTTGGAAATGAATATTTTCATATATCTCCGTGAATAATAATTTAACTATAGATAAGAAAAGGTTTTATCTTAAAGTTAAATTGGAATTTAATGATGGAAATTCATTTAATTATTAGAGTAATTAAATGACAATTAATTTATTTAATAAATTTAATGGAAAGGATAATTAATTATAGTGATTAAGGGTTACAACTTAAAGGTTTAAGATTAAATATTCTTAGAATAATTATCTTGTAATTTATGAATCATTAATTAAATAAGATTAGATTTTAATTAATGATTTGTAATTAATTAATCAAGTGATAAAGGATTAATTAAGTTATAGTTAACACTTAATTAATTAAATAATTAGGGTTAATTAATGAGCTATTAATGGATACTTAATTTGTAATCAATTATGATTAAAATACGAATTAATTATTAAATAGTTAATGAAGGTTATTAACTAAGGATTATTTAATAATTAATTTATGTGATTAATTTTAATCATTAATTAGATTAATTAAATGTGGTAGCGTAGGTTTAAAGGGTTAAACCAACCTTAGTGGATCTAACTCGAATTTGATTAAATTACTTATAATTAATCAAGGGATTATCAGAGATATTTAATTAAGAAGTAATTAATTTATTTGGTAAAGTAATTAAGGGTAGATAATTACTGAAGTTATTAATCAAGGGTGATTAATAATTATGGTTAGTAATTAATAAAGTAATTGGAGGTTAATTACCGTATTGGGTTAAGGATAATTAATTTATGAAATTAATCAAGGGTTAATTACTTAAATGTAATTAAAGGATGAATAGAATGATGTTGGAAGCCTTTGATTTATTGTTATTCCTAATATGTGGTTTGTGATGCTATGTGAAAGGATATGTTTGATTTAAATTATGAATACGTGGTTATCTATTGATGATGAATTACTTTGACATCCTGTATTAAAGGTAGAATTGTATTTCACTTGAATAATCTAAGTTAACTTGACAATGGTTTCGAAGAGACCGGAGTCGGGTATTAGAGAATACCCGAAACCACTTCGATTCTTTATTGATATGTGAAATCAACAGGATGGTATGGAATGATTTAAATGAATTTGTCTGTTAATCTAAGTTCTGGTATTAGATATTGATGTGTGATATCATGATGTCTATAACAAATTGTGAATTTGAAAATTTAGACGAGTACCCGGGTTTATATAAGTGTTATGCTTTTGTATTCCTTATTAGATGGGTTTACTCACGCTGGTTTCCAGCCTGACCCGGGTGTTACTTTGATGTAATGCTCGGGTCGGACCGAGTATTACAGATTTCTAGGTAAGGACGTTCTGGAGCTCAGGAGGCGAGCTGGATGGCAGGGACGTATGGAGAGTTTCCACTATGATATTATATATATCTGAGATATGTTAAATTGAATCTGTCCAATATTGTGTAAATTGTTGTAACTCTGATATATCAATGAGAATTGATAGATACAGTTTCTCTTTCTATAACTGTTATTATTATGAGATATTATATTTTGATCCGCTGCGAATGTGAGGTTTCTGTGTCTTGTTCTTGTTTCTTCTTCTTTCTCTTTCTTCTTTCTAATTATCTAGAATTTTCGGGATTGGAAATTCCGGGTTGTTAACAAGTTGATTCTAATCCCATTTAAAAGTCCTCACGGTTATGCGTGGTTAGAAGATACATGAATTCATTTTTTTTAAAAAAAAAATTAGAATACTACTAATCTCATTTAAAAGTCCTAACGGTTATGAATGGTTAGTAGATATTCAAATTCCTGATATAGATATACCACAAATAGATACAACTGTATGGTTTTATATGATGACATCATTCCCATCATTCTAAAAGTGGAATATGCGTCTAACAAAATATTTATGATTTTTGTTTGATTTTTTATTGAAATTTAATATTTATATTCAATTGAGTTTTAATGTTGAATTAATATCGATCACTTTATCTCTATTTTCTCTAACACTATTATTCTTTTGCTGATAACAAGAGGGGGAGAGAAAAGTTAAGATTTTGTCAAATAAAATCAAGTAAAGGTCAAATAATTTTCCATTTGCATCTAGGCTCATTTGCATATTTTTATTTGTATGCCTATATGTAGGGGGAGCTTTATGTAGAGAGGAAGCATTTAAATAGGGGGAGCAATTACGATATATCTATAGATCAAATACATTTAACATATACAAAATCTTAAATATATGTTTGTTATCATCAAAGGGGGAGATTGTTGAATATGCGATTATATGATTTTTGTTTGATGATAATAAATATATGTACATTCATTTAAATGTATTTGTTAATTTACTATTTTATTTTCACAGATTAAATAAATATTTGTTGAATAAAATAAATTACGCAGAATTTGAATTCAAACAGAAATTTTATTCAAACAAATATTTATTACAATTTTGAATAGTACAAATTCAAGCTCTCACTATATATATACAATTTTGATTCTAATTACATCACAATTCAATTTACATAAATTCCTCACTGCATATCACTCACACTCGTAGTTTATTTTCAACTTCATTCCAGTTAGAATCCAGCATCTGAGCAATCTGCAAAAATATACACTAACGCAGTAAAATTGGAAAAGAAATATTTTTGCAATATAAAATAAAATGTGAATTTTGAAAATAATATTTGCCTCAGTTATTTGGGTTGTTCGTCATCATTTAAATTTGAATTCATCATACACGAACAGCTTGTGACATACACAATGTATCACTGTATATGCCACAAGGCCATGCACATCGAAATATACACTTGATTGATTTACAGGGACAAGTGAGCACGGGTCAAACCCAAATGAAAAGCCGGGTTCAACTCACGTGCAATAAAATAAATGTCACAACTTTTAGCACAAGGTCAAATCCGAGCTTCAAGCTGGATACAACTCAGGTGAAATTTCGAAAAATAAACAAAATGCAAAGGTCAAGTCACTACTCAACTCAATGCATCAACCAAAGTCAAGACAACATAAAGTCTGCAACTCAAACTGCAAGTTCAAAACAATGACACAGAAGTGCAGCCACAAATGTTCACTGACTCGAAGGAGCAAACATATAGAACAAAGGATAGTGCAATGCAGACATGTTAGCCAGACCACAAATCCAAACCAAGTTCAATAATCAAAGCATCATCAACAAAGTGAAACTGCAAATGTCACAAAGGCTCGAGGCTATCAAATACACAGTGCAAAAGATGAAGGCATACACCTGTGCCGACACACAATAAAACACTACATGGTCAAACCAAACTATAATGAACAAGGTTAATTCATGTGACAGCAATGCACGCTTGACTACATGATAAACAAAGCTGCAAGACCAATATTAAACTACAACCGGCCTCTACATCAAATAGCAAATCTAGTGCAACTTCAATCCAAACCAAACACAATACAACTGAAATGCAAACTGTCTCGAACAATAAATGAACATCACATGAAACAAGACACAGGACAGTGAACAATGAAGTACAAAGCTTGCATTGATGAACATGTGTACATATGGTGATACAACAAGTTTATGTGGATATGCAAGTAGTGCAAGATCAAATGCCACTAGACAAACGAACCAGTGAATATCAGGTGCACATGCATGTCAAAGTACAAACTGCACATGAGATAGCAAGCTACATGAAGACCAGCGAATAAATGAAACATCATGTATACGTATACGCAGCTTGAATAAGAATACATCAAGTCACGGTCCAAACCAGTAAACACCGTGAAGCCATAAGGTTCCAAATAACCAAAGTCAGGTAATACGAAGAACAGAATCATTATCACAGCACCATGACCGAAGTCAACAAAGTACCAGATGTTTCTAAGCCGTGATGGCCATGAAAGAATTCAATCGAAACCATGATAATAAAGCAACGAAAATATAGGAATTAAAAAGGTCAGAAATCATCACAAGCATCTATACAATATCGAATAGCCGAGGAGAATTATTGAAAAATTCAAATGATTTTATACGAATGCAAAAATAGGAATTCGAATCCTATATAAACCCATTCATCATCGGCTTTCAAAATCATCGAGTTCAAGTATGAAAACATTAAAGCACAAAAGCATAAATTACATACTGAAGAAAAGATAGAACTCGATCAACAAAGCAGCCAAAGTGAGCAACGAGAAAAGAACGATCAAAGCTACTCACGAATTATCCACGCGATCGATCAACATAAAACAGGCGCTTCAAAAACCCTAATTTGGATCGAAGGACGAAAGCCCTAATTTAGATCGAAGGACGAAGCCGCCACAAGAAACAATCAGCAAGCCAAGTGGAATAGCATAGAATCGATCAAGATAGATCGGCACTTCAAAAAGCCCAAAATCTCAGATCTGAGAAAGAACAAAGTTGAAGCCACCATATTTTCTTCTCACAAAAATAAGAAGAGGACCGGGCTAAAATAAAAAGGAAAAGAGAATAGGGCCGGCTTATTTATTTTAAAGTGATTGAGTTTAAATTTTAGGGCTTTGTTTTAAAAGGTTTTAATATTAGTTTTTATTTGTTTTAATTTCAAATTTTTTTTTAACCGTTGTATTGTCTAGTCGTGTGACTAGGGGACAAACTACGTGGCATAGTTTGAGAATTCGCAACTCAGTGGCTGAGTTGTGGCAGGGTTTTGAGCGTAGAGTTAGATTAGTCGATAGAAGGTGTCGTGAGTTTTCGTGTGTAAGCGTCCGACTATCTAATTTCTAGTAGAAACCTTGGGGGCAGCACATATGTAGGGTTTTGCCGAAGCTGGGTAAATTCTGTGTCGTTCTATTTCTGCAATTTATTATTCTGCTATTTTTCTATGCTGCTATTATTCTGTGATCTGTGTTGAAATTATTTACAAGCTTCCGCAATTAATTTTTGTAATTATACCATCACCCTATTCACCCCCTTCTAGGGTGAAATCGATCCTACACCTAAGTCACACGCGTTCATTTTTTTCATAAGCGAAAATGCAAATAAAAGATAAAAGGAAGCCTGGCCATTTGTAGGAAGATAAAAAGAGAAAATTCGAGTAAAGCTTAGGATTCAAGCTAGAAGAAATCAGTCTCAATCAATCTCCAATTTCCCTATCCAATCTAAGGTGAATAATAATCACAACATCTCTATTGTGATTTTTATACGACCATTGATTTTTGGATTTACGGGTAAATTTATTTTATGATGTATTGGATGATGATATGCTTGATTTTGAATGAGTGGTAGAGTCAAATAAGGTTGTTTGCATTGATAATAACGGTTTTAAGGGTAAGCCCATATGATATGATTTTATAATGCCATTGGAAAATTTTATGTTACGAGAAACGTGATTTTAGAGTTATTTTTTAATTTTGATAGTTTTCTAAGCCATGGAAAGATAAATATGAATTTTCAAAAGATAATATGGTTATTTGGGTTTATAAATTTATTTCGAAAATTATATTGAGAATTTGGGTCTAACATTTTGACATGTTAGACAACATGATTAAAGTGAATTTTTGGTATTTTTAAGGATTTTTCCTAAGTGATTTGCAATGGAAATGTAATTATTTTAGAAGAGGGACTTCTTTGGAATATCGATTTTTGCTGAATGGAACAGGTTATTTGTTAATATTATTTCAATTTTTAGATTTGAGAAAATGCAGCAAATAATTGTAAAATAATTTGAATATTCAAGGTAACCAATCAAATGTTTACATGTGGGCAAGTTAGTTACAAAATGTTTACTCGTTTGGTAAAAAAGCCTTCTACTTAGAACAGTAGGTTCCGCCTCCTTTGGTAGTAACTTTCGACCTAGAGTTTTTGCCTTTAACCTAGTTGAAACCTTTTTAGTTGAAACCACGAAACCAATGCACATTGTGTCACCTAGTTGGTATGCAGTGGCTTGAAGAAAGGCAGAAGGTAGGGTGTCGAAACATAGCTTCCGAAGGTGTCAATACCTCTGTTTTGTTTTTTTTTATAAAAAAGCACTTTCCTGTTTACAAAAGAGTTTTGAAATAGTCGAAACCTATGCTTGTGAAAGGGTATTTCAAAAAAAGCTTTCGAAGGAGAGCTGCTGCCTTTTTAAAAAGTAACTAGCTTTCGAAGGAGTTACAAAGTTTTCAAAGTGATGCTTTTGGAAAGGGTAGTTTCGACCAAGTCGAAACCCTTATGTAATTTTAAACCTTTCCATGTTATGAATATATTAATGCTTTCGAATGGTACAGTTTGTTTTTATAAGCCACTTCCTATAGCTTTCGAAAGGGGTTACTGGTTTCTAAGGCAACTGTTTCGAAAGGTGTTTCGAAGCAAACCTTCAATTATTTTGCCCAGATGGTTTATGCTTCCGAAAGAATGTTTTCAACACCATCATGTTTACCCAAATAATTTTATGAGATAAAGAATGGTTTGGAAAGAGATGCTTTTGCTTATGTTCATTTTAATTCAAAATGATATTTTAAATATAAACCCAATGGCTACGGAAGGTATACATCCAATGGTTTCAAAAGGGGTACCTTCTAATAGTTACGAAGCTATGCTTCTATAACTAAACGATAATGCTTTGATACAAGCGAAAGTTTTGAAAGAAAGGTTTTAAAGTGTTTGAAAGGCGGGAGCCTAATGTTTTGAAGATTAATTTAAATGCTTTTTGAAGGAGTTCATCCAATGAAGTCGAATGCAGTGGTTATAAGGTGTTGAAATGTTTTGCAACCCAAAGTCATTTTTAAAGGAAAACCCCATGAATAAATAAAGGATTTGTTTGGAATGATTTTTAAGAAGAATATTCCCTTGATAAAATTATAGGTTAAAGGAATTAACCATGTTTTATACGAAAAATATTTCAATAACATTAAACCCACAAGAGTGGTATGGTATTGTTATTATGTTTGCTTCTTCAAGTATAAATATATTCACATGATAAAGGAGCTATAACTGCATTTTAGGGATAAAGGGGTAGAAGAACCATCTAGGTTAACCTAGTAGTAATATAAATTGATTAAACTCCTGAATGAGTATATTTGCATCCAAGAAGTCAAGGAGACATGAATATAGGATTCCTAAACCTTGAAGTTGTATGGGAGACAGATTCATAGTAAACCCATGAAAACTACGATTTGGAAGTTATTGGATTAATCAATAGGTTTATAGTGTTCCCATGAAAACTATGCGTTTAAAAGTTGTTATCAGGGGACAACTGGTTTTTAAAGTACCCATAAAAATATATATGAATTAAGTATTGACATTAATCAATAGGTTCCTAGTCAACCAATGAAAACTAAGATAAGAAAGAAGTTGTTGGAGACATCGATAGGTTCCTAGTCAACCCATGAAAATTAGAATAGGAAAGAAGTTATTGGAGGCATCAATAGGTTCCTAGTAAATCCAAGAAAACTAGGATGAGAGAGAAGTTATTGGAATGACCAATAGGTTCAAGGGAACCCATGAATTAATTAAGTTAATTAGCAGGGTCCTATAGGTTCTTAGTGATCCCATGAAAACTAGAAATAGGACAGGGTGTCTGTTAAATTTGAAAAGGCTATTAGTAAGCCCATAAAAACTAAAAGGATAATAGTGACCGGAGAAACTATGAATATGACAGGGAGTCAACAACCGAGGATGGGAATCCAAGATGTTTATATGTATGCATATCGTCGTAATATTTTGAATTGCTATGTTTTAACCATTGTGGTTGTAGGAGCACAATATATGGTTTTATAAATATTTTAGGATACTTGTAAGGTGAAAACCCATTCCTACTAGATATCTAATTGGATTGATATGTTAGATTATTATTCATAACAGCCTTATTGTCTGACTCGAAGTTTTTTTCCCCTTGAACTCTCAGGTACTCAATTGATTTTGAGTAGTTTGAGGTTTAGGGTTTCCATGTTCTCTTCTTAGCGAATTAAGCTTCCAAAGGCGTGTAGGAGGCAGTTAGTTATTTAGAATTTTCTTTTTCCACTGTGTATTTCAGATGTAGAGGAAGACTTAGCTTTATATATACTCTGATCAACCAAGTGGGCATCTTCATATGTCACTCTTGGCGTATGTGTAATAATTATATTTATTTGAATGTGGTTAAAGTTTGTGGGATTATGTAATGAACAACAAATATTTTGAATGGAATGTGGAAATGTGTTTTGATTTGTTAAGTTTTAGTTTGACATTCTTGTGATCTTTGTATTAATGTATCTAACACCGCTATATTTGGTCGTCGAGGATTAATAACTATGAATGACTGCAGCATCTGTCGCCGTTTGTTTTCGGCCTCCAAGTAAAGGGATGTTACAGCTGTCCCATTGCCGATTCTATCGCTGACACCCTTAAGGATATTGAAAGTTGCAAACGAAAGAAGGATTCTAACAACCTGTCTAGTCCATTGATTCCTCGTCTATGTAAAAAGGCAAACTTGATGAAGATCAAACACTGGCTTCTATTTCCGAGGAACCGAACGTAGCTATAGCTACCATTAACCAAGATTCCAGTGTTATTGATTTAAGCTTACCAGACCAAAATACTTAGTACCAGGCATACCTCACACTCCGAGTCCTGTTATAGATATAATGGATCCCTTATCTGCAACTTCCTTATAACGTGGTACTAGGACTTGGGCCTGAATACTCCTCCTACCGAATTTCTTCCCTGTGAAGCTTCGGCCAACCCATCCCCTTAGACTTTGATAATTTTGTTCGTTCGGTTATCAAATCCCCATTCGTGCCTTCTTTAATACCACTGCAACCTTCTACCTTTTCCAGAGATCATCTTCACATTCATTTTCAACAACCTTTTGTGGTAGGTATCTTTATCTCTCTGGCGACTTATATCATTTAATTAAATAAAAAATTCAATTTATTTTTCTTTCATCATTTTTTATAAACATAGGTGGCTAAGCACATGTTCTTTCTTCAACAAGCCTCTCATGAATCTATTAATAAAGTGCCGAATTTCAAAGAACATATTTCAATGTTGACACATAAAGTTGGGTCCCTTGAGAGCTAATTCCTTGAAGTCACGACAAAGAGGGATGAGGCTACTACTAAAATAGATAAATTTGCCTTCAAGTTGGATGAAGAAATAGCGATTGAGGAGAGGGTGAAATTTCTAGCTAAGGCACTTGAGCAAGCCAGAACTGAAAATACTCAAACGGCTACACAAGTTACAACCTTAAAGGATAAACTAGAAAGCAAGGAGGCTCCACTTATCTATAGATAACAATAATGATGTTAAAAAGAAAGTCTCCCTCTTTATAAAACAAGCCCTCCCTAAAATAAAATAGCAATTTTATGAGAAGGCTATCTTCATCGCTTGTTTTGATAATATTGAAAATTATATAAAGTTCGACCTCCCTTCACTGCTGAAACTAAATAACAAGTGCAATAGGAAATTTGACCTCGAATTTTAGAGAGTTTTTAGGTTATTAGAAGATGAGCTCCCAGAAGAAGAAATCATCGATCATCAAAAACTACCGTCTTTTGATAATCCCCTACTCGATGAGGACAGGAATGATTATGATGAGTGTTAACGCTAGAATTTGAACGCTAACACCCCGGTGTATGAGTTATAGTTGTGAAAGCACCACTCGATAGCTCGGGAACAGATTACAAGCAGATAATAGCAGAAAAGTAGTAAACAACAACAATTTTATAGTGGTTCGGCTTAAGGGTATAGCCTACGTCCACTTTAAGTACTTTTATTGATGATCTTGTTACAAGCTGATACAATTCTTCCCAAGTTCAATACACTTTGAATTACAAGAGACTTAGAACAAGTAGCCTAAACTTCGATGAAGATGAGAGTTTTCGAATCCATGTTGGATGTATGTAATCTCTTCTTGAAGTTGTTTGTAGCGTTCTTAGTGTCTTGAGAGCTTCAAGTGTTAGATTGGTTCGGAATGCAGCAGAGTATCGGCGCTTGAAGAGAGTGAGCCAAAAGTCCTTTACTAGTTGGAGTTAGGGTCATATTTATAGGCATTTTTTAGAGTTAGGTCGTTGGTCGTGGCCGACCTAAGCAAGGTCGTAGGTCGTGGCCGACCTAAGCAAGGTCGTAGGTCGTGACCGACCTAAGTATGGTTGTAGTCAACCTAAAGAGTATTGGTGCTTCCTTCCTTATGCTGATTTGCACAAGTCCTAGGTCGCGAGCGACCTATCCCCCTACGGCATAGTATAGTTCAACTCCTTTACTCTGGCATTTAGGTCGCTAACGACCTATCCTAGGTCGTGAGTAATTTCCTGCATCCATAGTTAATCTTAAATCGTTGAGTTCCTTAGGTTGCGACCTTCCTTAGGTCGAAGCACTCCGCTAGGTCGTGTGAATTCTATAGGTTGCAGCCTTCCTTAGGTCGCGGAGCTTCATAGGTCGGTGGACAGTTAGGTCGCATAAAATCTTTAGGTCGCTTGCTTGCTTATCTGGTTAGGTCGCGACAATCCTTAGCTCGCCAGGTTACTTTAGTAATTAGATCGTCCCCTTTTTTAGGTTGCTTGTTCTTTTAGGTCGTGGCCTTTTTGGGTCGCTGCTGCCTTTAGGTCGAGACAGTCTTAGGTCGCAACACTTTAGGTCGCAGCTACTCTTAGGTCGCGGCCTCCTTTAGGTCACAGCTCTCTGTTAGGTCGCGAAGCTTGATAGGTCGCTCTCCTCTTTAGGTCGAGCCATCTTTAAGTCGCTAGACCATTCCTATAGTTAGGTCGTTCCATGTCTTTAGGTCTTAGGTCGCTAATGAAGGGGAGTTAACATTTGCCCCTCGAAGTATACGCCTAGGCCGTAGGTTGTGTGCTTCGACCTTCTTAACTCGTGCTCTGATGAGTTGTTAGGTCGCAAGCGACCTATTGAGGAAACCGGGTCGTGCGTGTCGATTCACATTTTACTCCTCCGGGGTATAAATAGCTTAGGTCGTTCCTTCTTCATCTCATTTCTTTTAATATCTCATTCGGCCATTAACAGAATCTTGTGATTTCGAGAGCAATTCTGAGTTTAATCGTCCACCGATTCATTCCTTCTATCATATTGCGTAAGTATACTTAATCTCTATCCATCTCGCGATCATCATTGAACCACGAATTTCCATCTCCGAACCTCATAACAATTTTGTATGCCGCGTTTCATCTTTTGAGTCAAGTCGTGGTCGATTTTGATCGCCATTAGTTGTAATTCATGAAAGCACAGTAGTGAGTTGAATTCGTGATTCCTGTGAACATGGTAGTATATCGGATTTGTGATGAGTTTGAGGCGATTTGGGTTGGATTCTTGGGTAATTCGTGACGATGTAGGAGGAAGATGGTCAATTATGGTGTTTCGAACTAACTGGCTTACAAATTTGGAGGAGATGAGGAAGGTTCCAACGGGTTAACGGGTTAATGGATTTTTAGCTACACGGGTAATGGAGGAGATGATGTGGCAGCGTGTGAGTGGAGGATCGACCTTAGGGTGGTCTGCTTGAATATGAACCATGCGACCTAACTTCTTAGCGATCTAACTTTGTAATGACCTAAGTTTTTGCGACATTTGTTTTAGGTCGCGGCCGACCTTAGACTTAAATTCCTGTGACACAGAAGTTAGGTCACTGCCGACCTAGTACTTGGATGGTTTGCACATGAACTTTAAACCGAACGACTTAACAGCTTAGCAACTTATCACCTTTGAATGACTGCATAGGGACTTAACACATCAACGACCTATCTTTTGCGATATAAGCTTTAGGTCGCGGCCGAGTTAGGACTTGACCGATTCGCATCATTTTGACATAAAGCCTTGAACTCTTTTATTTGCACAATGCGTCCTAATGAAGCCCCGACCTATGCTAGGTCGCTGGACGACCTAAGACTTGTGAAATTTTGTGAAGACTTGGTTGAATTGTTTGAACTTGAATTCTGTTGCACTTTGTTGTAGATTATCTCTAATGCTAATAACCTGTTAAACATAATATTTGCAGAAAACTGGGACGAATATACTGCCGTTGACTGCCCACATCGAATGGCAGATTAGTCGATAAAGAGTAATTAACTTAAATGAACTGTGTGAACGAAATGCTGTGAACCAATGAATTCAAGTGAAGTGTTAAAGCAAAACTAAAATATCCAGTTAAAGCTGATTCGTTCGCATTAACACTACACTTGAGATCAATATTAACAAGTTCTGAAATCTCATAGTCGACTAATTGTCAACTAGTTTGATTTCAGTTATGTTTGCTTTCCTCTTTTTTTTTTATTTTTTTATTTAGTTTTGCACAACACTTCACACTTTTTAGGAAACGTGCACCTTCTCATCTGAACATCCAGTCACTTATGTAGAATGATGTCTCAACAAGAAGAGATGATAGAACACGCTGGAGGGGTTTTCCCGATTGCTATTCCACTAGAGAATCCTCTGGAAAGAACTCCTACCCTCTTGAAACAGCGGGCGCTTAATCAATTATGCGTTCAATTTGGCATTGCCGAGGCAGAAGTTTTACTCCCTGGACCAAATGATTCTGCTGATAGACCACCTTACGGTTTTGTTGCCATTAATCGACAAATGTGCTCGAGTGGAGCAATTCCTCCTTTTAATGAATTTCTCCGGCAAATCCTCCTTCGACTGACGATCTCTCCTTTCCAGCTGCACCCCAATGGCTATGCTATTTTGATGGGATTGTGTGTTCTGTTCAGGAGGACTCTTGATCGTCTTCCGAGTTTTGAGGAAATCTGTTACTTGTGCACTTTTGCGAAGAACAAGGACCATCCTTCAATTGTACTTGTAAGAGGTGCGAGGAACCGCAAACTTATTTTGGATTTGCCGGAAAGTGCACATGGTTTCCTGAATCAATACTTCTACATTCGTTGCCCCGCAGAATTTTACGCAGACTGGAGAGTAGGAAGTGAGATCTTTTTTCTTTAATTTTATTCTAAGTTTTACCTGGTTCGTATTGCTAGATGCTGATTCCATTCCTTATTTTTACAGCACTTCCTCCTCCTTCTAGAGATTCCAGCCATAAGTCAGTTTTTGAAAGGCTAAGCACTGTGGCTGCTGAAGAAAGAAGCGCAAAATTTCTATTAACAGAAGAACTTCTTCATCAGTTTGAGCTTCTACATCCTTCTCGTTCCACTCAAATACATGAAGTTCCAACGGAGGTTCCTGATTCTCCGACGAACACTCCTGATGCCCCAGTCTCCACTAAAGAGCACTTGCAGGGAGGAACCTCTATAGAAACTTCACTAGTTAAGTGTTCAATTCCGAAAGATGTTGCGGGGCCGTCTGACATGTCTGTACTTGCCCCAGTTACTGAAGAGGAAGAACCCCCTCGATCTACTAGTGAAGGAGTTAAGAAAGCAAGCTCCAAAAAACAAGATGGCGATGATGTTTTTGAGGGGTTGAGCGATTTAATTGTGACATCTCAAGAACTTTTCAAAAATGATGTTTCTAAAACTGTCACTTCTGTAATCGAGGCGACATCTTCTTTACAACAAATGTCAACTCCTCCTACTCAAGTTATCACTACCTCTATTCCACAGAGTGGTTTGTGACTCGATGCGCGTAGTTTACACGTTACACGACACTTTGGATTTCTCATCACTTCTACGCACTTATCTTCTTGTATTTTAAAGATTCATAAAGCTTATTATTTTTATTCCAGATTCTCCTATGGGGCGCAGCGGCTCGTACTATGATGATTTCCAGCGCTACGGGAGGCGTAGCCAGTATGATTACAGGCGTTACCTCCCTTCTTACAGAGAATCGGATGAAGAGAGGGCCATCAGGAAAGCCGACGAGAGACGAGCACATGAAGAACGTCGTCGAAGGGAACAAGAAAGACATGATCTTCCCTACAGAGATGATGATACCCAAAAGAGAAAAGCTCATGATGAGAGAGGAAAGTGTCACATAGACGATTCTTCTAGCAAGCGGGCTAGACTTACTAAAGAAACAACTCCTTCAGCTTCTGAACATATCCCTGCTCAATCTCCTGCTCCCGTTCGCTCCGACATTCAAGCAATCATCAACCGGCCCGCATACCAAGTCGGGCAAGGTCCTCCCACCCTTCAAAGTCGATTTCCTCAGTGGTGCCTGAGAGGGGTTCGATTTGATCTCGACTTGGTTCCTCTCGACAAACCGGCTATGCTGCGAAATCTTGATACTGTCAGGACCGATATTGAAAGAATGTCGAACTGGCAAAAACTTGTCGACGAACTTCAGAGGGTTAACCGAGCCAATCTCGAGGCCATGCTAACAATGGAGAACGATAAGGCTGAGTGGCAGAAGACTCTCGAACAACATGACGCCGAAATGAGAAGTATTGCTTCCTACAATGAAAAGCTGGAAGCGGAAGTAGAAAACCTTAAGGAAGAATTAGCTACTTCATCTACTTTCCATTCTCAAAAGGAGAGCATGCTTCAGCAACAAGTACGAGATGCGCATGCTAGTCAAAGAGCAGTCGAAGATAAGCTTGCACACAAGGAAAAGGTCATAGAAGAATATCGTGCTGAAACTGTACAACTGCGAGAAAAGACCGGCTCACAAAGCTTGGAGATAGAGTTGTTAAAAACTCGACTTGCTATGGCCGAAAAGGAGCGCGACGAAGCTGTTGCTGGTAAACTTGCGGCCGAAGAGGCTCATCAAGCAACCAAAGCTGATATTAGCTCCACATTTTGGGACGTGGCAGCCTTGCCTTTCTTGGCCCCAAGTATGAAATCACACTGGCTGAAGTTTGGAAGGCAGCACTTGATATGCTCGGTGGTAAAGGTGCTGGATATGCTGAGTCAGCCCTTGAAGAGCATTATCTTGATGATGAAGCCCGCGCCGCTCTTGCCAAGGGAAAAGAGCAGCTTGCCAGAGCGCGGGCAGGGACGGCGGAAGAGGAGCGTTCTGAAAAAGAAGTACCGCCTACTACCTCTGAACGTCCTCTAGTTTCTCCCAAGGTGGACATTACAGGCTCTAGTGCTCATTCGCCGCCTCCTACAAGAATCGGGGTAATTACCCCTACTGATGAAGAGGCTTTGGAGGACATTGGGGCTCAGAATTATGAGATTGAACTGACGAAGCCAACATCTTCAGGTAATTTCGACATTGGTCCGATTCAGGTGGATTACCTGCTTATTCCTCAAAAATTTGATGAGCTTCTCGATTACCTCTTGAATCTCGATGAACCCATATCTCCCTTCTTTCGGGAAGATACTAACATTTTCAATTTCTCTTCTTCTGCAGTTGAAACAACAAGTGCCGTGCAGACTTCGCCTTCTCTGGTTATTCCTCCTCCATCTCTTCAGGTGACTCCTCCTTCTGCTTCACAACCTGGGTCACAAGAGGAGAAAATTGAGGCTCTTCATGGCTTGGATGACCCTATTGCTTCGCAGGAGCAAAAAGATGAGGGACTCGAAGGAGGCGAGATCTCTCCGGAGCGGACTCCTTCTAACGACGTAGTTTTGTCCGCTCTCGTTACTCCGGGGAGTGAGTCTTCTTCGAAGAGAAGAAAGAAGCATGGGACATCGAAGAGGAGGGGGAAGAAAATTATCACCACTGAAGAGGAACCGGAAATTGCACCAGTTGCACCTCCCTCCCCTTCTTCCCTTATGCCTTCAGACCAACCTGAAAGACCTGAAAAGCTAACCATTCGGCCGGGTAAAGGGTCTAAAGGCGGCAAGAAGAAATGAAGAGTTGAGCTTTTTGATTCCTTTTTTGTGTAATGGTCGGATGTTGTGCAGGCACCGGCCCCTGCTTTTTATTTTGAAACCTGTATCTGCAATATCTGCAATTGAATAAAATGATTCTTTATTTGTAAAGACTTTTGTTTGAATTTGAGAATGCATTTATTATTCATTTTTGCACAAGTTTATTTATATGACATTGCGGTGAGCTTGTGGTATGTTGTTTGAGCGTACTTTACCGACGTAGCTATACCACTTTGTATGTAACTATACCATGTTGCCCCTATACCATGAGCTTACTGCAATATCGTATACTTTGAGGGGACTTGCACTCTCGTTTTCTAAAGAATAATTACTTCATTCTCGAAGAGAATTTTCGTAGAGTGCAACTTCCTTCATATAAGTTTCTACGCTTTGTCCTTCGAAGAAATCACTTTTTCCTTTTGCGTATGTATACATTTTGCCAAGTGAATTCTTCTATGTGGTAAAGCGGACCTCTGAATGTACTTTAACTTTTTTCCCCCCTTCTTTTTTTTAGAATAGGTAAATCGCTCTTCCTTTGAAAGTTAAAGTACGCTCTTGATGAAAATTTGTGCCTCTGAGGAGGGATTTTTTCACGTTTCAACACTTGGAAGTTTTATTTCAATCTTGGTGAAACGTGTTCCTCCAAAGAGTTGTGCCTTTGAAGAAAGCCTTTTCACGTTTCAACACTTGGAAGTTTTATTTCAATCTCGGTGAAACGTGGGCTTCTGAAGAGGTCTTTCTTTTTAATTGTGTCCCCGGGAGGGGGTTGTACCTCTGAGGAGGGATTTCTCACGTTTCAACACTTGGAAGTTTTATTTCAATCTTGGTGAAACGCGTACCTCCAAAGAGTTGTGCCTTCGAGGAAAGCCTTTTCACGTTTCAACACTTGGAAGTTTTATTTCAATCTCGGTGAAACATGGGCTTCCAGGAAGGTCTTTATCTTGTTTTGCATTTCAACTTTGGTGAAGTAAAATTCCGAAGGGCGGTTGTTACACTTCAACTCCTGGCGAAATGTGCCTCCGAAGAGGGCTTTTATTTTGTTTGCATTTCAACTCTGGTGAAGTGTAATTCCGAAGAGCGGTCATAACACTTCAACTCCTGGTGAAATGGGCCTCCGAAGAGGGCTTTTATTTTGTTTGCATTTCAACTCTGGTGAAGTGTAATTCCGAAGAGCGGTCATAACACTTCAACTCCTGGTGAAATGGGCCTCCGAAGAGGGCTTTTATTTTGTTTGCATTTCAACTCTGGTGAAGTGTAATTCCGAAGAGCGGTCATAACACTTCAACTCCTGGTGAAATGGGCCTCCGAAGAGGGCTTTTATTTTGTTTGCATTTCAACTCTGGTGAAGTGTAATTCCGAAGAGCGGTCATAACACTTCAACTCCTGGTGAAATGGGCCTCCGAAGAGGGCTTTTATTTTGTTTGCATTTCAACTCTGGTGAAGTGAAATTCCGAAGAGCGGTCATAACACTTCAACTCCTGGTGAAATGTGCCTCAGAGAGGGTTTTCATCGCCTGGAAGTTACTCTCTCATGGTTGGAGGGTCATGACTTCTCCAATCTTTTTTGTTGAGTAGAGAACTTTCTTTTTTGTGGCGTATGACCCATTAGAGGTCTTTATCCTCCGAAGAGTTGTGCCTCCGAAGAGGACTTGTGCTGCCGATGATGGCTTTGGTTGTTCCTCTGTTCACTTGCTTATGCCTTTTCAATGATCCTCTGCCCCTTCTTTTTTTTTTTTTTTTTTTACAAGTAACTTGTTTAATCCAAGGAAGTGTGCTTCATTGTCAGGCAATTTCGTGAGAACGAGCACTAGCTTCTTAATTGGATGTTTGTTTGTTCAAATGATCTCAATTTATTAGCAAAGACCCGTTTCTGTCGAAATCATAGGCCGTTCAATTGAAGTACTTCCTATCTAGGATTTGAATTCGGGGCTCTTGTGACTTGAAATTTGGCGAGAATCACTTGGTCTTTTTATGTGCAAGTTTCACTTCCATTGTCTGCAAAAATTCAAATCGACATTTCAGCAATACATTCTATGTACTTTTTATATCGAAAATAAAGCAAACATGTAATAATAATAAGGAACACAAGATTTATAGTGGTTCGGCCAGGAAATTGGGCCTACATCCACTTTATATTCTTTCATTATTTACTTGCATCAGTTTTACAATTGCTTTCAATTACAAGAATCATACATTCATAATTCTTTTTACAACATTTCAACAAAATTTTCAAGTAAAGTATGGACGCAAATGGTTGCTGTTCCATGCCCTTGGAATTTGATCTCCTTCAACAGTGGTGAGTTTGAATGTGCCGTCAAGAAGCTTCTGACCTATTACATATGGTCCTTCCCAATTTGGCCCAAACACACCTGTCGCTGTCATAATTCTCTTCAGGACTAGGTCTCCAATCTCAAAGCTGCGTTGGCGAACTTTGGAATTGAAATGTCTGGCTATTCTTTGCTGATGAGCTGCAATTCTGAGATTAGCCTCATCTCTTTTTTCATCAAGGAGATCTAGCGCTTCAAGCTGTAGCTTTTCGTTTTCTGCTTGATTGAAATGGATTCTTCTGTGTGAAGGGACCTCTATTTCTACTGGAATCATTGCTTCTGACCCGTATGCCAATGAAAACGGGGTGTGCCCAGTCGCAGTTTTGTGAGTGGTTCTGTATGCCCATAGTGCCAGTGGTAGCTTATCGACCCAACCGCCTTTTGCTCTTTCAAGTTGCTTCTTGATGGTTGACTTAATAATTTTGTTCACGGCTTCCACTTGCCCGTTTGCCTGCGGATGAGCTACTGCTGAGAAGCTTTTCCGGATTTTGAATCGCTTGCAAAAATCTTGGAATTCTTCACTTTCAAACTGAGTTCCATTGTCTGTAATTATTTTTTGAGGCACCCCGTATCTGCAAATGATGTTTTTAGTCGCAAAACTTATCATCTTCTTTGAGGTGATAGTAGCCAGTGGTTCAGCTTCTGCCCACTTAGTAAAATAATCTACAGCAACAATGGCATATTTAATTCCAGATTTGGCAGTTGGCAACGGTCCTACAAGGTCTATTCCCCATATCGCAAACGGCCATGGACTGACCATCTGTGTGAGTTCAGTGGAAGGAGCCCTAGGAATTTTGGCGAATCTTTGACATCTGTCACATTTTCGGGAATACTCTGCTGCATCTCGATTAATTTCTGGCCAAAAATATCCGTATCGGAGAATTTTCTTTGCTAATGTTTGGCCACCTGAATGATCACCACATTCTCCTCCGTGTACCTCTGCTAGGATTGCTTTAGACTCTTCCCTGGATACACATCGAAGTAATGGCATTGAGAATCCTCGTCTGTACAACCGGCCATCCTGGATTATGTATCGAGAGGCTTTTCTCAGTAGCTTTTGTCGTTCTTTTGAGTACCCTGGTAAGGATCCAGTGAGAAGATATTCTATTATCGGAGTCATCCATGATTCTTGCTCTTGAGACATGCTCATGATCCAATCAATGTCCATCTCATCAATGCTAGGAGTCGACAGGACCTCCACTGGAGTTAGCCCCAGAAATTGAGCTTCGCCTGTGCTCGAATACTTCGTGAGAGAATCTGCTTTCATGTTTTCTTCTCGAGGAATGTGGCTTATCATGTAATGATCGAAATCACCCAGGAGTTCCCAAGCCTTTGACAAGTAGGCGGGCAGATTCCCCCCTTTTGCTTGGAATTCCTTTTTGACTTGGCATACAATAAGCTGAGAATCACTGAATATCTGTAGCGCTCGGATGTTGAATTCTTTAGCAATCCTTAAGCCAGCGATAAGGGCTTCGTATTCTGCTTCATTGTTTGTTGAAGGAAATTCCAATCTTAGTGCATAGCATAATGATCGACCTTCAGGAGTCTCAAGTACAACTCCGGCTCCAGAACAGTAGTCGTTTCTCGCACCATCGATATATAACTTCCACTGGATCGGGGAATTGTCGACCGTTTCTTCCTCACTGTTACCCTTATCTGTAAATTCTGCAATGAAATCTGCTAAAGCTTGTCCATTGATCGCTTTCCGGGGATGATAAGTGATGTCATACTGACTGAGTTCAATATTCCACTTTAGAAGACGACCCGAAGTTTCAGGGCGAAACAGGACTTGCTTTAAAGGTTGATCAGTGAGGACTCTGATAGGATGAGCTTGAAAATATTGCCTCAACTTCCTAGATGCAATTAGTAAGCAATAGGCGAGTTTTTCCAACTTAGAGTAATTCATCTCTGCCCCAGTGAGTCTTTTGCTGATATAGTAAACTGGATGTTGAATCCTTTTGTCTTCCCGTATCAGCGCTGCACTTAAAGCATGAGATGATACTGCCAAGTATATAAGAAGATCCTCGCCATCGCCAGGCCTAGAAAGTATTGGAGGCGTCTCCATATGGCGAATCAATTCATCAAAGGCTTTTTGGCATTCGGGAGTCCAATCGAAGTTTTTCTTTCCTTTCTTTAGGGCGTCAAAGAATGGAATGCATTTATCTGTGGCTTTGGAAATGAACCGACTCAAGACGGCAACTTTTCCATTAAGACTTTGCAATTCCTTCTTTATTCTAGGAGCTTTGACTTCTTTCAATGCAGTAATTTGAGCTGGACTGGCCTCAATGCCTCTAGCGCTCACGATGAAACCTAAAAACTTGCCGGATTCCACTCCAAATGAACATTTTAAAGGATTGAGCTTCATTCCGTATTTTCGGAGGACAGAGAACATGCCTGCTAAGTGTTCTATGTGATCCAGTGCCTTCTTAGACTTTACTAACATGTCATCGACGTAAACTTCCATGGTTTTGCCCAGTTGCGGTTTGAACATAGCATTAACGAGTCTTTGGTATGTTGCCCCTGCATTCTTCAACCCGAAGGGCATAACTCTATAGCAGTAAAGACCAGTGTCGGTGATAAAGCTCGTGTCCTCCTGATCTGGCTCATGCATCATGATCTGGTTATATCCGGAGTAGGCATCCATAAAAGATAACAATTCGGGTCCCGCTGTTCCGTCTACCAGTTGATCGATTCTGGGTAATGGGAAGCAGTCTTTGGGGCAGGCCTTGTTTAGATCTGAAAAATCGATGCATACTCTCCATTTTCCGTTGGCATTCTTAACCAGCACTGGATTTGAAACCCAATTCGGATATGTGGATTCTTTGATAAAATTATTCTCCATGAGCCGATCAACTTCTTCTTTTAATGACGCTGACCTTTCCGGACCTTGAGTTCTCCTTTTCTGCTTTACAGGTGTAAATTTTGGATCAATATTTAGAGCATGCACTGCAACTTCTGGGGATATTCCGCACATATCGGCATGAGTCCAAGCAAAAACATCCAGATTTGCCTTTAAAAAAGATATTAAGATATTCTGAATTGACGCATTAAGTTGTGAACCCACATTCAACACTTTGTTTGGGTCCTTTGGGTCAACAGGTATTGGTATTGTCGTTTCCACCGGTACCACTCTATTTTCCCATGCACTGACTTTTCTAGGGTCCATCTCTTTCCTTGCTCCGCTGTGCTTGCCAGTGCAGGGTCCGCCCTGTAGTTGCTACAAGGCTGGTTCTTTGATGCGGACTGGGGCTGCCGCATTCTTTCCCATTTCTCTTTTTCTGGTTTCTCGTAGCTCTGTCAGATAGCACTCCCGCCCAGCATTTTGATCACCTTTTATAACTCCTACTCCATTGTCTGTAGAGAATTTAATAGTGAGGCACCACGGGGCAAGAACAGCTTTGAACGCTGCCAGAGTTGGGCGACCAAGGAAAGCATTGTAAGCAGAAAATTCGTCGACAATCACAAAAGTTTGCTTGCGGACCACTTTTCTCTCTCCTTCTCCAAGTTCTACAAACAAATCAATGGTCCCTACCGGCTGCTTTGGCTCCCCAGTGAAACCAGCAATTTTCTGCGATGACGCTTGCACATCAGCCATAGGGATCTTCATTTGGTCGAATGTTTTCTTAAAGAGAATATTGCAGGATGCGCCACAATCAATGAGAACTCTTCTGACAATAGCTGGTCCGATACCAGCCGAGATGACTAGAGGATCCAAAGTAGGAGCTTCAATACCTGCGGAATCCCTGGCTCTGAACACAATATCATCATCGAAAGTTCTTTGTTGCTTCAAAGGCGTAACACCTTCCAAAACAAATACATCTTCCTCAGTCGGCACATACTTTAAAGCTCTGGTACACCTTTCCATCTCACCCCAGCTTCTGCCTACTGGGTGAGGTCCTCCTGTAATGACATTAATAATGGGCCTTCCAGATTCATGCCCTGCAGCCTTCTCAATCGTCCTTGGCTGTTGAGTAGGAGCCTGTTGTCCCTGACTAGATGAAGCAGGATTGTTGTTATTCTTTTTCACAAATTGCTGCAGTTTGTTTTCCCTTAGCAACTCTTCAATCAGATTTTTCAACTGGCGGCATTCATCGGTCTCGTGACCGGGTTGATTATGGAAGCGGCAGAACTTCCCACTCTGTATAGCCTTTTTCCCGGTCCTTAGAGGAGGAGGTTTAGGGAAGTCAACAGAATCTTTAATGGCAAGGTAGATACACTCCGGCGCATCTGATAAAGGAGTATACTCTGATGGCTTGAAGGATCGGGGCTTCTTCAGATTACTCTGTTTCTTCCCATTGTTATTTTCCCTTTTTTGCCCTACAGATTCATTCTTGCGTGGAGCAACAGTGTTATCTTCAGCTTTTTCCAACACTGCCTTTACCGGTACGGGACGGCTTTCTAAGCGTATGAATTCATCTGCTTTTTTATAGAATTTTTCAAGGGAATTTGGTTCCTTCATGTTTAGCCATTTCCCAAATTCGCTCGACTTGTCAACACCCTTCATCAGATAAGTCAATATCATTCGCGGTTCTGCATTGTCCACCTCAGCTAACGCTATATTAAAGCGGTTTAAGAAAGATCTGATAGTCTCTCCTGGACTCTGCTCCAAACTTGATAGTGACATGATTTCTTTGGCTTTTGAGGCATATAGTCTGAACTGCTCCTTGAACCTCCGGGTCAAGTCAGAAAACTGATCGATAGATCGGACGGGCAGCTTGGTGAACCAAAGCAGAGCTACGCCTTCGAGATACACAGGGAAATATCGGCACTTTATTTCATCAAAGACTCTGGCACCTGTCATGTGCCAATCATATTTGTATAGGAATTCATTCGGATCACTTGTCCCCTTATAAGCTGGAATGGTTGGAGGGACAAACTTTCTTGGGAATTCAGCCTTTAAGATTTTCTCAGTAAATGGAGTCTTACTTGGGGCAAAACCCCATTCTTTCCCGTCTTCGACCCTCTGCATACTTTCTTTCATAATTTGTCGGACCATTCCAGAAAGATACTCCTCATCATGTCGAGTTCTAGATCCACCAACCTCTGGAAGTGTTTGTTCAAAGGGGCTAGCAGCCCTTTCGGGAGCATTTCTTTCTTCAGCATCATGAAGGTTTCCAGCAAAATTCCTCTCATTACCTGTTGGTTGACGGTTTGCCCCTAGCAAATCGTTCAACCTATTTAGAATTAGGGCATTCTGGGCATTTTGAGCCTCGAGTTGTGCATTTTGGGCATTGATTTGTTGGTTCAGCCCTAAAATTATAGCATCCAGCTCTGCCTTTGTAACTCCGACAGCTGGAGTGGCTTGATTCGATATAGGGGAAGCGGAGGTTCCCTCTTGAATATTCCCAGATCTGACAGATCTACTCTTCCTTCCAGGAGCCATAATCTCGGATAGACTTCTGGTTTTCAAGGAAATTCTCTCTACAAACCTCTGTGAAGCAATGATGATAACTCGCCTGAGTTCAGTTCTCAGTGAAAGCATCAAAAATGTTAACGCTAGAATTTGAACGCTAACACCCCGGTGTATGAGTTATAGTTGTGAAAGCACCACCCGATAGCTCGGGAACAGATTACAAGCAGATAATAGCAGAAAAGCAGTAAACAACAACAATTTTATAGTGGTTCGGCTTAAGGGTATAGCCTACGTCCACTTTAAGTACTTTTATTGATGATCCTGTTACAAGCTGATACAATTCTTCCCAAGTTCAATACACTTTGAATTACAAGAGACTTAGAACAAGTAGCCTAAACTTCGATGAAGATGAGAGTTTTCGAATCCATGTTGGATGTATGTGATCTCTTCTTGAAGTTGTTTGTAGCATTCTTAGTGTCTTGAGAGCTTCAAGTGTTAGATTGGTTCGGAATGCAGCAGAGTATCGGCGCTTGAAGAGAGTGAGCCAAAAGTCCTTTACTAGTTGGAGTTAGGGTCATATTTATAGGCATTTTTTAGAGTTAGGTCGTAGGTCGTGGCCGACCTAAGCAAGGTCGTAGGTTGTGACCGACCTAAGTATGGTTGTAGTCAACCTGAAGAGTATTGGTGCTTCCTTCCTTATGCTGATTTGCACAAGTCCTAGGTCACGAGCGACCTATCCCCCTACGGCATAGTATAGTTCAACTCCTTTACTCTGGCATTTAGGTCGCTAACGACCTATCCTAGGTCGTGAGTAATTTCCTGCATCCATAGTTAATCTTAAATCGTTGAGTTCCTTAGGTTGCGACCTTCCTTAGGTCGAAGCACTCCGCTAGGTCGTGTGAATTCTATAGGTTGCAGCCTTCCTTAGATCGCGGAGCTTCATAGGTCGGTGGACAGTTAGGTCGCATAAAATCTTTAGGTCGCTTGCTTGCTTATATAGTTAGGTCGCGGCAATCCTTAGCTCGCCAGGATACTTCAGTAATTAGATCGTCCCCTTTTTTAGGTTGCTTGTTCTTTTAGGTCGTGGCCTTTTTGGGTCGCTGCTGCCTTTAGGTCGAGACAGTCTTAGGTCGCAACACTTTAGGTCGCAACTACTCTTAGGTCGCGGCCTCCTTTAGGTCACAGCTCTCTGTTAGGTCGCGAAGCTTGATAGGTCGCTCTCCTCTTTAGGTCGAGCCATCTTTAAGTCGCTAGACCATTCCTATAGTTAGGTCGTTCCATGTCTTTAGGTCTTAGGTCGCTAATGAAGGGGAGTTAACAATGAGAGTGAAGAAAGGAATAATGACAGGGATTACAATGAGGGTAACGAAGACGAAGGTGATGGTAAAGATAGTGATGATTCTAGGAAGGATTGGGAAAATGGCAGCAAGGACACCGATGGAAAAGGAAGCGGGGTTAATGGATCATGTGGTCATGACTTGGGCCCATCTGCTCATGATGTGGACTTTTGAAACCTTCCTGAGTTCCAGAATTCTACTCAAGAATACACTACATTAAAAAATGTCCATGCCTCCGGCCATCTTAGCAAAGAATAAGCCATAGAGAAAATTTAGGCTTTTGCCTCACAGGTTGCCGCAATACTGGTATAAAGTTTATCATCTTTAAATGCTTAAATTATATGTAACCTTTAGTTAATAAATCTTCTATTTAGATAAAGGAAAGAAATAAATATCACATTGATAACTTGCACAAAAAGAGTGAGAAGGATGTCTTACGATTGAATAGAGAAATTGATTGAAGATCGCAATAGTTTATCCAAAAAATATAGGAACCTACTCATTTATGTCATAGAGTTAAAAGATTTTAAAGAAAAATTAGCGGCCTTGCTATTGAAAAGATCTCGCCTTCATCGGAAAAGAGAATAAGGAGTTGACCACACTCTTCTGGTTGCTTGTCAAAGATAAGGATACTTAAGTGGAGTTCCTTTATAAAATCTATACTAGGAATCTTTTTACTCCTTCCCAGGGAAAGAGAGTGTGGGTTTACCTAGACATTTGCATAACAAGTATTTGAATGATTATAGGACCGGTCCTCATCCTGGAGAATGTTGTAACCTTCCTAGGATTGGGATAGTTTCAGTTTCCTCTACACTCTTCCTCTTGAGAAGGTCAAGTTCAACAAAGAGAAATTTATTTTTGAACTTTACAAAGGGTCCATATTGTATGAACTTAAGTGATTTTTTTGTTGTATTATGTAATTCAGACAATCTTTATGAGCACTTCTATTTCAAAAGAACAATTAAGTAAACTTGTCAACTTAAAAAAAGGATTTCAAGGAGAAAACATTAATTCTCCAAACCTCTTGACTAGCAAAATATTGCTTACTTAAGCACCTTCAAAAAGTTTACACATTACTCCCCCACCTATATTTTGACTTTTTAGGTAATGAAAAAGATAATTTATTTAAAGAAATCCAGTCTAATTATGTTAAGCTGTTAGGTAGAGTATCTAGCCCGCATCGAGAGATGGGATTATCATCGGCTTCCCTCAGTCAGTAACCTCACAGTTTTAATGCTCCTTTGACTCTACTCTCTCTATGTATGTGAGTCCACTAAAAAATCTTAGACTGCTACTTCTAAAATGAAGAATTGAATATATAAAACTTGAGTTTTTGATGTAACTTAAACTTGTTTGGGTTTCTAAACTTCATTGATATTAATGAAAGAACATGTGTTTCCCATGTACGTTGATTTTTACTTTATTCATTCTTACTAGGAAAGTCAAATAATGCTTGCTTCCATTGGTCCTGACCTCCTCTCTCGTTTGGATAAACTTAAAGCCAAATGAAGTTAGTCATCAGAAAGTGCTCTTCTTAAGATGCTTCAGTTATACCATTTTTTGAAAACTTAGGAGCATGTAGATGGTATAACAAATACTATAAGTTGACATTAATATTTTGGTAGTATGAATGAAATGACCCAGGATTTAGAGGATAGAATCAAAGACAAGGACAAAGAAATCAAAGAGCTGAAAGAGACCATAGATATAGTTGGTTGATCCATAGCCCCAGCCAAAGGATTAGGGTTAATGAAGAAATTGCTCGATGGTATCAAAAATTTAGAACCTTTAAGTTGACTTGCTAAAAATTCAAGGATCATGCCAATCTCTAGAGCTCATTGCAAGTGGAGGCAAACCCAGTTGTAACAACCCCCACCTTAATGGGTTTAAATTTCAACAAAATTCGAAACCCGAGTCGACTAGGGTACTGATCATTGGTTTTGGTAACCTATAATATAGATCGATCAAATTAAACTTAAAATGGAAAATAAACAATAAAAAGATAAAATACTAGGTGAGACTACTGCCTCCAAATTAATTATATTCCGTGGAATTGCAACTATCTCATTTATATCAAGTAAGAAACAGAAAACTTCTTCATCAACCATCCCGACCAGCTTCTAGGACTTGTTCCTTAAAATCGAATGTGTGGGTTGTAATGTGGAGTGGGTTAGGACAATGTTGTGGTAACTGGAAAAGTTACGTATTCTACCATAACATAAACTTATACCGATTGGTTTCCATTAAAATGTTACGTCTGATATTTAATTAATATGTGTGCATATGATATGCCCATCCTTAATCTATCTGTAACAACTTATATATACATACCTAATAAATATATGCATCTGGCCCTAAACGCTAACTACCCAAGGGTTACTGACCACTTAGTACTTCTTAAATAGGAAACTGACAGATCAAATGATCATTTAATACTTCAATTCTGAAGTGGGTCGACTCTAGTATGTTTAGTCAACTGATCTCAATTATAATGACCATTCAATTCACACGCACAGCTTTACAATACAAAACTCAATTACCGAACTCCTACCGGTCTTCCAACTAAATCGTTGAACCCTTCTTACTGTAAGCCTAAAGGCTACCTTTCCAATACTTTAACCTTCATGATGTGAGAGAGTACCCAAACCACTTTGTACCTTTTATTTCGGATTAGGCAGAATTTGACCATTTAATACCTATAGAATTGGTAGGTCCCATCATTTAAGACTTAACTCGAGGCGGGTCCCTATATGGTTCTTACTAACTAACATCGTGTAGAATCCTATTAGGTCACTTAGTAATTCTCCTAAGGAAAGAGGCGGGCCCTATAACAACCACCTAATACTTTTAACCCAAAGCAGACCCCGACTAAAGATTCTTTCTACCGTATTACTAACATAATCATGACCTATAATCTAAACTGTGACATCTCAGATTAGTCTGACTATTCGTAGGTACTGGTAAACAGATTAACTGGGTAGACCTACCCTATAGAAGTGGGATTAAATTCGTGTCTACTGAGGTTATTTATTATACCGATGTCCTACATCAATCATTAAATTTGCAATGCTGGTAACCATATATAATTAGGTAGGCTTCTATGTAACTTTAGATAGACCTCGCATCCCTATAACTTAGTCATATTTTACATGTATAATAACTGTATATTGTCCTACTCGATTAGTGGTTGAGGCCATATAAGGTGACTCCTTATTATGCCTCTTATTTAGGAATTAAACCCATAATTAACTATTTTTTGAAAGACATACATTGTCCTTTTTATCATTCTCTTATATCTACTTATGTAAATTAGATTAAATAATTCCACTAATTTATTAGGGCTGTTCAAATTCTCAAATCCTTTAATTAAATTCATGCATATTAAAAGTTTATTTATTTTCTAGAGTTACAACTTTTCAGTAGTTTATTTCTCATAATTCCTATCCCATTTAATTTTTCATTAAATGCTTATTTAACCTTCCTTTCAATTTATTACCGTTTTCTTTTACTTTCCCTTTTAAATTCCTAATTCCTTTTAACGCATGAATATGAATATGCCTTCTTATCGTATTAATTATGATTCTTTTTAGGTTAGCGTGATTAAACACATTTTATGTATATATTTTTCTTTTATTTCTCTTTTATCTTTTTGGTTACATCCATCCTTAACTAGGATATTTCTTTGGAGTCTAATCTATGAGCACCTTCCTTATAAAGATATTTTCCGCTATACTTTGCATCGATTTATCTAAATAAACGGATTACGTTGTTTGAAAAAACAAGGAATTAATAAGTCTCCTTTTTATTTTGAAATACACGGTGTAAACTATGGAGTGAAATTCAATACCTTACACATTGCTTTATTTTCCTTTCTTGTTATACTCTTTGTCAAATCAAACACCACACTTTTCAATGTAATTAAAAGATCAGATAAATACATGGAATTGGAATGGACTTCAAACTCAACAGATTAAATACAATTTTTTTTACATTTACATAAGACTAGAAAAATCTAATTTATATTAACACCCTTCTATTTAAATATAAATCTAAAATGATCTCTACAACAACTAAATTAGTAGATCTGGAACAATTCCGCTTTTATTTCATATCCAACTACTAACAACTTTGAATAATTTACAGATATGGGTGTAATAACAATTCTATTCCATCTTTTCAAATTTACACAATATGTAGGAGATGTTTTATACATTAAGGTTCAAACGTACAACTCGAGATTCTTCAGTTAGGCATAATAATCAAACACAATGAGATAAATTTCAATGTTATCAATAATTTACATAAATTTCCCACTCACAGTTTTAGGCTTCCTAACGTTCCATATCTAGACTTGATTCTCTGGTACATCTTTTCGTTTCCAATTCAAGGCATATGGATACAAAGGAATATACACAATGTTAGAATCATAGATCTGAGAGGAGAATTGGGGAAAGTATGTATCTATTGCATTGAGATTTACCTTGTTTTCATTTTAACATTGACTAGAACGTTCCTTCCTCCATTTCTTATTCTTTTTTCTTATTTTCCAATCTTCTCATTTTTGCTTTTGTTGTCCATTTTATTTTTAGAGATGAAAATATAAAGGAGAAAATGGTAGAGCTTCGCTGCCAATATCAGAAAATACTAGAAGAGGAGGAGTATATGGACCTAAATTTATAGATGCTGGAACGAATCGTACGCATTGTATATGAAATTATAAAATCTGGGTTGTTGGTCGAGGTTCAACTACAACCTTTTTATGCCCGACCAATCGACCGCCCTAATCTAGGGGTCGACCGGTGGGATCCGGAAAATTTCAATTGATTATTTCTTAATTCTGAGTTTATTTATTTTTTGGTTAGATTCTTTTATGCATCTTTAATTTCTTTTTTTTAACTTCATTCGTGAAACTTCAAATATGGAAGTTGCTCAGAAATTTCCATGAATGCAATGGTGCAATTTCGCGGCCAAATTCCACTATTTACATAAATTCCTTTTTGGCGCCTAAGTGAAGTAAATGATTTACTATAAATTTATAGGGTGTTACACCAACCTTCCCACTCCTACTCCCAAAAGGACAACTGGGTCCCAATCTTCAATTAGTAAGAAGAAATTTTTGTACTTGAAGAACCCGTCCCAAGGAATAGATGATGGAGAATTTGCTAGATGATGCCATGCATAAAAATATAAATGCACCCATCCGAAAGGAAAGTGGGGTGAATAAGTTTTGAAATATCTCAATAATTATCAAAGTTTGGTCGAGGAGTTGGGATGCAAGAAATACACTCTTGAACGGATGGTTAAAAAATTAGAGTGTAAGGTCAAAACTTTCAAGGGGCCAATAAAATGCTCGAACATGCATTAAATATTCTAATTGGCTCTGTTGATGACATGGATATTATTCGAAAGAAGGAGAGGAAACTTAAAGAACGACTAGATGTGGGGATTCATCATATTACCGAACCTTCCTCAACCGTTGATGTCTTGAAGGAGAAGTGCAAGACCTTGAGTCTCAACTGAAAACAACCGAGGTAATGGTGCTTGAGAACTCCTGATTGAATTCCATGTAGATTATTCGATTAAAATAACAATAGCTTATGGCTTGAAAATTGATTATTCCTTCTTAGGTCCAGAAATGAATTAAAGATCGACCAGCAGCAAAGGCGGGATGCAGATATTATCAGCACTTCTTTTTATTTGGGTGCACGGGCAATCTTAAGAATATTAGAGGCCATCTTTTTTTCTTAGAGATGCCTGTGCTTCAAGGAAAGTCATCTATGTCTTCTTGAGTTGAGAGGAAGGGGAAAGAAAAAGTATACCGACATTATCCACTCAACCTCCCCCTCATGAAGACTTAAGTGGCATTTCTTGTTATTTGTAACTTTTTATATGTAAATTGGTAGACAATTCTATACATGAATAGTTGATAATTTCAAAAGACCCTGTATTTTCTTCCTTATTCTTGTCTTGTATTTCAATTCATTGAGTTGTTTGAGAGTTCTGACTCACTTCAGAACCTTAATCTGATTCAATATGATACTTGCTATTAGATTAAGCATATATTTGTTTGCTCTTCATTTCTTTGAAGTGTTCTTTACACTTAGGAAAAATTATTAACTTGTTGGTGCTCTAGGTGGGCTATCTTAGGCAAGACTGAAGACTTTCCTGTCCTCCCAATTGGAGGCACTCTGGACAGACCTTATAGGTGGGACCGAAAGTTGTTGGTCGAGGCTTTGGCCAGGCCATATTAGGTGTGACCAAAGTCTAACCCGTCCTCTCTCTAATAGGCGCTCCGGACGGGCCTTATAGGCATGACCGAAGGCTAGTCGGTGCTTTAGCTAGGCGATCTTAGGCGAAACCAAAGGCTTAATCCATCCTTCCTCTGGAAGGCGCTTTGACCAGGCCATGTAGGTGGGACCAAAGGCTTGCGGGGCATCAGCCAAGCCTTAGAGACGGGACTAGAGGCTTACTTTGACCTCCCTTTGCGAGGTGTTGCATTGAGACCTCATAAGTAGGACCAAAGGCTTATAGTGCTTTGACCAGGCCCTTATTGTAGGATCAAAGGCTTTTTCCTTTATTTTGTATGCCTTTTTTATGAAGTGTTTCTCTTTATTAAGCACTAGAAGTTTGTAGATACAACGGTCTTTTTCTCAAGTCTAGTTGATAAATTCTTTGCGTTCTCCTTTTCCCAAAAAATTCTCAATCATCCCTTTGAGGGCTCGATAGTGATTAGTATTGTGTCCATTCACTCGATAAGATTGGCAACAAGCATCTTCAAGATTTCTTTCATTTCCTTGTAGCTTCTTCTTTGAAGGTCAATAATCCAACCTTTCTTTAGTTAGGATAAAGATATTTTCATAGGAGGTTAAGGGAAAGGGCTCTAGTTGATCAGAGGTTTATAGGGAATTCTATTTTTGGTCCTCATTTAGAATTTTTGAAATATTTTTAAAATCACTAGTTTTAATGGCAAGCTTTTTCTCTACTGACTCTCAAGTCCTGATTGGCGTAGGCAGCGATTGACTACTCCCTTTTACATTTTAGTAAACTTATTAAAGTCACTTTTTATTTCATCTTCGAAGGTAGTTTCTTTAGCTTGAAGCTGTATAGTCTTTTTTATATCCGTGAATAGGTCACTCCTTTTGATCTCTCTATCTATAGTATGATAATAAGTGAAGATTGGGGTGGACCACATATGGAATGGATTTATGCTCCATTTTTTTATCGTAGGGAAATTATCCGCCTCTTTTCTGCTAGAGTATTCAATGCAAAGTTACTTAACTTCAATTCTAGCTCCTTATGGAATAAAGGTTATGGGTGGTTTGATGAGCTAATTTGGTAAGGAGAGGCATAAAGGATCCTTGTTCGAGGATAGTCATTATGCAGTTTAGTAGATTATGCGAGATATGAAAAATCCTTTGTAGGGATATGCTGGATAGGGAAAGTCCTCTGTTGGGATATACAAGATACAAAAATTCCTCAATAGGGTTATGCTGGCAATCGGATTCAAGCCCTCCTTTTGATGCAAAGAATGTTAGCAAATTCTTTGCTAACTTAATATGCAAGGTAGGCTATGGCAAGTTTGAACAAGGGCTTAAGTAACCTTACGCAATCTTTATACGCACGTCCAAGTTGAAGTCCAAGTCCAAAGATAAAATCATATGCTTATCCATTATTAAAAAATAGTAAATTTTATATATTCGAGAAAAATATGCTATGCAATGTTAAATGTCCAAGTCCTCAAATGCAAAAAGATCAAGAGTTACAATCGGCCATAAAAATCCCAAAATTGATTTAAGGTTTGCAACTTGAAATTGAGAAATAGAGAAAGAAAGATTCGCCACCTCTAAGTGTAGAGGGGGTCCTATTTATAGTAGTGTAAATCATGCAGGATAATTGGCACGCGTCTTGGCTCGAAATTTGAGGGCTCAACTTGTTCCATTTCGGTAATATATCCTTTGTAGTAACTCATCATCACTCATTTATAGAAACTCGATATTTCTTGTTTTTTCGAGTTTGTAGTTGTAACAACCCTAATTTTAATAAACACTATTTAGGACATTTAATTAGTTAAATTAAATGAAATAATGTAAATGTTAAAGGAATTGAGATTTGAATAGTAAAGGGTAGTTGTGCTAAATTAACTAATGAACTTAAGGGAATTAAGACGAAATGAGCAAGGGAAATAGATTAGGGCAATATAGGAATAAGTTATATTCTTATATCCTAAACCCTCATGCCACTTCAATTTCACACATTCACAAACAAAAAATAAATACAAGAGAGGCTGCCCGCTAAGTAAGGGAAGATAAGTAAGAATCAAGAGGAAAAAGCTTAATCAAATTCATTCAAGAAGCAAATCTCAAACTCCTTATCACAAGCTAAGGTGAATAATAGGTTACATCTCATATTTTCTTATTTTCAGTTCTAGATCATGTCCAAATATGTTTTTAAAGTATTATGTCATGTTTTGAATGATAAATAGATATGTATGCTTGTTGATGAATTATGGTTGTTAATTTAAATTTTTATGACAAGTTTTGATTTGAAAAACATATCAAATGACATCCAAATGCCCTATGAATTTCAGATAAGGTCAGAAATATTATTCTAGAGATGGTTTCAAGTTTCATAATTTTCTGAATTAATGTGGATTTATTACTTCTAGTGAAGAAAATGGTTATTTGGATTTAAAATTAATTATGGTTATTATATGTTAATTTTGGGTCAAAAATTTATATATGTTAGAAAACATATTAAAATTGATTTATGGGATTTTTCGTAGAAGTTTCCTAAGTGTTTTAGTAAGTATATAAAATTATTTGGGGTATGGGACTTAAACGTTTTATATGTTTATCAAAGGAGAAGGGGAAATTTGTAAATGTTTTAAATTGTTAATCTTTGAAATTCGGCAGCACTTTCGAAAAGATTTTGAAGAGTATTGGCAACCAATTATATGTTAACAAATAAGCAAGTTAGTTAGAAAGAAATTACATTGCGCAGTTAAAAAATCAGTTTTGTAAAAGTTTGTTGTTTCACCACTCTTAGCAGCCACCTTTCGACCTCATACTACCGCCTCCATCTAGGTCGAAACCAACACACATGGTTTTAACTATGGTACGTAGTGGATTGGACTTAGGCGAAAGGTCAATACAGGGCTCTCGAAGGGTTTGTAGTAGCCTCCGAAAACTTAGAACAATTTTGGTTGTAAACAAGGCTTTCGAATGTGATAACTTTCGACTTGATCAAGTGTTTCAAAGAAAAGGTGCTTCAAATGCGGTTGCCGCCTTTGTTTTAAGAATAAGCTTTCAAATGGCCCAAGAACCCTACTGCCGCCTTTTATCTTTCGAAGCAACGCCCTAGAAATGTTCTTTTGCTTTAAATCTTGAGCTGCTTCTTCAATGCTTTTGTAGAGGTTGGTTTCAATATCGTCCACTTCTTTTATTTAGGAAAAGGCTATTGAAAGAGTTTCTTTCATCCTAGTTCTTTTAACATCCTTTTGATATTTTGAAATTTAAACCAAAAGGTTTTAAAAGGAATCATTATTAATGGTTTTGAAATTATGTTTCATGTATTTTTACTTGAACCCAATGCTTTCGAAAGGGTTTACTTATGTGAAGGACTTAATGATTTCGATAGGTATATGATGAATGTTTCGAAGGAGTGGAACCCCAAAGTTTTCGAAAGGTTTACCTTTAATGTTTAAATGGAAGGTTTACAATGTTTTCAAAATGCACGTTTAAAGTATTTTGAAAAGAGGATGTCTAACATTTTATAAAGCTTTCGAAAGGGACACTTTCAATGTGTTTGAAAGATCTAAAGTAAATGGTTTCGAAAGGTATGCTTTGGCCTTACGGCCTAAGGTTCCAAAGTAATGTAGTTAATATACTTAAAAAGAGGCACTTTCAATGGTTTCGAAAGGGGTACTGACAAAAGTTTCGGAAAGGGTTGTTTAAAGTTTTTAAACAAGGGTTTCGGATGTTTTAATCAATAATATTTTGTGTAAAGTATATATAAGATGGCAGAGAGATTTGAGTAAAGCAAAGTGTAAATTTTCTTTGTATAAGTATGATTTAAAGGGTTAAATCAATTTAAAAGAATGTTTTCAAGGAAAATCTGATTGGACTGGTATGGGGTCGCGCCCTATACCTTAGCTAGTAGCCCCTAGCTAATATAACTCTAAAATTCCAATGTGTAGGGCTTTGTCAGAGGTAAGACTAAAAATGATGTTACACACAAAAAAAGTATACAGAGTATAGACAAGCTATTGGTGAGCCCGCAAGAACATTAGGATCAATTAACCCTGGGAGAAGAAAGTTAGGGTTAGACCGTCCAGGAGTGTGTGTAACATAAGTTAGATTATTTGTTTATTTTGTCTGGTAGGCCAGTTAGCCAAAGGTTAATTGTCAGTCAAACGAAACTATAGTGTTCAGACATATAGTCCATTGATTACCTTATTTTTATGCATACATGATATTGCTATTATTTCTTTAATCAGTTTGATTGTAGGATTTTGATTTGCAAAAGATATGTTTTAAAAGGGATATTAGCGAGGGGAACCCATTTCATTATGAGGCGTGGTCTCACTTAATACTAGTTAACAGAGATGTGTAGTATTATTCACACCAGGCTTTTTGTCTGACTTGAAGTTTATGTTTTTCCCTTAAACTGTCATGTGCTCAAAATATGATATGATTAGGTTGAGAGTTGTGATTTTATAGGTTTTAGTAAGTGGACGAATAAAGTTTTCAAAGATGAGCAGGAGAACAAAGTTAGCTATTTTTTATTTCCGCTATGATGTATTGAGACTATTTTGCTTATTTAAGCACTCTAATCATCCAAAGGGGCATCTTCATATATCGCTCTTGGCATATTTTGTAATAATTATATTTGATCAAAACTTGAAAAATGTTTGGGATTATGTATGAAATATGAAAAATGATTTCCCAATGTAATTAGTATAGTTGCTGTTTTTGGAATCTATGATATCATTTCATATCATGTGCTTCTGATATTATGGATACCACTAACACTACCTTATTTTTTCCTCGAAAGTTAATACTATAAATGATTGTAGCATTTGTAGCGCTTAGCTTTGGGCCTAAAGCTAGGGGATATTATAGTAGTGGACCCAATAACTATCGACTTGATAGTTGTCCTTCATATAGAGATTTGATAGCTGACTTAATAGCTGTCCTTCATCTAGAGTCTTGACAACTATCTACTTTTATATTGATCTGCTGAATCTATATAGTGCTCCGGCTTGGTAACTCTTCTTCTATGAACTTGACAACAATTACTTACAGAGCCTTGCCACCACTTCCTGCTTAGATGACCGATTACTCCTTTTTTTATAGAGGTTCGACATCATACTCTACTTTAGATGCTCGACAACCCCTTATTTTTAAATGGTCGACATCCCCTTTTACATCTTTGATAAACCTGCTATCTACAGGCTCAATAAACTTTTTTGTAAAAGCTCGATACCCCATGTTCCTTCAAGTCTGTTGTGGCTCGTTATCTATAAGCATTTACTATTTCACGTCTCTATCACCTTTCACAAACTCGACACCTTCTTTTTATTTTTAAATGCCCGATATCACCTTCCACTAGTAGATGCTCGAAAAATCTTATTGCTATAATGGCTCGCTATTCTTTAGAGACTCGACACCTCTTTATTCCTTGTAGACACTTGTTAATTGATTAATTGTTCAACATCCATATGACTATTGAGACTCCACAACCCTCTATGGTTAGATGCTCGCTATCTTCTTGTTGTTAGGAGCTTGATACCGTCTTATTGTCACTAAAGGCTCGTTACCCTTTTCTTTTGGTTAAGTGCTCGATAATTACATTATTTTCAAGTGTTAATTCCTCTTCATTAGCGACCTAAAACCTAAAGACATGGAGCAACCTAACTACAGGAATGGCCTAGCCACTTAACTCATCAAGTGACCTAAAAGTATCTGCGACCTAAGGGAAGCACCGACTTACAGAGCTCTGCGACCTAAGGGAAGCACCGACTTACAGAGCTCTGCGACCTAAGGGAAGCACCGACCTATAGAATTCTGTGACCTATAGCACTCACACGACCTAACTGGGTGCTTAGACCTAAGGAAGGCCGCGACCTAATGGATAATGTGACCTAGCGACCTAAAGTTTCAGCGACTTAGCGACCTATGAGCCAGAGCGACCTTACAACTTAAGGGATGGAACGACCTAAATATGTTTCGCGACCTAAAGGAGGCCGCGACCTATCAAGCTTCGCGACCTAACAGAAAGCCGCGACCTAAGAAGTAGGACGGCCTAAGAGTGAATGCGACCTAAAAACGGTCTCGACCTACGAAACTCCGCGACCTAGGAATACTTCGCGACCTAAGGAGAGTCGTGATCTAAAAGACTCCAGTTATAACTATGAGAAAAGTACTCGCGACCTAGGATAGGTCGCTAACGACCTAAATGCCTGAGTAAAGAAGTGACCTATACGGTGCCGCAGGGGGATAGGTCGCTCACGACCTAGGACTTGTGCAAACCAGCATGCATGTTCTTGTGAAAGAGAAGCTAGTGCATCTTAGGTCAGTCACGACCTATGACCTAACTTAGGTCGGTCACGACCTACGACCTAACTCCGAGAAATGCCTATAAATACGACCCTAGTTCCAACTAGCAGAGGACTTTTTTTGGGCTGATTCATTTCAAGCGCCGTTACTCTACTGCATTCTAAACTGCTTCAACACCTTCAAGAAACTTCACGAAGAAATCAAACATGTCAAACATGTGTTCAAAGATTTGGATCGACATTGAAGTTTAGGCTACCTGTTCAAAGTCACTTGAAACTCGAAGTGTGTTGTAATCAAAGTGTAACGGCATTGACTTGTAATCAAATCGTTAATAAAGATATTCAAAGTGGACGTAGGCTATCTCTCAAGCCGAATCACTATAAAATTGCTGTTGTTTACTGCTTTTTCCACTATTATTTGCTTATAAACTGTTCCCGAGTTATCGGGTGGTGCTTTCACAATCTCACTTTATACACCGGGGTGTTAGCATTCAAATTCGAGCGTTAACATCAAGCTTGACAACTCTCATCATTTTTTCTTTATATCTTTGACACTCTAATATGTAGTAACATGCATTATCTATGATGTACTATATCCTAAATGGGTATTGTATTTATTTTTGGTTTGGAAATCAATTGGAAAGTGGCGAACTTGGATCAAATATTCGGACTTAAACAAAGCTTGGTCGAAAAATAGCTTTCCATTAACCAGAACTGACAAGCTTATCGATGGAACTGCAGGACATGAATTACTCTTGTTTATGGATGCTTAATCAGGATACATCATGATTTTGATGCATGTGCTGGATCAAGAGAATACAATCTTTATTATAGACTTAGTGCAATACTGCCATTTGGTATGAAAAGTGCGAGTGCTACATACTAGAAAATGGTAAACACAAGTTCAAGGAGTTGGAAGAACCATGGAAGTATATATTGATGACATGCTTGTGAAATCAAGTGTATCTCAAAATCACCTTGATGACTTATCGAAATATTTAAAATCATGTAGAAGTATGGAATGAAGCTAAACCCATTAAAGTGCTCTTCTAGTGTTGACTTTGGGTTGTTTCTTGGTTTTATTGTAAACACAAGGGGAAATAAGGCCAATCCAGAGCAAATTAATGCCTTAAGAAATTCTAGAGAAAGAAGGAGTTACAAAGGTTGAATGGAAAGATAGCTGCTCTGAGTCGATTCAATTCTAGAGCAATTGATAAATGCATACCATTCTTCAACGCATTAAAGAGAGATAAGACGACCTTCGAGTGAAACCAGGAATATTAACATTCCAATGAAGAGCTGTTAAGCCACATGGAGACGACACACGATTTTGTCTAAACCAACGAATGGAGGAGACCTATTCATCTACTTGGCAGTGTCGGCTCGCACATTTAGGCTGACACTTGCACGTGAGGAAGTTAGGATGTAGAGACATGTCTACTGCATCAGCAAACGGTTCACCGGAGTAGAAAGAAACTATGCGAAGTAAGAGAAGCTCACATATTACTTGGTGATAGTGCCAAGAAAGTTATGAACGTATTTCCAGGTTCACCCGGTTAAGGCACTGACGGATTATCCCTTTAAACAAGTAATATACGGACCCAAGACCTTAGGAAGGTCGCTAAAGTGGCATATCGAGTTGATCCAGTATGATATAACTTACTGTTTGCACCAAATTTGGTCACAACACTCTTCGGGAGTCGTTGAAGAGATAATAGTGAAGAATGTAAATTCAAAACAGATATTATCTAACAAAAACTCTAATCAACAGTAAAGTAAATGCGTAGACAAGCGATTTATAGTGGTTCAGTGTGTTGCCTACGTCCACTATGATGTTTTTTGATGTTTTATTGATTCTCTTTCAATAATTACAAGTTGTTGCAGCGATCAACAGCAAGTTACAACTGGAAATTCGAAATCAACAGCAAATATATGATATAGGATGATGAAGATCTCAATCCGGCAGAGTTTGGGCGCTTGAGAGTCGAAAGATCCTTTTTCTGTTGGCTCTGGGGCTCTATTTATAGGCGTAGGCTGTTGATATTTCGCTGAAAACTCGGGAGACCACTTCTGGAACGTGAGGGGGCCCACGCGCCCGACCTCAGGAAATTTGGGCCCACTTTGGCATCGATTCGAACTCCATTCGAATTGATCAGAAAATCATCCAATCGAGGTGAAATTTGGTGTGGATATTCTTCAACATGTATGCAAGTTTCTGTGAAAATTTCGTGGCATTTGGATCAGTAGATTGAGAGATATGATGGATTCGAAATGATGTTCTTCGTGCAGCTGTTTGGTTCGAAACCATCCTTTCGAACCGATGGCTTCGAATCGATGGTGGCACGTGTCTTCGTGTTGACATGGAGCGCACACTTCGCCTCGATCCGGGTTTCGCTCCAAGTTGACCGCTTCGACTCCATATATCTCGGCGCATTCGAACCGATGAAAGACACGTCACCATGGCTAGTTGACCCAGTGGATTCGAACGAAGCTTCACAGATGGGTTCGAACATGGCTTCATGGATGGGTTCGAAGAAGGCTTCAATAATGGGTTCGAACAACTGATGCTTGATGGATTCGAACTTGCATTCCTCTGATGGATACGAGCTTTGTGACTTCTCCATGGATACGAGGTCCATCGATATGAACCCGATGGATTCGAAGGTGATGGAGTCGGGTCCGAGGCACTTCGATGGGTTCGAAGTCGATCGATACGAAGGTGATCGGTTCGAACCGTTGATCAGCGATGGGTTCGAAACCTAGGTCTTCCCCTACAAATTGATTCGATCATAACTCGAGCGTATGAACTCGGATTGACTTGAAATTTGAGATGCTGACTTCTATGGTCTTTCTTGTCGTGTCCTATCAATTGTGGCTCAATCTGGACTTGGAAAAAATTCAGCGATATCCATAGCGAAACGAAGTATGACCAATCTCTGATACGAACCGTCCTTCGTTTTCAATCGATCTTTTGGTATCGCGGCTTTGCCAAAAAACGGGATAACATTTTGCACCCCAAAGTACGTGTTGTGGGAACATGACTGCTTTGAATAGCTGCAATTTCTCTCCGAACAATCATTGCTCTCCTTTTTGTTGAGACTCGTACCCTATATTACTGTAACCTTGCGTTGATATGATTGATTGCTGTATAATAGTGCTTAGCCGGTTGCTGTTGCATTTGTAACAAGATGAGTATTCGATCCCCGTAAATGTTTAAAATCGAATGTTAGTTCGACATATATGCACGTATGTTAGTTTGACCCTTGCTAACGTCGTGCGTCCACGAGTCGTTGTCAGTTTTGTTCGCTATTGAATTTGGCACCGATTCTCTCCTGAACCGATTTGGAAATTTGAGTTGAGACAACGCTTGATGGTTGTTTTGAAAAGTCCCTTCATATCGATCTTCTCCCGAACCGATATAAAAGGTTGAAGGAATTGAAGTGGTGTTGCGCGAATGTAATATTTCGAACCGATGGGTATGAGCACCGATGGATTCGAGATCAACATTCGTATGGATGGAGTACGCTTATGCTATGATGGGTACGAAACTGACATTCGAACCGATGGCTTGGACGAGTATGAAACGTTCATTCGTACCGATGAGGAAGGATGGATACGAAATAGCAGTTCGTATCGATAGTAAATGATGGATACGAATTCGTCGTTCATATCGGTAGGAAATGATGGATACGAAACTGTTGTTCGTATCGGTAGGTTGTGGATGGAGTTGCGAATTTGTTGATGTGAACAGGGGCTTCGAATCGATGTGCCCACTGTTTGTTTTGCATCGATGCAACTCGTCGCCCTGCTGTGTGTTTCGTATCGATGAGGCCTTAAGCGCATCGATTCGAAGGCTGACTTCGAATCGATCTGATAATTGACCGGTTGTGACCGGTTGAGTTAACTGGGATGCGAAACGGCCCGGTCACTTCCTAGGCTTCATATAAATAGCAGAGGGTTTGCCACTTTTTCACTTTTTACTTTTTACTCTTGCCTTGCGTTTACTGTGTTCTGCATCGTCTCGAAGCTTCAGAGAAGAAGGCACTGTGTTACGTATTCGAACCATTCAAGATCCAAGTCTTTAATTCCTCGAATCCATCACTCAAATTAGGTGATTAGCCTCGAATCCAAACGGCAAAGCTATTTCGAACCTACCACTTCTTCATCGATTGGCCACTCGGGTGATTGGTTAAACTAGATCTGGTTTGGGAGAGCTTCGAAACCATCTGGGGACTCGAGTTCGAATCGATGATGGCGGCGTTTGTTTTTCCTTGGATTTCGCATCGATCCCTGGGATGAATTTATGGGGGTGACGCAGTTCGCACCGATTGACTACCTTGATGGGTCCATTCGAATCGATGGATTCGAATCCATCAACTATCGGTTCAAAGTTCTCAACTTTACATCGATACGAAGGGTATCGATTCGAACGTGATCGATGTTAAGTTGAGGGTTTCCTGATCGGTACGAACCAGCTAACCAGGGATCGATTCGAAGTCATCCTTCCTTGATCGATTCGAACTTGACACCTGATCATCGATTCGAAGCGCGCCTTTCTGCATCGATTCGAAGTGATGTTAGGATGGGTTCGAATGAGTTCCCTGTGATCGGTTCGAACCCTCTATGATGGATACCAAAGTTTGACATTTTCTAAGCATAATTCCGACGAGCTTCATCCTCGCATATTTGGACTCGATAATTGAACTGCATACTTGACCATCTTTCGAAGCTCGTCCATGGAACCATAACAACTTCTATCCGAATCAATTTCCATCATATAAATGGTTTAGTGATGACGGTCAGCGATTACGGTCATTATAACCAGACTCCGTTGCTTTGTCATTTGCATATTTCCTTTAACTCTGCGACATTTATTCAAGTAATGCATGACACTGTACAACATACATTCATACACTTTACACTGGGGAATGCACGGGTCCTTTGTCGTCAAACGATGGTTTCTCATGAGTTAGCTAGTCATGGAACCTTCAAGTTCACAGCAGCAGGATATTCAAAGTACAGTCACTTCGAGACTAGAGGTTCCGGATATTGAACCTGAGATCATCGTTCCCGCCCCGGACGAATTCCCCAATGTGTCTTTCATTCCCAATCCATCGGATTCCGTTCAATCCAATATTTCTGAAGATATGTTGGGGAGAATATGCTTGAGGCACGGCCTGTCACTGGATGATGTGTTACTGCCGGGGCCGAATGATAGACCACACAATTCGCCGGAGGGATATACAACATTTAATCGCTACGCGTGCGCGGCCGGGATGCTTCCTCCATTCAACGAGTATATTAGGGAAGTATTGTCTTTTTTGAGGATCGCTCCATCTCAACTACACTTGAGCGGATATGCTTCCGTGAATAGTTTATTCATCGTCTTCATAGAGTACCTTCATAGACCACCGATCCCGATCGAGATCAGATATCTATTCAATTTCAAAACCCGAGGTGATTACCCTTCCATCACATTTCTGGAAGTAGTGAGGAATTGCCAAGTGGTTACTGGGTCCTGGACCAGGTTGAGTTATTACAGGACAGATTGGTTCTATGTCAGATGTCCTTCGGGGTTTGCCCGGTGATGGTTATTCAGACATGAGTGTAGCTGAGTTCTCAAATAATTACTAAGACAATTGCAGTCAAAGTGAAACTTATGTTTTTTTCTTTTTACAGCAATGATTCAGCGACCTGAAGGTGAACAATTTAAGGAGATAGTACGAATACTCCGGGGAGTCCCGAGTGAAGATAGGGATATCGGGTTGCTTACCTGACGGATAGGAATCTCCGGACTTACGGGTTGATTGAACGAGGGCAGAGCATACAGTTTGACGGGGCACTAAGGACCGTCTCGAAAAAACGAGTCAAGCACAAGAAGCCCAAAGTTATTATAGCCGAGGAGGCTGATTCTGAAAGAACCCATACCGATGATGAGCCGCTGACCGAGCCTACGGATGTAGTTCAGGATGTTGCGGAGCAGAGAAAAGGCAAGGCCGCCATTGTCAAGCCAACTAAGAAGGGGAGATGGAAATCGGTTGTCACGGCCCGATCCTCTCGCGGAGTTAGAACTTCGGAGATGTCTCCTCCGAGAACTGAAAGCCTTTATGAAGGGCTCGCCGATATTCCAATTCCGGACGATGTGTCCCTGCAGCATGACGTTGGATTGGAAGAACTTTCAGAAACTTTAGTTTTGAGTGAGTCTTTTCCCACTGGTGTGGCAGACACATCCGGTTGGTCGGGGGTTTGCACATTCAAACATATTTCACAACACTGCATAACCTTTGACCGTAAACTACCTGTTTCAAAAGGTGATTAATTCTACTTTATTTTGTTATGCAGATACTATGTCTAGGCGAGGTTCAATGTTACGGAGTCTCCGACATGCCCGCAATTCTTCATATCATGATTCGCTCAGATGAGAAGGGGACAGAGATTACGATCAGGGACGCTCTGGGTATTCTGGTCAAGAAATATATGATACTGATAGAGGCTATAAGCGTCGATCTCGATCGCATACTCCTTCTCCTCCCAGAGATCCCATACAACCTCCTGCTCATGTCTCTCGTCCCTCTGAATCTTCACACCACATGTCGGCTTCACAATCTTCTAGGCATGAATCCCCCCATTCTAGGAGCGAAACAATAACTGCTGTCGTTACAGAACAGCCCCCCGCTGAAATTTCAGAGGAAGGAGCAATCAATCTTGCTCAGCTAAAGAAAGATTTTCCAAATATCTGCTTCGACAACTATATCTTTTGTAACATTTCTAAAATTTACCAAGTTTAATTTGGTTATTAAATTATTTTTTGAAAATAAACTGTGAATTAATTTGAGATTTCTAGAATAGATAAATAATTTTTTGATTATAAATTGAAATTTAATTAGAAATTTAAGGGTAAGTATCTTACAAATAAATAATGGATTTCAAATTTAAAATGTATTAAAAATAAAATAGAAATTAAAGGCTTGAGATTAATAAAAAGTTAATAAATGGTTGTTTTTCTAAATTTTAAATATACTAATATTTGGGGTTGTGATAAAAAGAAAAAAATTAGTGCACTCATTTTTTTTTTAAATATTATTCTTAAGTCAAATCCTCATATATAAATAATTGTAACTATTGTTAATATGAAATCAAAGTATTTAAATCCATTCCTTTCTTTTTATAAAGTTGTAAATAAAAAAATAAAAAAAATAAGAAGAAAAAAATTATGAATGTATGTAAATAGATATACATAAATTTTAATTCAAATGAATTGGGATTTTGAACCTACATTTGAAAATAAATGTTTTTTTTAAAATAAACATTTGGCTTTTAAAATCATTGAGGTGAAATTTATATAATGTAAATGTTGGCTAAAGACAATTATTCTTTTAACATTATATATATACACATACAAATGAACCAAGAAGTATATTTATTTATAAAATAGATATGATATAAAAATTTATAAAAATAATCCTTTGTCTTGTAAAATTGCAAATAGTAAAGCAAATCAACATGCATAGATCCCATAATCATTTCTTCCTACACATGGCATTCAAGATGTTTAATTGAATAAAATAATAAAATTAAAAATTTGTAGCAAACCCTTCAGCTCCCCAAATTCAAATGTATTTAGCCTCCCAAAAATCTGAGAATACAGTAAAAAGATTTGAGTATCTAAAATCACAACACCCAAGAGAAAGAAAATGATGAGAATAGTATAAGCTGAAAAACAAAGATGACAGAAAAATCAAGATCTGTCTCAAAGAAAATTCCATCCTCTTGTCAAAAGTTCAAAATTTCAACAAGCAACAGAATCAAGAGCAAAACAACATTCAGATCAGAAAGCATCTTCAACAAAATCTGTTTTAACCTCAAAAATAAATAAAGATCAAAGCAACCTGAAAACAAAATTTCAAAACAAAGAAGAGAGGGTAGAAATCTGGAAAACTAAAGTCTGGATCAAGCAAAGCTTGCAGGGGAAAACATCATCAGGCTTTGTCCAACAAAACAGTGCAGGGTTTTCTGGAAAATAGTTTAAAGGCAAGTCACTTCTTTTTAAGAATTGAATTTTGAGTTGTGAATCGATGATAAAGCAAGAATTTGAAGCAACTTTATTTAACAGTTGTAGGAAGAAATTTGGTTCAAAGATTAAACTCATTCCTGGATTTCAAGTAGTAGTAAGAAAAAAAAAGGGGGCTTCTCTGTGTATAACAAAATTCAAACTGTGAGTAAATTAAATTTTGTAGTTATTGATGAAGTAAGTAAAACAAATACAATAAAAGATAGGTAAAGATTCCTGTTTACAACCTGCAGATCTAAAACTTACAAAAAATTTAAGTGGAAAAGGAAAGAACAAAAAAAGTTTCCAGGCCATGCTCATTTGAAACTCTATGTTCCTGTTCTCTGTCTTTCTTCATCAAAATCATCCAGGTGAGCAAACTGTTTCTTTAAGCCTAATTTTGTTGATCAGTTGTGATGTTGTGGTGAATGTTTGATTGTGTGATGGGAAATGTTTGAATGGATGCAAATTGGTGTGTATATGTTTATAAATAAGTAAGAGTTGAAGTTGCATGTCTATATATATCTATATACAGGCCTCTGTTCCATCAATGTGAGCAAATTTTCAAAACTTTAATACTTTATTGCCTGTGAGTAAACTCTAATTGGTTTTAACTTAAATCTGGATGTATGACTAGAAGCTTGTTGGAAATTATGTTTGCATGCTGTTGTACTGAGTGTATTTGCCTGTAATCTGCTTACATGTGTAGAAATATCAAAGTGCATCTCTGTTTTAAATTACAGAGTATAAAATTTAGAAAAAATAAATTCTTCTTGCTGTAAACTTTGTTAGGTTAGTATATCCAAACAAAATATGATTGTTTAGGATTAAGCTATGATTTGAAATTATTTTTAAGTTTTAAAAAAATAGAAATATTTTCTGGAAAAGATTTAAAGTACAGAGGAATACTAGTTTATGTAAAAAAATCAAATGCTTTGATGGGTAAACTTATCTATATAATCTGAATCATCTATCCAAAACTTGATTTTTAAAATTAAAATTTCAAATTTTAGTTGAGTTATGGTGAAGAAATACTGGGTTGATCAAAAAATGGAGTTTGGTCGAAATATGGAGATTGGTTAGATTCGAGTGGTCACGGCTAGGGTTATAGCTTGTATGGTGATCGGCGAACCTGAGAAAAATCGTGGAGGAGGTGATCGATCATCGTGGAGTTGGAAATTGGGTGGACTAGGGTTTAACACTGTGTTTGGGTGGAGTTGGGAAAGCATATCGTCGCGCCGCCGTTGAAGTGCTTCAGGCGATCGGTCATGGGGGGATAGATGCGTGGGGCTGAGGCGATGCTCCGGGTGCGGTGGTGAAATTTAAGGTGGCGGGGTTCGTCGGCGGTGGGGTAGTTTGTTGTTTGGGTTTGGGTTTTCCTGTAACCATTATATGCTCGATTTAGACTCGTTGCCTTATGGGATCATCTGGGTGCTCAGGCAAGGTGAAGGGACCGTGGGTGACTCGTGGGTGATCGCGGAAGTGGTTGGTGGTGGTCGGTTAGGTGGTGCACGTGCACGTTGAGTCACTAGTATCAGCTGTTGCCAGAAAATGGTGGAAGGAGAAGAAAGCTCAGGTTCGAGCACGCAAAAAACAGAGTTTGACTCGAAGTTAAGCTCGCGTAAACGTAGGGTTAAACATAGGAAGAGATTCCAGTAGAATTTAAGCAATTGCTCTGATCAAGTCCTTGAAGACTCGAAGCTGATAATGTTTTATACGGGGCGAACTCGAGGTGGTTTGAAAAACAACCCGAAGTCGAGCTCGGGTTAATAAAAAAAAAAAAAAAAAAAATCCTGCGTTGGGTTGGATTTACCTGTTCCTGTTTCAAGCCTAAAGGGATAAGATGTTCTCAAGTTTTGAATTGCAAACAGTCCTTTTAGATTACAAAAACAAATTTTTAATTTAACAAAGTTTTAGAACATATTTAAATTAAACAAGTTTCCAAAGGAAAATAAATGGAGTTTCATATTTTTAAAACAAGTTTCGACGTTTTAAATGTTAAAATAAATATTTGAAATCGTTTTGTTTCTAGGAAAAAACCATATATCGGGTTGATTATTTAATTTAATTTTTTTAAGTATTTTTTCCAAATAAGATTTAGGAGGTAATTGATTAATTAATTAGTTAAGGAAGTTGATTAATTAAGGAAAAAAAAATTCAATACAAACTATAAAGTTACATGATTTGAAATTTAATTTGTTTTTGATTTGGGAAATTTATATTAAATGATTTTGTAATCAATTGCTAAATGTTCCATATGTAATTAATGAAGATGTAATTAAGTAATTAATCAAAGAAAAAGGGTTTATCGTTACTAAATTTAGGTCTTGATTTATTAAGTATCATAAATTGGTGAATAAAGTATAATCAATTATTGAATGTGATTAATTTAAAGTTTAATTTATGTAAGTAATTTAATTTATGTAAGTAATAGTCAATTACTTTAATAATCAAGGTGATTAATTTATTAATTTGTAGATTAGAGGATTAGTTACTTAATAGTTAAGATTTATTAATTAATGATTAATATGATAAATTAAGGTTAATTAATTAGAGTGATTAAGTTAAGAGTAATCAATTTAGGATAATTAACAGTAATTAAGATTTAATAAATCAATAGTTAAAAGTTTATTAATTTAAAGTAATTAATTTAGGAATAAGTAATTAAGATTTAAATAATTACAAATTAAAGGTTAATTAATTAAGATAATTAATTAAAGAAATGATTAATAGATGAAGGTGGTTAAGACTTAATTAATTTTAGTTAATAATAATTAATCATTGATTTAAAGATTTCAAATAGAAGTAATTACCGTGGGTAATAAATTCATAACCACACGGTTTATTCATCTTAATTAAAGATGTTTGATTGTTATTGAATGCCATGTGATGGACTGATATATTTGATGTGTGATGTGATGCTATGTAATGTTTTGTGCTACGCTGTCATATCTGTGATATATATATATATATATATATATATATATATATTGTTATGCAAACCCTTTGACCCGTAAACGACATTTGAGTTTCGATGCGACAGGGAGTCGGATTCCATTTGGTTATCCGAAACCCACATCGAATTGTAATGATTTAATCGTTGCTGATTGATGATGTTGCACTTCTATTGTGTAAAACCCCTGGACCACACTTATACACTCACAAATATGGATTTCACGTGGAAATTTGGTTAAGTCACAGATTTTGAAATTGTTTTAAAATTTAATTTTTAAATCCAAAATAGTTTTGGAATTAGAATTGAAGCTTTTGGAAAAATGAATTTCAAAAATAAAAGTTATTTGAATAACTTGATTGAATCTTGAAATTTAAATGAATTGATTTAAATTTGAATTCAATATTTGAAAATTGAATTATATAATTTGGAAACTATGGTTTAAAAGGTTATTCAACTTATAAATTGGTTTATATGTGTCTTTAAAATCATTTTAAAAGTGATGTTTTGAAATTTAAATTTAACCCAAAGATCTTAACTTGTATAGATGAAATTGGATTTTTCCATAAAGAAAACTATTTGTTTTCAAACGATTGAAGCTTTCACATAAGAATGAATTTCCAATTTGTGTTAAAGGATTTCAAGTCTAAAAATGAAAATTGTTTTCCAAGTTATAGATAAATCTTTGGAAATGGGTTTGAAAGCTATAAATCTTTAATTTTAAAGATTTAATTTGGTTAATCCAAATTGAATGGGAATTGTTTTGAAATCTATGGATAGATCTTTGTGAAATTTGGTGAAACTTTGTGAAATTAATCTTTTTATTTAAAGATTTAAAATGTTAATTTGTTTAACCATTTGGAAGAAAGTTTTGGATTTTATAAGTTGTGACTTAACTGAAATCCCATATCCATATGTTTTTAAAATATGGCGCTCATTATTCGGTTTAGCCGGGAGAGGACCTTGTGTCATATAGCCCATTCTGAATAGTGACACGACGTTATGGATAACATTTGAAGACCGGTGGTGAAGACCGGGTATTTGTGAGAACGATAGGATAACCTATCGATTGACTCTGCACTGAGTTGCTCCGGTATAGAGTTCTCCTTAGTGATGGGAAGTCCGATCGGGATTGTGGATACCCGGATTTGCAAGGGCTTCTTCGGAAGTGCCTTCGGTTCTGTTCGAACCCGGAACAGACTTGTATGGTTGTAAGTCCGACATTACACTTTGAGATATTTAACTGATCTCTATCAAATACATTTCTGCTTGGTGGCAGAGAATTTATTCTCTTAGCTTAACACCCTTCTCTGAGACGTACGAGCTCAGAGGTTATGTAGTTGATACTTATCAGTGATATATTCCCAATTTGGTAATGTGGCATGCTGAGTGCTGCTGTGTGATGATCATTGGTTGATCATTTGTGATATGATCATTTGTTTGATCATTTATCTTTGTGATCATTTCTTTGGTCATCTGTTGACCCAAAGCATGGCTTTGTGCCAAAGCGTAGCTTTGTGGATGAGACTGCATCAGGACCTCACACCCCGGAAATGGTCGAAACAGGAAAGATGCGGCAAGGTTATGAGGGTCGCGCCCTTTAGGGTGTGTCATTCCCTTCTGGTAAAGGGTGGTATCATGGTATGGAGCCCAGATACTTGCTCATGTGGAGCGCTCGGATAAAGGTCCCAAAGGACCGGGGGATGGCACGCTCGTGTAGTAGTTACCTAGTTACAGAGGTAACCCGGCCTTGTGTTGGCATAGATCTAACCGTAACGTTAGGTTCTCGGGACGTCCCGCCAGAGGCGATCCCATGTGGCAGTAGGAAGTTCCTTAGCCTGACCATTTGTTGGAAATCCATTCATCCAATACGTGCCTTGTACGGTTTTAGTTGTAGAACCTGCCATTTAACATGGCAGCTATAGTAGGCATAGCATCATGGTACCTATGCTGGCTAGGATTAATATTCTATTTTCGAAATGGTTTTTCTGCACTATGCACTAGTAATAATATCAAAGAAAACTTTCTCGTATTAAGCATATTTGACTATCATAAGGAGGAATCTCCTCCAATTCTGCGTTTGCATTGTGTGTGTGGCGGTAGGCCTTATGGTAGTTTCATTTTCTAAAAAGCATTGCGGTTTTATTTTAAATTCTCTTGTTGTTTGTTTTAAAGACCAATTGCTTTTGTTTGCTCATACCAGTCCCATGACTGACCTGGAGTTTATTGTTCCTTTCCTAAACTCTGGGTGCCCACTATTTTCCCACACGGGCAGTCTAGAGTTGGGTTTTCAGATAATCAATAGTAGGTGTAGATTCGATAGCTTTCAGCCTAGGATGTGGCAATCCTTTGCACACCAGTCTTGCTCTCTTAGTGAATGTTATTGGGAGTTCGAGCTATTTCTAGATTGGTGTCTTGAAGATGGAGTTCTTTCTTTGAAGACTATTGGAGTTGTTGTTCCGCTGCTATGTTATCTTTTCTTCCCACTGCTGTTATCTTGTATCATACCTCTAATGTATATTGATATTCATTGTATCATTCATGTTGTATCTGAGATTATATCAAATGTTGTATATTGATTTATGCTATTCTGTTTCTTCCGCTGTGTTTTACTTAATGTGTTATAAGCTCCGGCGAACCAGGTTCGACGTTTGGATCTGCGGCATTTGAATATGAGTGTCGTATTCGGTGCCGATTTTCGAAGGTCGAGTCAGGGTCATTATAAGTGGTATCAGAGCTGAAGGTTAAAACTTTAGCTCAGGAGTATAACACATTAGGTAACTCATTAGAGATAGGGTGAAGTATACCCTAGAATGAGTATATCCCTAAGACATCCGTTCGAATGCCTCAGTAAATTCTCTTACTATCCACTGATAGTAAGTATGAGTGCGAGAAGAGGACGAGATAGGGGACGGAGGAGTACCTCTATGAATGATCAATACCCTGCAACAGTGGAAATGACTTTTCTCTATCAATCTCCTTTGATTCGATTCTCAATTCTTTCTATTGCTTCGTGACAGCTACAGTAAGGAGCTTCGGTGTGATGCTGGCCCTACGAATCATTGCAGGAAATTCTTACTTTGTATCTTCATCCGTTTCTTATCAGCTTTTCGTTCTAAACTCTAATAAATTTGAAATTGAAATTGAAAATTTTAAATAAGTTAGAGATTTTAAATTAAGTTAAACTGGTTAACAAATATGAAGCTAAATTTGAATTGAATCAATAAGTCGATATCGGTTAAAAACAAATTCGAAATTCTATTGTAATTTCTTGTGTATATCAAAGTCGAAGAGGTACAAATTGGTACATACTTTGGGATATTCCGACCTGAATTGGAATCCCAATCTAGTATTTGAGAAATTGTAGAAGATTAAATCCATCTATCTATTCTCTGGGATCAGATATATTCTACGAACGATTAGTTATCCCTTCGAACTAATCAATGCCCTTGCATATGCGTAGACCGGTGGACCCGAGTATCTTGTGAAATAATTGTATGAATTTGTTTTCATATTGTTGATATTCTGATTTGGTAAGTCAAATACAGAATTGATATCCAGTTTGATTCGAAAAGATATTTCTCTATCTTTCATCTTTTCCTTGTTGTCTTCCTTGCAAATTTCGAGGACGAATTTTTTTTAAGAGGGGGAATCTGTAACATTCCTAAAAATTTACCAAGTTTAATTTGGTAATTAAATTATTTTTTGAAAATAAACTGTGAATTAATTTGAGATTTCTAGAATAGATAAATAATTTTTTGATTATAAATTGAAATTTAATTAAAAATTTAAGGGTAAGTATCTTACAAATAAATAATGGATTTCAAATTTCAAATGTATTAAAAATAAAATAGAAATTAAAGGCTTGAGATTAATAAAAAGTTAATAAAAGGTTGTTTTTCTAAACTTTAAATATATTAATATTTGGGGTTGTGATAAAAAGAAAAAAATTAGTGTACTCATTTTTTTAAAATATTATTCTTAAGTCAAATCCTCATATATAAATAATTGTAACTGTTGTTAATATGAAATCAAAGTATTTAAATCCATTCCTTTCTTTTTATAAAGTTGTAAATAAAAAAATAAAAAAATAAGAAGAAAAAAATTATGAATGTATGTAAATAGATATACATAAATTTTAATTCAAATGAATTGGGATTTTGAACCTACATTTGAAAATAAATGTTTTTTTTAAAAATAAACATTTGGCTTTTAAAATCATTGAGGTGAAATTTATATAATGTAAATGTTGGCTAAAGACAATTATTCTTTTAACATTATATATATACACATACAAATGAACCAAGAAGTACATTTATTTATAAAATAGATATGATATAAAAATTTATATAAATAATCCTTTGTCTTGTAAACTTGCAAGTAGTAAAGCAAATCAACATGCATAGATCCCATAATCATTTCTTCCTACACACGGCATTCAAGATGTTTAATTGAATAAAATAATAAAATTAAAAATTTGTAGCAATCCCTTCAGCTCCCCAAATTCAAATGTATTTAGCCACCCAAAAATCTGAGAATACAATAAAAAGATTTGAGTATCTAAAATCACAACACCCAAGAGAAAGAAAATGATGAGAATAGTATAAGCTGAAAAATAAAGATGACAGAAAAATCAAGATCTGTCTCAAAGAAAATTCCATCCTCTTGTCAAAAGTTCAAAATTTCAACAAGCAACAGAATCAAGAGAAAAACAATATTCAGATCGGAAAGCATCTTCAACAAAATCTGTTTTAACCTCAAAAATAAATAAAGATCAAAGCAACCTGAAAACAAAATTTCAAAACAAAGAAAAGAGGGTAGAAATCTGGAAAACTAAAGTCTGGATCAAGCAAAGCTTGGAGGGGAAAACATCATCAGGCTTTGTCCAACAAAACAGTGCAGGGTTTTCTGGAAAATAGTTTAAAGGCAAGTCACTTCTTTTTAAGAATTGAATTTTGAGTTGTGAATCAGTGATAAAGCAAGAATTTGAAGCAACTTTATTTAACAGTTGTAGGAAGAAATTTGGTTCAAAGATTAAACTCATTCCTGGATTTCAAGTAGTAGGAAGAAAAAAAAAGGGGCTTCTCTGTGTATAACAAAATTCAAACTGTGAGTAAATTAAATTTTGTAGTTATTGATGAAGTAAGTAAAACAAATACAATAAAAGATAGGTAAAGATTCCTGTTTACAACCTGTAGATCTAAAACTTACAAAAAATTTAAGTGGGAAAGGAAAGAACAAAAAAAGTTTCCAGGCCATGCTCATTTGAAACTCTATGTTCCTGTTCTCTGTCTTTCTTCATCAAAATCATCCAGGTGAGCAAACTGTTTCTTTAAGCCTAATTTTGTTGATCAGTTGTGATGTTGTGGTGAATGTTTGATTGTGTGATGGGAAATGTTTGAATGGATGCAAATTGGTGTGTATATGTTTATAAATAAGTAAGAGTTGAAGTTGCATGTCTATATATATCTATATACAGGCCTCTGTTCCATCAATGTGAGCAAATTTTCAAAACTTTAATACTTTATTGCCTGTGAGTAAACTCTAATTGGTTTTAACTTAAATCTGGATGTATGACTAGAAGCTTGTTGGAAATTATGTTTGCATGCTGTTGTACTGAGTGTATTTGCCTGTAATCTGCTTACATGTGTAGAAATATCAAAGTGCATCTCTGTTTTAAATTACAGAGTATAAAATTTAGAAAAAATAAATTCTTCTTGCTGTAAACTTTGTTAGGTTAGTATATCCAAACAAAATATGATTGTTTAGGATTAAGCTATGATTTGAAATTATTTTTAAGTTTTAAAAAAATAGAAATATTTTCTGGAAAAGATTTAAAGTACAGAGGAATACTAGTTTATGTAAAAAAATCAAATGCTTTGATGGGTAAACTTATCTATATAATCTGAATCCTCTATCCAAAACTTGATTTTTAAAATTAAAATTTCTAATTTTAGTTGAGTTATGGTGAAGAAATACTGGGTTGATCAAAAAATGGAGTTTGGTCGAAATATGGAGATTGGTTGGATTCGAGTGGTCACGGCTTGGGTTAGAGCTTGTATGGTGATCGGCGAACCTGAGAAAAATCGTGGAGGAGGTGATCGATCATCGTGGAGTTGGAAATTGGGTGGACTAGGGTTTAACACTGTGTTTGGGTGGAGTTGGGAAAGCATATCGTCGCGCCGCCGTTGAAGTGCTTCAGGCGATCGGTCATGGGGGGATAGATGCGTGGGGCTGAGGCGATGCTCTGGGTGCGGTGGTGAAATTTAAGGTGGCGGGGTTCGTCAGCGGTGGGGTAGTTTGTTGTTTGGGTTTGGGTTTTCCTGTAACCATTATATGCTCGATTTAGACTCGTTGCCTTATGGGATCATCTGGGTGCTCAAGCAAGGTGAAAGGATCGTGGGTGACTCGTGGGTGATCGCGGCAGTGGTTGGTGGTGGTCGGTTAGGTGGTGCACGTGCACGTTGAGTCACCAGTATCAGCTGTTGCCAGAAAATGGTGGAAGGAGAAGACAGCTCAGGTTCGAGTACGCGAAAAACAGAGTTTGACTCGAAGTTAAGCTCGCGTAAACGTATGGTTAAACATAGGAAAAGATTCTAGTAGAATTTAAGCAATTGCTCTGATCAAATCCTTGAAGACTCGAAGCTGATAATGTTTTATACGGGGCGAACTCGAGGTGGTTTGAAAAACAACCCGAAGTCGAGCTCGGTTTAATAAAAAAAAAAAAAAAAAAAAATCCTACGCTGGGTTGGATTTACCTGTTCCTGTTTGAAGCCTAAAGGGATAAGATGTTCTCAAGTTTTGAATTGCAAACAGTCCTTTTAGATTACAAAAACAAATTTTTAATTTAACAAAGTTTTAGAACATATTTAAATTAAAAAAGTTTCCAAAGGAAAATAAATGGAGTTTCAAATTTTTAAAACAAGTTTCGACGTTTTAAATGTTAAAATAAATATTTGAAATCGTTTTGTTTCTAGGAAAAAACCATATATCGGGTTGATTATTTAATTTAAATTTTTTAAGTATTTTTTTCCAAATAAGATTTAGGAGGTAATTGATTAATTAATTAGTTAAGGAAGTTGATTAATTAAGGAAAAAAAATTCAATACAAACTATAAAGTTACATGATTTGAAATTTAATTTGTTTTTGATTTGGGAAATTTATATTAAATGATTTTGTAATCAATTGCTAAATGTTCCATATCTAATTAATGAAGATGTAATTAAGTAATTAATCAAAGAAAAAGGGTTTATCGTTACTAAATTTAGGCCTTGATTTATTAAGTATCATAAATTGGTGAATAAAGTATAATCAATTATTGAATGTGATTAATTTAAAGTTTAATTTATGTAAGTAATTTAATTTATGTAAGTAATAGTCAATTACTTAAATAATCAAGGCGATTAATTTATTAATTTGTAGATTAGAGGATTAGTTACTTAATTGTTAAGATTTATTAATTAATGATTAATATGATAAATTAAGGTTAATTAATTAGAGTGATTAAGTTGAGAGTAATCAATTTAGGATAATTAACAGTAATTAAGATTTAATAAATCAATAGTTAAAAGTTTATTAATTTAAAGTAATTAATTTAGGAATAAGTAGTTAGGATTTAATTAATTACAAATTAAAGGTTAATTAATTAAGATAATTAATTAAAGAAATGATTAATAGATGAAGGTGGTTAAGACTTAATTAATTTAAGTTAATAATAATTAATCATTGATTTAAAGATTTCAAATAGAAGTAATTACTGTGGGTAATAAATTTATAACCACACGGTTTATTCATCTTAATTAAAGATGTTTGATTGTTATTGAATGCCATGTGATGGACTGATATATTTGATGTGTGATGTGATGCTATGTAATGTTTTGTGCTAAGCTGTCATATCTGTGATATATATATATATATATATATATATATATATATATATATATTGTTATGCAAACCCTTTGACCCGTAAACGACATTTGAGTTTCGATGCGACAGGCAGTCGGATTCCATTTGGTTATCCGAAACCCACATCGAATTGTAAAGATTTAATCGTTGCTGATTGATGATGTTGCACTTCTATTGTGTAAAACCCCTGGACCACACTTATACACTCACAAATAAGGATTTCACGTGGAAATTTGGTTAAGTCACAGATTTTGAAATTGTTTTAAAATTTAATTTTTAAATCCAAAATAGTTTTGGAATTAGAATTGAAGCTTTTGGAAAAATGAATTTCAAAAATAAAAGTTATATGAATAACTTGATTGAATCTTGAAATTTAAATGAATTGATTTAAATTTGAATTCAATATTTGAAAATTGAATTCTATAATTTGGAAACTATGGTTTAAAAGGTTATTCAACTTATAAATTGGTTTATATGTGTTTTTAAAATCATTTTAAAAGTGATGTTTTGGAATTTAAATTTAACCCAAAGATCTTAACTTGAATAAATGAAATCGGATTTTTCCAAAAAGAAAACTATTTGTTTTCAAACGATTGAAGCTTTCACATAAGAATGAATTTCCAATTTGTGTTAAAGGATTTCAAGTCTAAAAATGAAAATTGTTTTCCAAGTTATAGATAAATCTTTGGAAATGGGTTTGAAAGCTATAAATCTTTAATTTTAAAGATTTAATTTGGTTAATCCAAATTGAATGGGAATTGTTTTGAAATCTATGGATAAATCTTTGTGAAATTTGTTGAAACTTTGTGAAATTAATCTTTTTATTTAAAGATTTAAAATGGTAATTTGTTTAACCATTTGGAAGAAAGTTTTGGATTTTATAAGTTGTGACTTAACTGAAATCCCATATCCATATGTTTTTAAAATATGGCGCTCATTATTCGGTTTAGCCGGGAGAGGACCTTGTGTCATATAGCCCATTCCGAATAGTGATACGACGTTATGGATAACATTTGAAGACTGGTGGTGAAGACCGGGTATTTGTGAGAACGATAGGATAACCTATCGATTGACTCTGCACTGAGTTGCTCCGGTGTAGAGTTCTCCTTAGTGATGGGAAGTCCGATCGGGATTGTGGATACCCCGATTTGCAAGGGCTTCTTCGGAAGTGCCTTCGGTTCTGTTCGAACCCGGAACAGACTTGTATGGTTGTATGTCCGACATTACACTTTGAGATATTTAACTGATCTCTATCAAATACATTTCTGCTTGGTGGCGGAGAATTTATTCTCTTAGCTTAACACCCTTCTCTGAGACGTACGAGCTCAGAGGTTATGTAGTTGATATTTATCAGTGATATATTCCCAATTTGGTAATGTGGCATGCTGAGTGCTGCTGTGTGATGATCATTGGTTGATCATTTGTGATATGATCATTTGTTTGATCATCTATCTTTGTGATCATTGCTTTGGTCATCTGTTGACCCAAAGCATGGCTTTGTGCCAAAGCGTAGCTTTGTGGACGAGACTGCATCAAGACCTCACACCCCGGAAATGGTCGAAACAGGAAAGATGCGGCAAGGTTATGAGGGTCGCGCCCTTTAGGGTGTGTCATTCCCTTCTGGTAAAGGGTGGTATCATGGTATGGAGCCCAGATACTTACTCATGTGGATACTGCAGATCTATTACTTTGTGATACTTTGTGGTTGTTGGTGTCGAGCGCTCGGATAAAGGTCCCAAAGGACCGGGTGATGGCACGCTCGTGTAGTAGTTACCTAGTTACAGAGGTAACCCGGCCTTGTGTTGGCAGAGATCTAACCGTAACGTTAGGTTCTCGGGACGTCCCACCAGAGGCGATCCCATGTTGTAGTAGGAAGTTCCTTAGCCTGACCATTTGTTGGAAATCCATGCATCCAATACGTGCCTTGTACGGTTTTAGTTGTAGAACCTGCCATTTAACATGGCAGCTATAGTAGGCATAGCATCATGGTACCTATGCTGGCTAGGATTAATATTCTATTTTCGAAATGGTTTTTCTGCACTATGCACTAGTAATAATATCAAAGAAAACTTTCTCGTATTAAGCATATTTGACTATCATAAGGAGGAATCTCCTCCAATTCTGCGTTTGCATTGTGTGTGTGGCGGGAGGCCTTATGGTAGTTTCATTTTCTAAAAAGCATTGCGGTTTTATTTTAAATTCTCTTGTTGTTTGTTTTAAAGACCAATTGCTTTTGTTTGCTCATACCAGTCCCATGACTGACCTGGAGTTTATTGTTCCTTTCCTAAACTCTGGGTGCCCACTATTTTCCCACACGGGCAGTCTAGAGTTGGGTTTTCAGATAATCAATAGTAGGTGTAGATTCGATAGCTTTCAGCCTAGGATGTGGCAATCCTTTGCACACCAGTCTTGCTCTCTTAGTGAATGTTATTGGGAGTTCGAGCTATTTCTAGATTGGTGTCTTGAAGATGGAGTTCTTTCTTTGAAGACTATTGGAGTTGTTGTTCCGCTGCTATGTTATCTTTTCCTCCCGCTGCTATTATCTTGTATCATACCTCTGATGTATATTGATATTCATTGTATCATTCATGTTGTATCTGAGATTGTATCAAATGTTGTATATTGATTTATGCTATTCTGTTTCTTCCGCTGTGTTTTACTTAATGTGTTATAAGCTCCGGCGAACCAGGTTCGACGTTTGGATCTACGGCATTTGAATACGAGTGTCGTATTCGGTGCCGATTTTCGAAGGTCGAGTCAGGGCCGTTATATCTTTCCTCCACATTTAAAGAAGATCCCGGAGGAAGCTGAGCAGTTAGTACATGACTACGTGCACGATTTTTATGCTCAGTACAAAGCGTGGTCGAAAGCGGATGACAAAGCGTCGGCATTGGCCTTTGAGCGTGGGGCCACCATCGAGAGGTTGCAGGCTGAGTTAGCTCAAAAGAGCCGTATTATTGAGGTGCTAAACACTGAAGCGGAATCTTCTCGGAAATCTGAAATGGAGGCTATCAAAAAAGCCGACTAAGCCCAGGCAACGATGGATAGGATGAAACGTGAGCATTATGCCATGGTAGAAGATATGGGCCATCGAAACACCCTGGTCACGGTCGAGAGGGATGCAGACCTGAAGGAGCTAAACGAGCTTAAGTCCAAATTTGCCGAAATCGCCAAGGATGGGATGATGCGAACAACGCAACCCAGGAGGCATGTGAACAAGACGTGATGCTTCGGACTGAACGGGATGGGGCAGTAGCTAAGGTACAGGCGGTCGAGATGGAGGTTGAGGAGAAAGTTCAACAAGCGGAGGCCAGGCTGGAGGCCGATATTGAAGATCTGCTCATCACTTACAATGCCAATGTGTTGAGATACAGAAATTTGGCCTGGCTTCAGGATTACCCGGTACACCTCCGTAGCGCTTGGCGTCGATTGATTGAGGAAGAAGAGGAAGCGCGTCCGGATGAATCGGTCGACCGATCTGAACTCGAAAACCGGTTGCTGACAGATGATGAGAAAAAGATCCTCCATGACGCTATTATTGCTCATGAGAAGGAGATGATTGGTGGCCGATCTTTGGAGGTTGGAGAGGGATCAGTTGTTGAGCATCACGCTACTGTTATTGAAATCACCGCTCCACCATCGTTAGAGCCTGTATCTGCGGTTGGTTCACAATCTGTTCCTTCTTATGACCCAGAACAACCGCTGTTATACCCTATTCGGGAGCACGTCTTTGAGGCCGTCCTACCGTCAACGAGTCAAACTGAGGAAGGTACTTCGAACATATCTCAAGTGTGTTTTCATTAGAGCGTTTGTTTTGAAGCAGTTACTAATAACTTCTTCTTATCTTTGCTTAGTGACTGGAGTTGCGTCGATCGCCGCGACCCAAGAATCAAGTAAAGGGGATAAGGCCATCACCACCGAGACTACTATCATAACAGCAGTATCAACTGAGGCGGCGCAGGGGAGCGGATTATCTCTTGATGAACAAATGGTGAGCGAGCTGCTCGGTGAGCAGGGTGGCTTCTCCACAGACCTGTCGTTCATCATTAGTGACCCACCGCCAACCTCTAGCTCTTCAATGCAGACTGCGGATGCCCCCAGCCAGGCCCAAGCGACTTGTGATGAGGAAATTCTGGCCGAGATCAACGCCGAAATAGAGGCTGCGGGGCAAAGTGGTGGTATTGGTGGCAGCACGGCGGTGCATAGCCCAGCACCTTTAAGGGTAATATCATCTGGCGGCATTATCCCATCTTCCGTTACGGATCCAGTCCCTCCTACTCCTCCGGTGGGAAGGCTTCATGTAGATTCGAGCTCTGAGGAGGACGTCGACATTATGCCCCCGGCCGAAGAGCAACCACCGGAGAGGTAGCATTCCAAACGACGGATCTCTGTTTCTAGCGAGTCCGATGACGAACCGCTGATAAAGAGATTCAGAAAGAAGAAGTAGATGGGCCGTTTAAGCGGATTTATTGATAGATAGGTCATGTATAGATGCAGGTTCGGCCGCTGCTAGTAGGAATTCTTTTTTGGAAGAACTTATTTGCATGTAAGTCCTTGTCTCTAGTTAGTTGAAATAAAATTTAGTTTCTTTGTTTCAATTCTCATTTCTTTTGTGCTTAAGTGTTCGTAGTGTTTTGTTTTCAGTCCCGTGTACTTGTGGTGTTTTTACCGTCAAGTAGAGTTTGTTTTATTTGCCAAGTCTGAAAATCTTGGTCACAAGTTGTGGTCGATGAATAAGTTGAAATTCGGACATTGTATCACTTCGGTTAGTGGTTAACACTTAGCTTTTTTGCCCCCCAGTTTCGGGGAACAACACTTGTATTTTTGGTGGTTAATCGCACTTATTGCACATCTTAAGCACATGTCCGCGCTCTAGGGACTTAGGATAATTTGAGATCGATAATCTAATTCGCACTCCAGGAATTTAAGAGCTATCGATGTTTGTAACATGGTTCACGCTCTGGGAACCTGGAATTGATGTTTATACTCCACTTCACGCTCTGGGAACTTGGAGTTAGTATTGATACTTCAGTTCACACTCTGGGAACTTTGACTTGGTATTTGTGCCCCAATTCACACTCTGGGAACTTGGAGTTAACATGTATGTTTGGGTTCGCGCTTTGGGAACCTGTAATTTATGTTTATACTCCATTCACGTTCTGCGAAGTTGGAGTTCGCACATATGCTTCGATTCGCGCTTCGGGAACCTATAACCAATATTTATACTCCAATTCACGCTCTGGGAAGTCAGAGTTAGCCGCTGGATGGCCAGTCACATCTATTTGGGGCTTTTTAAGAGTCCGTTCACACTGTGGGAACGATGGATTTGACGTTTATACTCCAATTCACGCCCTGGGAAGTTGGAGTCCGTTCGCACTCCGGGAACGAGTTATTGAATGTTTATACTCCAATTCACACTCTGGGAAGTTGGAGTCCGTTCGCACTCCGAGAACGAGTTATTGGATGTTTATACTCCAATTCACACTCTTGGAAGTTGGAGTCCGTTCGCACTCCGAGAACGAGTTATTGAATGTTTATACTCCAATTCACACTCTGGGAAGTTGGAGTCCGTTCGCACTCCGGGAACGAGTTATTGAATGTTTATACTCCAATTCACACTCTGGGAAGTTGGAGTCCGTTCGCGCTTTGGGAACGAGTTATTGAATGTTTATGCTCCAATTCACACTCTGGGAAGTTGGAGTCCATTCGCGCTCTGGGAACGAGTTATTGAATGTTTATCCTCCAATTCACACTCTGGGAAGTTGGAGTCCGTTCGCGCTCCGGGAACAAGTTATTGAATGTTTATACTCCAATTCACACTCTGGGAAGTTGGAGTCCGTTCGCGCTCTGGGAACGAGTTATTGAATGTTTATACTCCAATTCACACTCTAGATGTTGGAGTCCGTTCGCGCTCTGGGAACGAGTTATTGAATGTTTACACTCCAATCCACACTCTGGGAAGTTGGAGTCCTTTCGCGCTCCGGGAACGAGTTATTGAATGTTTATACCCCAATTCACACTCTGGGAAGTTGGAGTCCGTTTGTGCTCTGGGAACGAGTTATTGAATGTTTATACTCCAATTCACACTCTGGGAAGTTGGAGTCCGTTCGCGCTCTGGGAACGAGTTATTGAATGTTTATACTCCAATTCACACTCTGGGAAGTTGGAGTCCGTTCGCGCTCCGGGAACGAGTTATTGAATGTTTATACTCCAATTCACACTCTGGGAAGTTGGAGTCCGTCCGCGCTCCGGGAACGAGTTATTGAATGTTTATACTCCAATTCACACTCTGGGAAGTTGGAGTCCGTCCGCGCTCCGGGAACGAGTTATTGAATGTTTATACTCCAATTCACACTCTGGGAAGTTGGAGTCCGTTCGCGCTCCGGGAACGAGTTGTTGAATGTTTATACTCCAATTCACACTCTAGGAAGTTGGAGTCCGTTCGCGCTCCGGGAACGAATTGTTGAATGTTTATACTCCAATTCACACTCTGGGAAGTTGGAGTAAGTTGTAGGACTGTCGTGTGTTGGTCTAGTTCAGCCTTTGACGTGATGGCTTGCCCCCGAGCTGGGGTTTCACTTGGTGAGTGGCCGGTCGTATCACAGTCACTCGCTATTTGAATAAATTCCATTGTTTGATGGAACTTAGCTCTTCGTGTGTCGTGATTGTTGAATGTCGTATTCGGTGAATCACAGCTCTAGCTTGAAGAGATAGTATTTTATTGCTGAAATAAGAAAATATGTCAAAGTCAGTGCCTTATTACAAATTCAAATTTCAGAATGTAAAGGAAACTGCAAAGTATTCATAGATTGAATGAGCCTGTCATGTGTGACAGTGACGAGGATCTTCGTCGTTCCAGGCTCGTGAGTAAGTAGGTCCGCCACTGATAGTGTTTATCACCAAACTTCCACGGGGACAAGTAGAGTCCTCCTGTTTCGGTCGATTGAGTTCATTGTTTTGATTTGATGGGCCCGCTTCTCTGGGCTGCAGTGTCCGCACAAACTGTTCCAGCTTCCTTTCTCTGATCAGTTTTTCAACGAGATCTTGTAAGTGACGACACTCGTTCGTATTGTGCCCGTAGCTTTCATGGAACCTGCAAAACTTTCCCGTTTGGATTTGTCTCTATGACGACGGTTTTGGTGCAGGTTTTTGGTACTGAATTGTATTACAGGTTTGTAAGTACAAGTCCTCCAGTGACGTATTCAGAGGAGTGTAACTGTCAAACATTGGATTCTTGCGCTGCGGGCCACGATTTTGATCTTGTTTTTTAGTTTGATTCACGCTCTCTCTTCGCCGAGCTTGTTTATTTTAATGTTCAACTGAACTTTTCCGGAGCTCTCACCGGACTGTTTGATTGCAACATTGCTTTGGATCCCTTCCGTGCTTGGTCCTGCATCAGTTTTCTTACTAGACTGTTTCGCATTTTCCCGTCTCAGGAATTGAGCTGCTTTGGCATGGAAACGGTCCAATGATGCAGGTGGTTTCCCAGCTAACAAGTTGCCGAACTCAGAATCGGGGTCGATCCCCTTAGTCAACGCCATAAGGATGGAGTTATCGTTTGGATTGCTGATCTCCGCACATGCAGTATGGAATCTCTCTAAGTAGTGTATGAGTGTCTCTCCGGGAGCTTGAGTGACACTAGATAGAGTGTTGACATCTTTTAGCCTTGCGACGTGCATGCGGTATTGCTCAACGAATTTTGTGGCTAACTGGTCGAATGAAGAGATGGATCGAGGTGGCAATCGAGTGAACCACATGGTAGCGATGCCCCCCAAGGATATGGGGAAACTATGACACTTTACTGCATCGTCGGCTCTGGCAGCGGTCATCGACCATTCATATTTCAGAATATGTTGGTTGGGGTCGTAGTTTCCTTCATACATGGGTAGAGTTGGCATCCGGAATCGGCGTAGGGGTTCAGCAGTAAGGATATCGTTCGTAAAAGGAGTGTGACTTCGGGTAACTCCCCAATCGTCATTTGTGAATCCCTGGCTCTCACGGATCATTTGACATATCATAGTTGAAAGATCCGGCATTTGCGTTTTGTGCGGGTTGCACTGGAGTATGATTACGTTCCATTCTTCGGGGTTGGACCAGATATTGTCGACGGTCCAAGTCTTGCCTTCTTGGCTCATAGTCCTCTTGGACGTACGGTTCAGGAGTACGTCCGCTATGACGACGGTCCAGGTCCAACTGGTCGTGGGTGTCGACACCTGGTTCAGTCGCAACGTTAGTGGTGCGGTATTCTGCAGTGTGGTGAGGAGCAGCACCTCCTCGGGAGGAGGGTCCGGTTTGGAAACTGGCTGATGAACCAACTCTCAGTTGCCCAACGGTTATTGTCAGTTGATTTCCAACGGGTGGCATACGACTCCCATCTAGCCGGGGTCGTGGAGGCCGATTATGATAATCAGAAGAGGAAGAGCTTTCGCTGGATGAGTGAGAAGCATGGTCTCTCTTGGATCTCTTTCGCTTCTGACGATCCAGTTGGTTGATCAGCTCGGTGTTAGCGCGTAGCTGCTCTGCTAATTGTAGCTGACTCTAGGTCAGCTCTTGGAGTAGTAACTGCAACTCCTGTCGGGTAATTGGACCTGATGGTTCCGGGTATCCAGCAGCATCTTGATTAGATGAAGGTAGTGGAGCAGGATTCTGTCTATCCTGTTCTTCTTGATTGACAGCGTTTGAGGTGGTTCTTCTGCTAACCATCTTGAAAGTTGAATTCCTTTCCTAGAATTTATGCAAATCTGAATAGAAGGGAAGGAAGTTGGATTTAATGATCTGGATCTCTCTCGTAGATTTATTCAATCCGGTATCGATGACTGATCCAACGAGCAGGAGAAAATCTGGATTTTCTCAGTGAAAGCACCAAAGTGTTTGCACCAAAATTGGTCACAACACTCTTCGGGAGTCGTTGAAGAGATAATAGTGAAGAATGTAAATTCAAAATAGATATTATCTAACAAAAACTCCAATCAGTAAAGTAAATGCATAGACAAGCGATTTATAGTGGTTCGGCGTGTTGCCTATGTCCACTGTGAAGTTTTTTGATGTTTTATTGATTCTCTTTCAATAATTACAAGTTGTTACAGCGATCAACAGCAAGTTACAACTGGAAATTCGAAATCAACAGCAAATATATGATATAGGATGATGGAGATCTCAATCCGACAGAGTTTGGGCGCTTGAGAGTCGAAAGATCCTTTCTCTGTTGGCTCTGGGGCTCTATTTATAGGCGTAGTTGCTGATATTTCGCTGAAAACTCGGGAGACCACTTCTGGCACGTGAGGGGGCCCACGCGCCTGGCCTCAGGAAACTTGGGCCCATTTTGGCATCGATTCGAACTCCATTCGAATCGATCAGAAAATCATCCAATCGAGATGAAATTTGGTGTGGACACTCTTCAACATGTATGCAAGCTTCTGTGAAAATTTCATGGCATTTGGATCAGTAGATTGAGAGATATGATGGATTCGAAATGATGTTCTTCGTGCAGCTGTTTGGTTCGAAACCATCCTTTCGAACCAATGGCTTCGAATCGATGGTGGCACGTGTCTTCGTGTTGACGTGGAGCACACACTTCGCCTCGATCAGGGTTTCGCTCCGAGTTGACCGCTTCGACTCCATATATCTCGGCGCATTCGAACCGATGAAAGACACGCCACCATGGCTAGTTGACGCATTGGATTCGAACGAAGCTTCACAGATGGTTTCGAACATGGCTTCATGGATGGGTTCGAACAAGGCTCCAATAATGGGTTCGAACAACTGATGCTTGATGGATTCGAACTTGCGTTCCTATGATGGATACGAGCTTTGTGACTTCTCCATGGATACGAGGTCCATCGATACGAACCCAATGGATTCGAAGGTGATGGAGTCGAGTCTGAAGCGCTTCGATGGGTTCGAAGTCGATCGATACAAAGGTGATCGGTTCGAACCGTTGATCAGTGATGGGTTCGAAACCTAGGTCTTCCCCTTCAAATTGAATCGATCATAACTCGAGCGTATGAACTCGGATTGACTTGAAATTCGAGATGCTGACTTCTATGGTCTTTCTTGTCGTGTCCTATCAATTGTGGCTTAATCCGGACTCAAACAAAATTCAGCGATATCCATAGCGAAACGAAGTATGACCAATCTCTGATATGAACTGTCCTTCGTTTTCGATCGATCTTTTGGTATCGCGGCTTTGCCAAAAAGCGGGATAACAATTACCATCCCTGAGAAGAAATAAATGGATAAGAGTTGGCAGACTTCATCGAGCAATTTACCATTTGGGATGGCAAGGAGGAAGACACTAAGATTGTTAAATCCGAATGGATTTTTTATTAATGGTGCATCTAATGAATTTAGCTCAGGAGAAGGAGTTGTGCTTGAAAATCCCAAAGGATAGTCGATCTGTTATGCCCTAAAGTTGGAATTCCTAACCCCAACAATGAAGCTGGATATGAGGTTTTGATAGCTATGTTGAAGATTTCAAAGGAGCTAGGGATGAAAACGCTACATATCTATAGCGATTCCCAATTGGTCTTTTGTCAGGTAAGAAAGGAATATTAGGCTAAGAGCGCAAGACTTGCTCCTTACAAGGTATTGGAACTACTCAAGGAGAATGAATACTATGCAGTAACTCATATCCATAGAAAGGAAAATATGAAGGCAGATTCACTGGCGAAGTTTCTAACGGCTCCAAGCTTAACAAGATGTACGACTGGAATCTGAAGAAATGGAGGAAGCGAAATCGTGGATGACTTCTATCAAGGATTATTTGCTTCGGCGAGTACACCCTAGAGGTAGGAATGAATGGAAGAAACTCCTTCGAAAGGCGCCATAGTTCGTAATGCAAGACACGTGCTATACCGAAGAGGATTCCCAACTCCCCTACTTTAGTGTATAGTTGTCTGAAACATCCCGTATATAGAGGCCAAAAGCTAAGCGCTACAAATGCTACAGTCATCCATGATATTAACTTTTGGTAACGAAATACAACAATGCTAATGGTATCCATAATATCAAAAGCACATGAATATGAAAAAATCATGGATTTCAACACAACATATCACTGGTTACATTTTAAAATCATTATTCATATCCATGTTACAAAAATCCCTTAAACATTTCCCAGGTAGTGTTAAAATATAAATTTACAATAATACACCAAGAGAGACATATCACGATGCACCCTTGGATTATCAAAGAATATAGTCATATCTAACTAATTGTACAGTGGAATCCAATCAAAATATACTGTAGCTCCTAAATTAGCTACCCGTCAGCTACATGCTCATCTCCGGAAGCTTAGTTGCCAAAATCTCAAAAACCTGAAAACCTCTACCCTCGGCCTACTAAAATCAATTTTGAGCACCCGAAAGTTTAAGGGAAAACAAAAACTTCAAGTCAAACATAAAGCCTGGTGTGAATAATTCTGTTACATCTCGATTTACTAATATTGAGTGAGACCACACCGCCTAACGGAAAGGGTTTCCCCTCACTAATATCCTTTCAAAACATATATTTTGCATATCCTTTCTTGCAACCAAATTGGTTAATCAAACTTATTATACTACTAAATAATAATAACAAGATCTGTTATGCTATATACAGGTAATAAACGGACTAACTGTTTGGCCGATTGCCCTTAATTGGACTAACTGTCCACAATCTGGACTAACTGTCCGAAAACTAGGCTAACTGCCTAATTGGCTGACTCGAGCTTACCAGATAAATATCAAATGCTCTAAGCTGCTGTTAGACAAAGCTTCTGGATGGTCTGTCCTTAACTTACATCTCTAAGGGTCAACTAATCCTAATGGTTTTATGGCTTACTAATAACCTACCTCTATATGTATATATTCCATTCTGTGTGTAACTAACATTTTAGTCTTACCATTGACTAAGCCCTATACATAGGAATTCTAGACTAAATTAGCTAAGCGCTAATAGCTAATGAGCATAGGGCACGACCCTACACAAGTCCTATCTGGTCTTCTATTCTGAGTCATTCTCTTAAGGTTAACTACCTTTTAAAAAATTTCCTTTAATTTTTTTTTTCAAATGATTTAGTCCTTTACATCATACATATACAAGGAAAATAATCTTTACCTTTACTCTAAGCTATTTTGCCATGTTATATATATTTTACATAAAATAATGTTAATATTTAATAAGGATTACCTATCGTTCAAAAATAAGTTAATGTCCTTTTTAACGTGAAAACACTTAGGCTATTCTGCCTATTTAACGTGTTCGAAACCTTTGTTTAAAACCTTTAAACAACACATTTGAAACACCTGAAAGTAACCCTTTCAAAACCTTTGAAAGTACCCCTTTCGAAACAATTGAAAACAACTCTTTTGAAACCAATAGAAGTCTTTCTTACCTTGCCTTTCGAAAACATAAGAAAAACCTTCCTTTTCAACCTTATCAAAACCCTAGAGAACCAGCCCTTTCAAAACAATTCATGAAACTTTCAAAGGGATTAAAGCTCATCTCTTTCGAAAGCACTTGGGATCAATTTAAAATATGGGGAAACACCTTTCAAAACCCTTTAAAACGTCTCAATTGAAACCATTTGGATTATGCCTTCAAGTAGAGAAAAAGGAATCAATAAATTCAAAAGCATTTGTTTCGAAACCATTCCCTTGGTAAGGAAGCGATGGTTTCAAAACCATCCCTTCGAAAGCATTGGAGGAATGGGCAGATTTCTAAAACAAAACAACCCCTTCGAAACTAATTGGGTCGAAAGGTAAAATGGCAACAACTAAGTGTTCCGACTTAGTCAAAAGCATTCATTTAAAAACAAAGATGCAACCTAATCGAAACCATTTCCTTTTAAACCATTTAACTTGGTCGAAACCTAAACAAGTCGAAAGCATAATGGTCGAAAGCAAGTAGGTGTTTTTTTCATCTAAAATCAAAGCAAAGCTTTAACCCCTTCAGAACCCATGGTTTCGACCTTATACCTTTCGCCCACATCCAATTCATTACGTACCAGTTGCCCGATACAATATGCATTGGTTTCGACTATGTCAGAGGTGATAGTATGGAAGCGGAATCTGGTGCCGAATGTATCGAAATAGTGAAAAATTATTTATTTATACTTTTAATATATTTCTTTTGAACCTAACCTACCTTGTTTGTCTAAATCTAATTGGTTGCTACATTAAATTTTCAAAAGTGCTGCCATTTTCCAGAATTAACAAATTCAAATTATTTACAAAAAGCCCCTTTCTCCTTTTAAAATATATAAAACATTTAAGTCCAATACCATAAATGATTTGATATACCCATCCAAATACTTAGTAAAAATCAGGAAAAATTCTAGAAAATCTTTTCTAATATGTTTTCCAGCATATAAAAATTTTAGACCCGAAAAAAATAATTATTCACCGGTAAATAGTTTATAATCCAAAATAACATTTTCTTTATTAGACAATTCATATTAATTCCACAAAAATTCTAAAAATTCTAAAAATTGAAACCCATCTCCAAAATATTATTTTTGGTCTATATAAAAATTCGCAAGGCATTTGGATGTAATTTAATAGGATTTTCATCTTAAAACCTATCATAAAGTCAATATGAGTATACATAAATCATCAATAAGCATAATCATTCCATCATTCAAAATCATGGCAATTTAATGCAAAATATTTTGGAATTCATCTTAAAACCGAAACCATAAAAGATTTGAGATGTAAACATTATTCACCTTAACTTTATAGATTAAAGGAGCTTGAGATTTGAATAGATTTGATTTGAATTAGATTTTCCTTTAGCTTTTCTTAATATTTTTCCTCTTTTCCCTATTAATGGTGGCCGACCCCTTGTTTTTAAAAATTTCAAAATGAAATGAACGTGTATGAGATACATGGCCTAAGATTGGAGGATATAGGAATGACCTCTTTCCTATTTTATCCTTTCTCTTATTCATCTTAAATCTTCATTTAATTCTTTAGTTAAATGGCACCGCTACCCCTTATTAAAATCAAATCTCAATCCCCTAATCAACACATTATTTTATTTAATTTAACTAACTAAATACCCAAAATAATGCTACCAAAAATCGGGGGTGTTGCACCAATGATGAAGCTACAATGAGCCTTATTGAAGTACATGAGGGCAGCTATGGCGACCACACCAGTGGGCAGACACTAGCAAAGAAAGTGCTTCGATATGAATACTTCTTGCCGACGATAAATCGAGATGCAGCAGACTCTACAAAATAGTGTGACAGGTGCTAGAGACTCGCAAAAATTCCAAAAGCTCTATATTTTTAGCTAACGCATAAGGTCAGCCCATAGCCATTTGCGATTTAAGGAATTGACACTATCGGTATGCTATCGTTAGCAAAGGGAAGACCCAAATATGCAATTGTTGCAGTAGATTACCTTATGAAATGGGATGAAGTGGAACTACTTGCTACTATCACAACTAAAAAAGTAATCAAATTTGTAACAAAGAATATTATTTGCAGGTAAGGAGTACACCAAACTATTATTACTAATGACAGAACCCAATTTGAAAGCGCCATGCTCAAGAACTTTTGCAAGCGTTACCGAAAAGAAGAGGTTTTTCATGGTAGCACACCCACAGGAACATAGGCAAGTGGAAGAAATGAAAAAAATCATCAAATCCACACTGAAGAAGCAGCTAACTAAGGTTAAAGGAAATTGCATTGATGAGTCTTTACTAGCATTATGGGCTTACAAGACAACACACAAATCAACGATCGAGCACACACTGTTCACTTTGGCATACTGTTCAGAAGCTATGATCCAAATGGAACTGGAGGTCCTCACTCGTCGTAGAATACATTTTAACCAGAGAGAAAACGAGGAGTTACTGCTTGAGTCCCTTGACTAGGTTGATGAGAAGCAAGAGGAAGCTAAATTGAGGGTAGTTTCTCACTAAAAAAGGGTAGCATGGCATTTTAATGCCAAGGTTCAAAACCGTACTTTTGAAGTGGGAGATCTAATTCTGAAGCGAATCTTCTCAAGTATGGGAGTAATTGGCCGCAACTGAGAAGGGCCATATGTGATTGACCAAAAGCTTGGAGATGGAACATTCAAGCTGGCTGCTGTTGATGGACTTCTCATCCCGCATGCTTAGAATAAGGACCAGCTGCTATAGAACTATACCTAATTATCTTTATTTTCTCAGGTAAGTCACCCAAAGATATTGGAGGCATTGTAATAAGGCCGGACTTGCCACTTTCCTATCTCTTCGCAATAAAGTTAGCTTCATGAACCAATAGAACCATGTTCTTATGAGAAAAACTTCTGCGTTGTGTGATTAGCACCAAATCTTCTGAGAGTCGATGTTGGCTAGAGATAGCAAATGCCATAAAGGTCTCAAATCATTCATCAATCGAGAAAATTGACCCTAAGCATCTAAGAGATGGTGTTGCCTAGAGATAGAAGATGCGGGGAAGGTTTTAAACCACTGGTCAACGAGGAAAATTAACTATAACCTTTTGAGAACTAGCATTTCCCATAGATTATTGACACTAGAAAGGTCTTAAACGATCGATCGATGGGTAAATCCGACCATTACCTTCTAAGAATTTGCTCTGCCCAGTGATAGGCGATGCTAAGAAGGTCTTTAACCACCGGTCGATGTGGAAAATCGACCATAACTTCTAAGAAATAGTATTGTCCAGAGATAGGCGATACCGACAAGGTCTTAAACCGCTCGATCGATAGTGAAAATCAACCGTAACCGTTTGAGAAATGGCGCTGCCTAGAGATAGGTGACACTAGAAAGGTGTTAAGCACCAGATAGACGAGGGAAATCGACCATAAACGTTTAAAGACTGGCATTGCCAGAAGATAGGCAATGTCGGGAAGAAAAGCAACGAACTCTCAGGAATTTGTCGCTACTTAGTGATAGGAAACAACGAGAAGGTTCAACAATTTGCTAAGGGATCAACTAGGTAAGTTTATTCCTCCTTAAAGGAGTGTACCATCGCCCGGAGATAGGCAACAGCCTAGGATGAAACTACCTTTGGGTTGACAAGTCATCTCGAGTCTAGCTTATGAATGCCGACCATTGCCAAGAGTTAGGCAATTTAAGAGAGTAATCCCCGAAACATCTCTTCTGGTAAACTGGGTTTCAGAGATAGAAACTACTATGCGACTAGATTTCCAACACCTAAAAGTGAAAGAAATTGTTATGAAGAAAGATAATGACGATGCATCTTTATATACATCCATAATGACATTAACTGAGGTGTCAACTTGGAAGGATTCGATTATAGTCTAGAGATTGGAGACATCAAATACAAAATGATTGAAATTGAGCGACAAAATCAATAGTGCCCAAAGTATAGAACCGTCACAATAACAGGATCCCTATGATGGTGCCAGCGACCAAGTGACTGCAGATGCTATCGAAAAAACCTAATCCCCAAGTAGGAATGATGACCAGACTTGGGGCAATCAGATGAATTTCTCGCAGTACTTAATCCCCTACATGTGCTTAAAGATCAACACTTAGAATAAGTAGCCCTGTAAACAGGGGCTTGTGAACAAGCATTTGGTTTAATGGAACTTAACCAAGCTTAAATAAGTACGACCATGGAGTCAGTCGAACAACAGTTCTTCTTTACCAAACAGAGTAATTTGGAAGTTATGAATAGAGCTAAGTAACATGATATATCTAAAGAAATAACATTAATATTACTTACATGCAGGGAGTTGTGGTAAGTAAATATGCTACTTAGAAATAGAATTATATAATATAGGAAAAACTACATTACAAGTAGTTATTATATACACCGACAGCTATAACCAAATAGGCGTAGTAAATGGAAATGAGGAAAAAACATAGAAGAGAGATTACAAGGGAAAAGCTAATCTTTCGTTACTATGAATCTTTATGTACAGTCAAACAATGAGTCCCATACATGCATAATCCTGGCGTGATAGAAGAAAAAAAATAACTTAGCTAGCACATCATATTAGGTCTTCCACTTCTTGTCACTTTGGCTACCTTTACTAGTCTTTCTCGGATGGGTTTTGAGTTTTTTCCTCCCTTTGATTTCCCCACTAGGGGGAGTTCCACCTTCCGAGCATGTGGACTCTTCTTCAACAGTAGAACTGAGTTCACCAGATCCATCAGCAAGCGCAACTCCATTTGGAGACTTGCCAGGCTTGATTTTAATTGGAGTAATCCTAGGCTAGGTGACTCTCGGCTCTTTCTTTATTTTGAGATATTCCTGATCCTTTTTCAATCTCTCAGCAATGTTCTCATGCTCGGTCGGGTCAGAAGCACTTGTGATTAGTACATCCTCCTTTTAGGATACAGATATGTCCTACAAAATAGCAACAATCTTGAAGTCAGGACTTGTTTCGGAGGTGGAAATGGGGCCAGTCGTAGTCAGCCTCACAGAAACAGTAGTAGAAGTAGTATAGATAATGTGGCTCCCGAGCCTTGCATAGTCAAAAGTGAAGGCGGAAGAGATAGCTGACCTTTATGTTAATTCCATCTCGGCCGTGACTCACCGATCTAGCACATCAAACAGTTAGCGACCCAGCGTTCTGCCGACCTAAGGCACGAAGGGATGCTGACCTAGTATCTTAGCATGGAAGACCGACCTAACTGCATAAGACCTAAGAGGGATACCGACCTAAGGGTCTTGAGAAGCATGCCGACCTAATGCCTTAAAGAAAGTTCCGACCTAACGTCTTGGAATGATGCCGACTTAAGGTTCAAGGAGATTCTGACCTAGGACTTATAAAAGTCTACCGACCTAACACGTTTTCCGATCTAACTACTCAAGTTTTTTGCCGACCTAGCTGTTAAGAATAAGTTGGTCCATACCTGAGTCGTGGCCGGCTTATGGCTTTTGATAAGTCGTAACAGACCTAGGGATATGAAGGAGGAAGTAGTGCAACAGTTTAACGCGCGGTACGTTAGCTCGGCAACGACTTAGGACTTGAGATTCGAAGCCGGGAAAGCATGTGTCCCCCACTTAAGCCGTTGGCCATGCATGAGTGAAAGGAAGCGACCTACGACCTAGCTTATCTCGGCAACGGCTTACGACCCAACTCATCTCGGCCACTACCTACAACTTGACACCGGAAGCCCTTATAAATACGCGACCACCTCCAACATTCAAAGGACTTTTGGGGGATCATTTTCTTTAAGGCATTGGAACTTCACTACCTTCAAAGCAAGCTGCACTCCATCACTTCAAGCTCACGCAAGACATTTAGACCAAACTTCACACAAAGATTCGAAACATTCAATCATGGATTCAAAGAACTCTGTGGCATTGAAGTTTTCTCTAGCTATTTGTCTTTTTGAATTGAATGAGATTGTAATAAGTTGTAATTCAGTCAGCAATAAAAAGGATTGAAGTGGACGTAGGCTTGATCATAAGCCGAACCACTATAAACTCTGTGCTCATTTACTGCATTTTCTGTTACTTACTATTATCTCTTGATTCCCGTATTCATCGGGTGGTGCTTTCACAACTACACTTTACACATCGGGGTGTTAGCGTTCAAATTCTAGCGTAAACATTTTTGGTGCTTTCACTGAGAGGGTGAACTCAGGTGAATTATCATCATTGCTCCACGAAAGTTTGTTGAAGTAATCTCTCTGAAGACTAGAAGTTTATCTGAAATCATGGCTCCAGGGAGAAGAAGTAGATCTCTTAGATCTGGAAATGTTCAAGAGGGAACCTCCGCTTCCCCAATACCTAATCAAGCCACTCCACCTGTTGGGGTTAAAAAAGCAGAATTGGATGCTGTAATTTTAGGGCTGAACCAGCAGATAAATGCCCAAAATGCACAATTGGAGGCTCAGAATGCCCAAAATGCTCTAATTTTGAATAAGTTGAACGATTTGCTTGGGGCAAACCGTCAACCAACGAGTAATGAAAGGAACTTTGCTGGCAACGTTCATGATGCTGAGGAAAGGAACGTTCCTGAGAGGGCTGCCAGCTCCTTTGAGCAGACACTTCCTGAAGTTGGTGGATCCAAAGCTCGAAATGATGAGGGGTATCTTTCTGAAATAGTTCGACAAATCTTGCAAGAGAGCATGCAAAGGGATGAAGACGAGAGAGAATGGGGTTTCGCTCCAAGTAAAACCCCGTTTACCGAAAGGATCTTAAAGGTTGAGTTCACGAGGAATTTCGTCCCTCCAACTATTCCAGCTTACAAGGGGACAAGCGATCCGAACGAGTTCTTGTATAAGTACGATTGGCACATGACAGGTGCCAGAGCTTCTGATGAGATAAAGTGCCGATATTTTCCTGTATATCTGGAAGGTGTAGCTCTGCTTTGGTTCATCAAGCTACCAATCCGGTCTATAGATCAGTTTTCTGACCTAACCCGAAAATTCGAGGAGCAGTTCAGACTATATGCTTCAAAAGCCAAAGATATCATGTCGTTGTCAAGTTTAGAACAGAATCCAGGGGAAACTATCAGATCTTTCTTGAATCGCTTTAATATAGCGTTGGCCGAGATAGACAATGCAGAACCACGGATGATCTTGACTTATCTGATGAGGGCCATTGACAAGTCGAGCGAATTCGGAAAATGGCTAAACATGAAGGAACCAAATTCCCTTGAAAATTTCTACAAGAAAGCAGATGAGTTCATACGCCTGGAAAGCCGTCCTGTACCGGTAAAGGCAGTATTGGAAAAAGCTGAAGATAACATTGCTGCTCCACGCAAGAGTGAATCTGTAGGACGAAAAAGGGAAATTAACGATGAGAAGAAACAGAAAAATCTGAAGAAGCCTCGTTCCTTCAAGCCATCGGAATATACTCCTTTATCAGATACGCCGGAGCGTATTTACCTTGCCACTAAAGATTCTGTTGATTATCCTAAACCTCCTGTTCTGAGAACCGAGAGAAAAGCTATACAAAGCGGGAAGTTCTGCCGCTTCCATAATCAACCCGGTCATGATACCGATGAATGCCGCCAATTGAAAATTTTGATTGAAGAGTTGATAAGGGAAAACAAGCTGCAGCAATTTGTGGAAAAGAATAGCAGCAATCCTGCTTCGTCCAGTCAGGGGCAACAAGCTCCTGCTCATCAACCTAGGACAAGTGAGAAGGCTGCAGGGCATGGATCCGGAAGGCCTGTTATCAATGTCATTACGGGGGGACCTCACCCAGCAGGCAGGAGCTGGGGTGAGATGGAAGGGTATACCCGGGCTTTGAAATATGTACCGGCCGAAGAAGATGTCTTTGTTTTGGAAGATGCTACGCCCCTGAAACAATAAAGAACTTTCAATGATGATATTGTGTTTAGAGCCAGGGATTCCACAGGTGTTGAAGCTCCTACCTTGGATCCCTTAGTCATCTCGGCTGGTATCGGGCCGGCTATTGTCAGAAGGGTTCTCATTGATTGTGGCGCATCCTGCAATATGCTCTTCAAGAAAACATTCGACCAAATGAAGATCCCTATGGCTGATGTGCAAGCCTCGTCGCAGAAAATCGCTGGCTTCACTGAGGAGCCAAAGCAGCCGATAGGAACTATTGATTTGCTTGTAGAACTTGGAGAGGGAGAAAGAAAAGTAGTCCGCAAGCAAACTTTGTGATTGTCGACGAATTTTCTGCTTATAATGCTTTCCTTGGCCGTCCAACTCTTGAAGCGTTCAAAGTTGTTCTGGCCCCATGGTGCCTTACCATTAAATTCCCCACAGACAATGGAGTAGGAGTTATAAAAGGGGATCAAAATGCCGGGCGGGAGTGTTATCTGACAGAGCTGCGAGAGGCAAGGAAAAGAGAAATTGGAAAGGATGCGGCAACCCCAGTCCGCATCAAAGAACCAACCTTGTAGCAATTACAGGGCGGACCCTGCACTGGCGAGCACAGCGGAGCACGAAAAGAGATGGATCCTAGAAAAGCCAGTGCAGGGGAGAATAGAGTGGTACCAGTGGAAACAACGGTACCAGTACCTGTTGACCCGAAGGACCCAAATAAGGTGTTGAATGTGGGTTCACAACTTAATGTGTCAATTCAGAATATCTTAATATCTTTTTTAAAAGAAAATTTGGATGTTTTTGCTTGGACTCATGCCGATATGTGCGGAATATCCCCAGAAGTTGCAGTACACGCTCTGAATATTGATCCAAAGTTTACGCCTGTGAAACAGAAAAGAAGAACCCAAGGTCCAGAAAGGTCAGCAGCATTAAAAGAAGAAGTTGATCGGCTCATGGAGAATGACTTTATCAAAGAATCTACCTATCCGAATTGGGTTTCAAATCCAGTGCTGGTTAAGAAAGCCAACGGAAAATGGAGAGTGTGCATCGATTTTTCAGATCTAAACAAGGCCTGCCCCAAAGACTGCTTCCCATTACCCAGGATCGATCAGCTGGTAGATGGAACAGCGGGACATGAATTGTTATCTTTTATGGATGCCTACTCCGGATATAACCAGATCATGATGCATGAGCCAGATCAGGAGGACACGAGATTTATCACCGATGTTGGTCTTTACTGCTACAGAGTTATGCCCTTCGGGCTGAAGAATGCGGGGGCAACTTACCAAAGACTTGTTAATGCTATGTTCAAACCGCAATTGGGCAAGACTATGGAAGTCTATGTCGACGACATGTTAGTAAAGTCTAAGAAAGCAGTGGATCACATAGAACACTTAGCAGAAATGTTCGCAGTCCTCCGGAAATACGGAATGAAGCTTAACCCTTTAAAATGTTCATTTGGGGTGGAGTCCGGAAAGTTCTTAGGTTTCATCGTGAGCGCTAGGGGCATTGAAGCTAGTCCAGCTCAAATTACCGCCTTAAAAGAAGTCAAAGCTCCTAGAACGAAGAAGGAATTGCAAAGTCTCAACGGAAAAGTCGCCGCCTTGAGTCGGTTCATTTCCAAAGCTACTGATAAATGCATCCCATTCTTTGACGCTCTAAAGAAAGGAAAGAAAAACTTTGATTGGACTCCCGAATGCCAAAAAGCCTTTGATGAATTGATTCGTCATATGGAAACGCCTCCAATACTTTCTAGGCCCGACGATGGTGAGGATCTTCTTATATACTTGGCAGTATCATCTCATGCTCTAAGTGCAGCGCTGATACGGGAAGACAAGAGGATTCAACATCCGGTTTACTATATCAGCAAAAGACTCACTGGGGCAGAGATGAATTACTCCAAGTTGGAAAAACTCGCCTATTGCCTACTGATTGCATCGAGGAAGTTGAGGCAATATTTCCAAGCTCATCCTATCAGAGTCCTCACTGATCAACCTTTAAAGCAAGTCCTGTTTCGCCCTGGGACTTTGGGTCGTCTTCTAAAGTGGAACATTGAACTCAGTCAATATGACATCACTTATCACCCCCGAAAAGCAATCAACGGACAAGCTTTAGCGGATTTCATCGCAGAATTCACAGATAAGGGTAACAGTGGGGAAGAAACGATCGATGATTCACCAATCCAATGGAAGTTATATGTTGATGGCGCGAGAAATGACTACTGTTCCGGAGCCGGGGTTGTACTTGAAACCCCTGAAGGTCGGTCATTATGCTATGCGCTAAGATTGGAATTTCCTTCAACGAACAATGAAGCAGAATACGAAGCTCTTATCGCTGGCTTGAGAATTGCTAAAGAACTAAACATCCGAGCATTACAGATCTTCAGCGATTCTCAACTTATTGTATGCCAAGTCAAGAAGGAATTCCAAGAGAAAGGGGGAAATCTGCCTGCCTACTTGTCAAAGGCCTGGGAACTCCTGTGTGACTTCGACCACTACACGATAAGCCATATTCCTCGAGAAGAAAACATGAAAGTAGATTCTCTCGCAAAGTACTCTAGCACAGGCGAAGCTCAATTTCTGGGGTTAGCTCCAGTGGAAGTCCTGTCAGCTCCAAGCATTAATGAGATGGATACTGATTGGATCATGAGTGTGTCTCAAGAGCAAGAATCATGGATGACTCTAATAACAGAATATCTGCTCAACGGCTCTTTACCGGAAAATTCAAAAGAACGACAGAAGCTACTGAGGAAAGCCTCTCGCTATATAGTCCAGGATGGCCAATTATACAGACGGGGATTCTCAATGCCATTACTTCGATGTGTATCCAGGGAAGAGTCCAAAGCTATAGATACAAATATTTTCTTAAATTGAAAAAATTTCGTAAATTGGTTTTACAAAAGCTATTTGTAGAAAAATATATAGAGCATATATGACTCGCTAGTTCCTCTATGAAGAAAGAAAATTTTAATGTAGAGAATTTATTTTTAGGGCGGACAATAGGAATTAGTACCGGTTTCAATGGGGTAACTAACGACAGGATGGGGAATTTGAAAGTCGGTCATAGAAAATAATAACAAAGTGGTAGGCGGATCCACCATGATAGGTAGTCCATAGTTTCTCAAAGTAGCCAGAGCGAAGGTAGAGAAAACAGAGATAGAATGAAGTAATGGTAGTTATTAGGTAGTAAATACGGATTCAATTTGGCTTGAAATGGGTCTATGTTCAACATGGACCAAAACAACAGCAGCGGTTGACCATAGGGTTCCCACCGTCGACCGTCGAACCCAACGGGTTAACCGATGACTGTTTATTTAGCAATATATTTCTGTTTAAGGTTGAGCCAACTCATTCCAACCTTAACCCTTTTCGTCTCAAAATGATTCATAACCCCTTCCCTATCTTCTAGGCCATGGCCGACCACGTCTAGCTACCCTAGCCACCAAGAAACCGACGTCAACACCCCAAGCAGCTCTAAGGTAGCACGCAACCCCCATCTCTCAGAAATCCCAAAGCCAAAGATCTACCCAAATTCAAAACTATGACCCCTCCTCACTGCACCATCGCCTCCAAACACCCATGGCTAACCCCACTAGAAATAGCATGGTGTCAGAGCCATGATAATATTGTCAACAGTTATGAGGAATCTTCCTGCTTAAGATTTCTAAAAGGGAGATCAATGAAATTTCATGATTTCGCCGCTTTTTGGTAGGATTACCTATTCATCGACACCGTATTTTTGCGGATTCTATGCAACGACATGTTTGAACAAGTGTCCTATCCGAGGTGCGTTCATCTATTTAATGCTAACTTGGTATCTACTTTTGATAAGCACGAGGCAAGCTTTACATCTGAAGTGAAGGGGGGTGGATATTCGGATGACATGTGTAAAGTTTGGTGGGATCCTACACATCAAAGCGGTTGAAGCGATTTAGAGGATATTAAAGCTAACGATCCCACTATACTAGATCAGATGTTTTAGCAGGGGACTAGTAGTTGGAAGATAAAGAATTTATGTGCCTAGGTCCATTAAATCGTCCACATCATCCAGCACAACATCATCTTCAAGATAGTGAGATACGACAAGATTCATCCCCTCATACAGAAGGCTAACAATGCTATTATATGTGGTATCCAAGTGAACCGGAGCATGGTAATCAAGGCCTATTTGCGGGCATGGGTATAGGAACTTAAAGGAGTGACATTCCCTATTGTCATTTCCATATTGCCATCTTTGAATAGTTTTGGGTGAACCTCCGAGGTGACGAGGCATAGATGGATATATCCCCACCATTGGATAAGGCCTCACTTATGAGGATGAGGATTGAGGAGCCACCCGTATTTTTTTGGAGAGCAACAACATGAGACAGGGCCAGCATGTATGGATTGAGACCCTTATCCTGACCAGTACGCCGTAGGGTATCAGCAGCTGACCCCGAACTATAGGGACATCCAAGAATCCCAGCTCACTATTGAGGCTGAGCTATAGGTGATAAAGTAGTGGCGGCAGGTGATGCAGAAGAGGAAACAAAAGTTTTAGTGTAATAGTTCGCAAATTAATGGGCTCGAATTTCAAAAAAGCCAAAACCCGAATCCATTGAGTACGGATCGTTGATTTTGGTAACATGTAATAAACATATGTATATCAAAGATCTATAAACCTTGAATCATAGGGAAATGAAATGTGATAGGATATAAATACCGACTAAGGCTACTACCTCAAAATAAATGGTATTCCTTGGATGTCCAATTGCCTTGCCATTATCGAGAATGAGAAAGAAGACTTCTCCATCAACTGTAATCGTCTTGATCCATTAACATGTTCCTTAGATCTAGCATATGAGTTGTAATAAGGAGGGACCAGAATAATGTTTTGGAGACTGAAAAATTATATACTTTATCAGTAACATAAATTTATACCAACTGGTTTCTATTTAAATGTCACGTTTGTTATTTATGGCTAATTCGTTAAATTTAATATGAAAGTATGATATATATACCCTAACCTTTTCGAAGGTATACTATTTATATATGTATGCCTATGCACATTTATATTTCTAGCGATTCTCTACCCAAAACCTTTATCGCTTTATAGTTCCCTAATATGAAGCCAGCCTTCCGCATCGTCAACGCAGTTCATCGACTCTGGCTACAATTTCCTATAACTTCTATATACAGCTTAGTGAAAATAATATATAATTTAATTATTATACTACTACTGCAAATAAAACAGTCGTCTAAGGGTTAACCGGCCCACCTTCATTAAATTAATTTTTTTTACTAGCCATCTCAGTGAGGCAATTGCATATCCCATATAGATTCTACACTAGTAGGAAGTGAAATCCGTCATGCCGTAACCTAAGTCCTTTCTACCGCTCATTTGGGATCGCTGGGCGTTAAATCCTATATGCCAGGGCTACTACTAAATATTGGTACCAACTACTGACATAGCCCGCCAACCCTCCACAATTGACATCCCTATTTGTACTAAGAAAGTATAGGAAAATAACCCTTTTAGTTATTTACTACCTTTCTTTTGGCCATGAAGCATAACCCATTTCCCAAGAAGGTACTGAGCCATTTAATACTTCAAATCCAAGGCAAAACCCTCGGTATATTTCCCCATAACATATCCGCAATATCGATCCTTTTCCCATGGGGCTTAATGTTAGTGATATCCTAAATTAGAAGGAAGTGTACACAACTGTCGGTAGCCTCTGAACAAAGGGGAGATTCCATTATGTGACTACTGATCTTGCATCCTAACATACTAAGTCAAATAAATCCCTCTAAATTTTGATACTGGGCTTAGCCAACTAATCTTTGCTTATTTAGTTAAGGTTATTTAATTTACCCTAATGATAACTATAACGCCTTCAAAGATTCAACTATTACCTAAAGTTTTTATTTACTATTTACCTAAATATCAACTTATCTGTAGTAAATGATCATTATCTTAGCTGTACATTCCCTAAGACATTTATTTATGTATTCAAATTTTACTCAGTAAACTTCTTTATCTCTCTATAGTCATAATCCCGACGATCTCATTTATTAGTCCAATCAATCCATTTATACCATATTTAAATTCTTGCAACTTCCAAATTCATTCCATATTTATTCCCTATTTACTTTGGAGGTACAACCTTTCCAACTTTATTTCCTATTTCTATTATTCATGCCGCAGTTTATTCTCATGTTCTAATTATACCTAATTCGAATATTACTCGTAAATCGTTGTATTAGTTAAGTTCTCATTTTAATTCATTAGCATGGTTAAATACGTAACTGTATTTTTATTAATTATATTTATAGTTATCCATCCCTAACTAGAATGTTCTTTTTCATATTTTAATTTGTTGGAATAATATTTTAAAAAAAGTTTCCTATTCTAATTTCCATAAATTAGCCTAAATTAAGAGATTTGCTTCATTTGAAATTATAAGGAAACATTTATTTACTTTTTATTGAAATATGTAGGGTTAACTATGGAAAGTTAGCCTATACTTTACGTATCTCTTTCCTCTATTTATATACATTCCTTGTTAATTCAAACATTGCACTTTTCTATGTAATTAAAAAAATTATGCAAATTTATTGAAATTAAACGGACAATATTCCCAATAACTAAAATACTGAAAATCCACATTCCAACAAAATTTGGATAAATTTTTTACATTATACTGACATCTTTACAACCCAATTGTAAGTCTGGAATTAATTCTACATCTATCAACATTCAACTCTTAACAACCTGGGGACTGATTTCCGAAACTGGATGTAAACAATATTTCCAATCAAATTTCGTAAATGCAGAATACGTAGGCAATGTTTTATATCTTTAATTTGAGCCTACAACTCTTAGATTTTTATTCAGGCATACAATCAAATAAGAAGCCAACGAAATAAATTCCATTGACATAAATAAATTACATAATATATCACTCACCTTTTAAAGCGTTCCAAATCTCCAGATCTGAATTAGATTCTTTCTAGGAACTAAGACGCTAAGGATAATGTAATATGAATTATTAACTAAACTATTTACTTGTGTAGAATATAAATATAAAAGTAAAAATAATAAAGTAAATGACACCAGAGATTTTGATACTGGTTCAAACTTCATTCTAAAATTCTAAAAGTGATTCTTATGCATGGATATCTTGCTTTATTTAACCTTATTAGTATGATTTTTAGGCGCGCCAAATTTCACATGCTAATGTACACATATTACCTCTATTAAACTCATTTTTATCTAAGGAACAAAACAACATATTCATAGCTTTAGCATTTGCAATAGTATCTAATTTTTGTGTATTTGACCATTGTGCATAAGTAGTGGTAGGTACAAAATATTATTATTTAGTGACATTTCAATTGTCTTATCCATTTTTTTACATGTAAATTCTCATCCTAGTTGACCAATAATTATAGTTGAATCCATTAAATACTGGTGGTCATTTAGTGGATTGACCTTTAACAAATCTTGACGTTATGTTATTTTCCATACTACTTGAATATTAAAAACTTTGTTATGGTCATATGATGACCTTGCTCTGATACCAAAAGAAAGACACAAAGGATCGTGTAATAAGAAAAATTAACTAAACTATTTTCTTGTGCAGAATATAAATATAAAAGTAAAAGTAATAAAGTAAATGACATTAGAGATTTTTATACTGGCTCGAACTTCTCATTCTACGTCCAGTCCCAAGTTCCTTTTTAATTTAATCTATACTCTTACTTAACACGTAGGAATAGGTATAACACTCCCTGAACAACAGACCAGACATTAACCGCCTAGACAATCAAATAAGACTTCAACCGCCTATGGATACTACAATAGGACTTTCAAGTTATAAATAGCAGAAAAATATTTGACTGAGTATGCTCTTGAATAGCACTGATAAGTCAATAACGTATGCCTTTCCTATAATCTTCTCTTTTGTGGTATATCGTGTTGTGAAGAATAAAGTAATTTTCATCACAAGAAAATTTTCTTTAATGATCATGTGATCAAAGAACGTAAAGCAGTTTGTAATTGAATGCTTGAGAGTTCAAAAGTAGAGATAGAAGGAATTGAGAGCATAATTTTATTGTCAAAACAATGAAATAATTTTCTTTATATAGAGGTTGCTAGTTCCAATCATTCATGAAAAGAAATGAAGAAAAGTCAGGACTGTAGCTCTTGGTTTTAAAAATGTAACTCTTTGTGAGGAAGAGGTACTTTTCAGAAAACTAGCCGTTATACGGATTTAGCCAGTTGAAAGTTTGGCAGCCATCTGAATCAACAATTATTTAAATCAACAAGAAAACTATTCATTTTAGCCCATTTTTAGCTGGCTGAATATTATCAGTCGGTCGGATGAATATTCATAGCTTAATATATGCATGTGCACAAATTCAATCGGTTGACTTGAGTATTTCAACTGGCCAAATTTCACTTATTTTGAATGTTTTATAAATTTTACTACAAGATCTTGCATATGTGTGTGTATATATATCACATATGAGAGATTTTAACAACTTTATACTTCTAGACATAGACACCATGATAGATGGTATTTTGTAGCGTCAATTTGGTCTTCATTTTGATATAATTATCTCTTTGTAAAGTTGATATTTCCTGCAAAAGTGGTTAGTACATACAATATATACTCTATTAAAGCATCAAAATATAAGGTTCTACCAATTCTTTGATTCAACTCCATCTTCGTTTTAATCCAAGAATTATATATAAAATAGGTATATACGTACATTAGAATTACAGATCCCAGAAAATATTTTGGATTGAAGAGGAATATGAAATTAAAATCGAAATTTACCTTGTTAACATGCAACGTTGATTCACTTTTTCTCTTCTTCTAGTTATTTTCTGCACTTCCTCAATTTGTATATACACAAATTATTTATAGTTAGGATGAAGTGGAGAAGAGAAAATAGTAGAGCTTTGCTACTTAAATCAGAAAATATAAGAAGAAAAGAGATTGGTTATGCCTAAATTTATAGGCATTTTAATAAATTGTATTTGGTATATTAGAATATTAATTCTGGGCCATTAGGCCGAGGCTCAAACCCTAGCCATCAGGGCTGAATCGGTCGACCACGCACATTAATCTGTCGACTACTACTAGTCGACCAGCCCATAGGTAGGGTCTCCCGATGGGTCCTGGTGAATTTATTATATATGTTAATTTATTGTCGTTTGATTATTTTCATTCTATACTCTTTAAACACTCATAACTTCTTCGCCCAAACTGCGATACTGAAACTCCAAATATGAAAGTTGCTCCAATTCCATTTAAAGGCCTAATTAATTATTAATGGCTAAATTCCATTGTTTCCTCAAATTCCATTGTTTCCTCAAATTCCATTTAGAAGCCTAATTAATTATTAATCAACTAACGTAAATTTTATGCGGTGTTACATTTTTCCCTCTATAAAAAAATTTGTCCGCGAGATTACTCCAATGATTAAATCATGGGTATTGTATGTAATCCTAATGTATTCAACCAATTAGCATAAACAAGTTTTGCAACCCGACACGCACAAGTGCGCAGTGTATTACAACGTATAAAACGTGTATGTTAAACTATTCCAAATTGGGTCCTCTTATATAAATACATTTTGTTTGAAAATATGATACAAATAACCTATATATATAGCGGTTCTATATGTATGCAGGTTTTGAAAAATCTTTTTCATGCAAATTTTCGTACCACTACAAGTAGGAGCATGGTTCAACTAATTTTGCGTCCAATTCCTACCATCAAAAAAATCCAACGCGTCGAATTTTTGCTTCCTAAACGTTCACTCATATGCGGGGAAAAGGAATTTAGGTGGAGAATTTTATGTTTCCATTGGTTACCTATCCCGTTGCACATTGGAAATTTCCTCGCTTCCCCAGATTTTCTTCAAAATTTTCCATATACAAAACGCATAAGGAGGCTTGTTTTCAAGCTCTAAAATGAAACTGAATCCCAAATGGATTCTCGTACGTCGCTGATAAGGTATATAAAAAATGCCAAGGATAAAATAGCTTTTCCCTTGTTATCATCTGCGTTTCATCCTAATGACAACCTTAATGCACCGTTAAATCCATATTTACTAACCCATTTATTTTCCTTATGTGTAGTATATGGCATTTACAAATCAAAAATTTACATAAAAACCTTTTCTACATTTCAACGTAATTTGCACATGATTTGAAAGTCAACTTCCAAAAATATTTAAATGCCAATTTCCTTGAAACCAATTTTGGACAAGAGTTTAAAAATTTATTTGAATGCTAAAAATAACTTAAACTATATTTTTTTTTCAAATCGAGCGCTACTTTTCAAATATTTGCTTTCTTTCCATTTTTAAATCCAGTCTTATATTGTGTTTACCGTGAGTTAAGCGTATTAATGAGATTTCCATATTTATACTTATTAACTCGCTTTTGGTAAGGCAACATACAAGCAGATTTAACCCAATCGACTGCACAGTTGTCGAGACTGTAATACTATGGGTTAGATTCGACTGGATGGATAGATGATCAATCACGATGATAAACACGATTATAAAGTTGGGATTTGGCATAATCGATGGCCAAGAGGCGTGTGATACTTGAAATATGGGTTTCGACAAAAGTCGAGTTGCTTCGGGTCGCTTGGAGTTTGCTTCGAGTCATGCTTGGATTTAATTTGGGTTTTCATAATGGTTGCTATGGGTCAGGCAAAGGTGTGCTTCGGGTCATTCTAGGATCGGCAACTTTTCATGGGCTCGGTATGCTTCAGGTCGGCATGTACTAATCTTCCGGTTGGCATTTCACTCTGGGGTCGGCAACTTTAAGGGATCGACAAGTTACAAGTACTTCAGGTTGGAAGCCATTGTACTTTGGGTCAGCTTGTCTTCGGGTCGGTGTTTCACTCTGAGGTCGGTATCTTCTTGGGATCAACATGTTTGGATGACTTCGGGTGGGCACTTCCAGAAACTCGGGTCGGTATTAGGGAAATGTGATCGATGTGTTAAGACACTTCAAGGGATCGAGATTTGCACTAGTTCCGGGTCCGCATGCTTAATTCTTCTGGTCAGCTATGGATTCTCTTTTGGTTGGCATTAGGGACTCAGGTCGGCATATAGGAAATGGCATAGGGTAGGCAATATTTTGCCTCGAGTCATAACGCAATTTACTTTTGGTCACATGCAGGCATGCTTCGGGTCATTTGTACGACTACTTCGAGTCATCCCTAGGGCAACATTGGGTCGACATATTCAGAACTCGAAGTCGGCAGTGATGAAGGGTATGGGTTCGGCTATTGTTTTGGTAGTCCCGTATCACTTAGGAATCCCAGTAACCATGATTTTGTTTATGAATACAGGGGGCGGGGCTTCAAAAAAGGGATTTTCATCCTGTTCTTCTTCAACTTCTTCTACAAAGACTGTAAAAGTTACTCTGCCATTTTTTGTTTCAAAAACTCTGGATGGTAACAATAATCAATTCTTTGATAAATAAAAATGAAATTTCTGGAGTGGACGTAGGCCAAAGTTAGCCGAACCACTATAAATGTTGTTTTTCTACTACTTTCTTTTTAATTTTTGTCGTTCTTCATATTTATATCCTTTTCATATGTACTATCTGTGATATGTGGCTGTGAATTGGTGCTTTCATCTGTGATTGGGTGTTTGTGACTCATTTTGGCGCAAATATTTTGGTGCTTTCACTGAGAAAGCTTGCACTTAGGGATTTGGAAGTTTGGATCTTGGATTTGAAAGCTTAGGAACTTGGATCTAGGAAGCAATGCTAAGCAATCAACAGGGAATAAAGAGCAGGGACAAGATGGAAACAATGATGATGGACGCTATGTAGGAAAGGATGCTGAATAGACAGGAGGATATGATGCAGAACCTATTCTGACGGATTAGACAAGCTGCAGCGCAAAACCAAGGGAATGGAGGAGGAAGTCCAAGATCTATTCAGGAAAAAGAAGCAAGAAAAATGAATATTGGATGGAGCTATAGATTTTGGCATGGAACATAACATGGATGCGCGTTTGGAAGAGGATGATCTGGGGTTTCCTCGTGGACTCGAGGGCAGGATGGAAATGACAATCGGAGACCATTTATGGACGCTCGTCCAGAAGGGCAGGTTTCAGGATTACCTTATGGACTCGGGGGCAGGATGGGAGTGATGATCGAAAACAATCTATGGATACTGGAACAGCTGGAAATTGGAACCTAGGACTTGGAGTCGAAATTAGAAGGCTTGGATATGGATTGGATCAGCCGGAAGCAAAGCCCGACCAAGGATAATGGATTGGCATAACTACCCATGGAACTGGGGCATAGATTCAGATGGCTTTGTTTTGAAATGGATAGTGCTGATGGAACAGGAGCGGCTATCATCCACCACAAATCAGAGCTTGCCCCGCTTAAGGGCACAGGTCGTCATCTCTTGATGGCACGGAATAAGTAAGTAACCCCGTAGTAATGCGGCTAAGTCACTTACACATGTATGGGTTTCAGGACGGTCCCTAGGCATGCTCTGAGATGATGGTGAACCGTGGTGCTCGGGTCTATGAAATCTTGTTTTTTCCGTTTATTGCAAATTTTGGTTTTTCTGGTCACGATAATGGTCTCGACGGAGAGATGGGGCAGTTGCCGCGAGTTAAGAATCCCTTCATCAGAGAGCAAAGGAATGGTTGTGAACTCAGAATAAAAAGTCCTCGACCGGAGAGTCAAGGCAAGAGAATATAAAGTCCTCGACCGGAGGGTAGAGGTCGGAGAATATATACTCCTCGACCAGAGAATCGAGTGTTTGTGCCAAAATTGGTCACAAACCTCGAATATCATGAAAGCACTGAACTATGAATATCAATCAGCAATATTCCAAACACAAGTCTCAGATTTAAGCAAACAACAAACAACAATCCAGAAATAATGAACAGAAACACGAGTTTTATAGTGGTTCGGCTATCTCCGGCCCACGTCCACTTCGAAGTTTTATCTTTCATTGATTATCCTCGCTGGTTGCAGATGATTACAGTAGTAGCAATGGAGAATTTCAAGTACAATAGTTGTATTGAAGTGTAGAAATGAATCCGGAAGAGTCTGGACATTGAATGGCCAAAAGATCCCATTTCTGTATGCTTCAAGGGGCTATTTATAGGCGTAGGAGGCTGATATTGCGCTAAAATTCGGGAGACTTCTTCTGGCACGTGAGTGGGCCCACACGACCGACCTCACCAAGTTTCGACTCGATATGTGATCGATACGAAACCATTTCGTATCCAGCAAAAAATGATCCAATCGAGCGGAAACTTGGCAAGATTATCCTTTACCTTGTATGCAAGCTGCTGTAAAATTTCATTGCATTTGGATCTGTAGAACTCAAGATATGATCGATACGAATTGTGGTTTCTCGATGCTGTCTGGTTCGCACCGATCAATTCGTATCGATGTCCGTTTGCGTTGTTTCCCAACACGTGCGCATCAATGACGTGGCGCTATCTTTAAGGCTCGGTCCATTTTCCTCTCCTTTTTGAACGCGTCTTCCCTTGATTCGTGGATTTCCCTTGTTCGCGCCCGCTGTTCATGCTTGTTCATATTCATAACATCGTACGTTCGCACCCATCAATTCGTGTTCTTCGTGTTGACTCCATGAGTACATTTCGTACCGCTCCCATATGCGCTGATCGATACGAAATGAGCATGTGGCTATCGATACGAAGTGGTCATTAAAATGGACACGAATCTCATTCTTGGGATGGATATGAGCGAGACCTTACCTAATGGATACAGACAAAACTTTTCCTGATGGATACGAACCCCAATAGCCTCCCATGGATACGAAAGTGCCAAATCTTTGTACTATCAATACGAGAGCATCGATTCAAGACATGCCACCTCTTTCCATCCTGACCAATACGAAACCATTGTTTCGAGCCCATGTTGATCGATATAAATAGTATCGGTTCGAGGTCCACTACCATGATATCACTTGATCGACACGAACGTACTGTTCGTATCCATGGATATCGATACGAAACAGATGGATACGAACAATATATTCCTTTTATCTTGTATCGATCATATCTCCCCCATACGAACTCCGATTAACATGACATTTGAAATGTAGCCTTTTCTAGCATTGATCATCATCTCCAATCGATCTCGTCCTGATCAGAGCTTAGCCTAATTTTAATGACATCGATTGCAGCCTTGTTTCCAATCAATCTCCAATCCTGATATCCATCCTTCCTTGCCAATTTGTTGATATTCCAGCTTTGACCTAAAGGCGGGATAACATTTGCCCCCCAAAACAGGCATTGTGATAAGAAGGCGTATTTTGAATAGTTTCGAATCCAATATCCGAAGCCCACAGCCATATCATCAGAGTACATCGTCCTTGACTGCTCAGAGTCGATGCCCAATTCTAAATCCAATAACCAAAGCCTTAGCCAATTCCATATCAATTCGAACTCGACAACCGAGTCTTAATCCATCCTTATCCAATAGCCGATAACCGAATTCAGGACCTCTCCGGGTCGATATCCAAATCCATAAACTCTCCGGGTTCTAGCCAAGCGCAATCCGCACTTGACGACCGTGGTCCAGTATCCCTCGACATTGAGCTAACCTCTCCCGGTTCTTACCAAGCGCAATCCACACTTGATGACCATGGTCCAGTGTCCCTGGATGTTGTACAATGCCATGGCTTAAGTCCTAAGCCGAATCCCGGTAACTCCGGACCCTTATTGAGCATAGTCCATACTCAACGACCTGAAAATAACAATTGATAATACAGGGCCTAAGTCCTAGGTCGAATCCTGGTCTCTCTGGACCCTTGTCGAGCATAGTCCATACTCGACGACCTGAGTGAGTCAATTTACCACGTTCGGGCAAAATGACCCCCCTTGCCAGGCATAATCTATACCCGACGACAGTTTGTCAAAAACCTGACAAAAACCTAGTCAAAATCCAATCTTAAATCCAAAATCAAACTAAAAAAAATCAGAAATCCAAACCAGCATCCAAAACAGAAACCAATCATCCAAACGAAAATCCAAACCAGAAAGCAAACAAAAACCAGGAGTTCAAACCAAACTCCAAAACCAAACCAGAAAAATCAGTGTGCAATCTGAAAGCAAAAGATATGTTTCACAAACCGCAGCATCGCGGTCTATCATCATTTAGAGCATGCCTAGGGGCTATCTCCGTCCCCATACATGCGTAAATGACTTTGCCGTTTTCCAGTAGCTTGTTACTTATTTCACATTATCCCGGTCAATTGACAATCAATCGACCATCATTCCTGGGCCTCACACCATCGTTGCTTGACGTAGGCGGTGGTTGCTCCTATTCAACCGCTGCATTCTGAGTTCCGACATATTGTCGCAACTGTCCATTCCTTACATGCTCCTCGATTATATTCTTCAAGTTCCTGCAACTGTTGGTATCGTGCCCATCCCAATCATGAAAGAGGCAGTGCCTTCCTGATGCCCTCTCCCATTCAAATGGCTCTATCCTAGCCGGCCTTCGGTAGGGAAGGCGGTTCCGGGTTTCCAAGTATATCCGCTCAAGCATGTCGTTCAATCCTGTGTATGTGGAAAACTTTGGATCCTTCAATCGCTTCCTAGCTTTTCCAGAATCATCATCCAATTTCCTTTTTCCTTTATCTTTATCCGAACCTCTACTGGATGGTCCTCCACCCTCGGTTGCATTCACTTCCTTCAACTTTAAATCTGCACATGCATCCTCTTGTCGGAGGAACCTCTTAGCTTCGTGAAAGAATTCTCCAAGATCCAATAGTGGGTCTCGTATCAAAGATACCTTGAAATATGAATCCTCCCTGACTCCTGACACTGCTTCCACTAAAACCATTGATGGATCTGGCCGATCCACCAAAGCAACTACCGCGTTGAATCGAGTTAGAAAAGCTCTAAGTGATTCATCCGTCCTTTGCTTTACCGATGTTAGCGTCATCACGTTCTTAGGCCTTTTAATATGAACCCGAAACTGCCTTAGAAACCTATACACCAGCTCCGTCCATGTTCTAATAGTCCCTTCTTCCAGCTGCCTAAACCATATTGCGGCTGTATCCGTTAAGTACGGAGGGAAACATCGGGCCATAACTTCCTCCGATGCCCCCAGCACTTCCATGTGTCTAGTATATCTCATCAGATGATCTGTCGGATCAGCCTTGCCATTGTATACTTCCACACTAGGTAGCTTGAAATCAGGCAGATTTCGAGCCATCCAGATTTCTCGTGTAAACGGACTCTTGTTCACCCCTTCCAAATCTCTATTGGTCAGACCTCCACGCATAGTTCTCCTAATAATCCCAGCTAATCCAACATTATCCGTCAAATGTTTCCCTCCATGCCTCCGAGGGAATTCCAGTACATATTCCTCATGTGGCTCGTTAATGTTAGCGCTTGCTCTAGCCTGTTGATCTCCATCCAAGGGCCTCCCAGTGTTAGATCCTGCGGGCCTGCCCCCAAGTCTTTGTTGATTGCCATCTAGTCCTATATCCTGTTCTCCACTGGGTTCCACGACCCTGACTCCCTGTCCTGCACTTGTAGCCGCTGCAGTTGGTCCAAGGTTCTGTGCTCCTACAGCTCTCATCTGTTCAAAGAAAGTCTGCATCATTTCCTACTGACTTTTCAACAATCTTTTTGCAACGAATTGGTCATAGCCTCCATTTCATCCCTGGTGATATAGATCGAAGCTTGTCCTTCCCCAACTCTGGAGGATGCTTCTTGACTTCCTTCCTGTTGGCTTCTTTCAGCCCTCTGTCTTCTGCTTGTCTGTCGAGTCATTCTCTTTCAGATCTACACTCTTCACGCTTTTCCAACCCAAACTTCAATCCGATGTAGCGGGTGCTAGTCCTTCTCAATGAAAGCACCAAAGTGTTTGCGCCAAAATTGGTCACAAACCTCGAATGTCGTGAAAGCACTGAACTATGAATATCAATCAGCAATATTCCAAACACAAGTCATAGATTTAAGCAAACAACAAACAATAATCCAAAAATAATGAACAAAAACACGAGTTTTATAGTGGTTCGGCTATCTCCGGCCTACGTCCACTTCGAAGTTTATATTTTATTGATTATCCTCGCTGGTTACAGATGATTACAACAGTAGTAGTGGAGAATTTCAAGTACAATAGTTGTATTGAAGTGTAGAAATGAATCCGGCAGAGTCTGGGCATTGAATGGCCAAAAGATCCCTTTTCTGTAGGCTTCAGGGGGCTATCTATAGGCGTAGGAGGCTAATATCGCGCTCAAACTTCGGAAGACTTCTTCTGGCATGTGAGTGGGCCCACGCGACCGACCTCACCAAGTTTCAACTCGATCTGTGATCGATACGAAACCATTTCGTATCCATCAAAAAATGATCCAATCGAGCCGAAACTTGGCAAGATTTTCCTTTCCCTTGTATGCAAGCTGCTGTGAAAATTTCATTGCATTTGGATCTGTAGAACTCAAGATATGATCGATACGAATTGTGGTTTCTCGATGCTGTCTGGTTCGCGCCGACCAATTCGTATCGATGTTCGTTTGCGTTGTTTCCCAGCACGTGCGCATCAATGACGTGGCGCTATCTTTAAGGCTCGGTCCATTTTCCTCGCCGTTTTGAACACTTCTCCCCTTGATTCGTGGATTTCCTTTGTTCGCACGTGCATTTCATGCTTGTTCATATTCATAAGATCGTACGTTCGCACCCATCAATTCGTGTCCTTCTTCGTGTTGACTCTAGGAGCACATTTTGTACCGCTCCCATATGCGCTGATCGATACGAAATGAGCATGGGGGTATCGATACGAAGTGGTAATGAAAATGGACACGAATCTCATTCTTGGGATGGATACGAGCGAGACCTTACCTAATGGATACGAACAAAACTTTACCTGTTGGATACGAACCCCAATAGCCTCCCATGGATACAAAAGTGCCAATCCTTCTACTATCGATACGAGAGCATCGATTCGAGACATGCCACCTCTTTCCATCCTGACCGATACAAAACCATTGTGTCGAGCCCATGTTGATCAATATAAACAGTATCGATTCAAGGTCCACTACCATGATCTGACTTGATCGACACGAACGTACTGTTCGTATCCATGGACATCGATACGAAACAGATGGATACAAATAGTATATTCCTTCTATCTTGTATCGATCATATCTCCTCCATACGAACTCCGATTAACATGACATTTGAAATGTAGCCTTTTCTAGCATTGATCATCATCTCCATCGATCCCGTCCTGATCAGAGCTTAGCCAAATTTTAATGACATCGATTGCAGCCTTGTTTCCAATCGATCTCGAATCCTGATATCCATCCTTCCTTACCAATTTGTTTATATTCCAGCTTTGACCTAAAGGCAGGATAACATCAAGGCCGGAGAATATGAAGTCCTCGACTTGAGAGTCGATACCGGAGAATAAAATTTCTCGATCGGAGAGTCGAGGCCAGATAATAAAAGTCCTCGGCCGGAGACTCAAGGTCGGAGAATAGAAAGACCTCGACTAGAGAGTCGAGGCCGGAGAATATTAGTCCTCGGCTGGAGAATTGAGGCCGTAGAAAGATACCTCATGGATTAAGTCCTTGACCGGATAGTCGAGGCCGAAGAAGAAAGACCATGGACAAGCCTCTGATTGGAAAGTCGAGGCCGGAGTAGGATAAAATGACCCCGCAAGGTCTATGGATTTTGATTTTGATACGGAGAGGTTGCAGCTTTGGATATGGACACGGCGATGTCTATGGACTTGGATTTGAATCGAGAGAGGTCTCGACTTTGGGTGTGGACCCAACAAGGTCCTAGCTTAGGAGACAGGACCCGGAGAGGTCCCGACTTTGGGTATGGACCCGGCGAGGTCCTGGGTTTATATTAAAGGACCCGGTGAGGTCTCAGACTTGGATTAAATACTCTAGAGTGATCGTGGATTCGATCAAGGGATTTGGAATGAATTCAGAATTAGATATAGACTCCGAACAACCATGGATTTTGTTAATGATCCAGTAAGACCAAGGAATTGGTTTAGCAGTCGACTGGTACAAGTTTTGATATGGCGATAAATGGGTTATGGACTTTGGATTTTGGACTTATGGTAATACAAAACACACCTTCCTATAACATGGTATGTTTTAGGGGGAAAGGTATTAAAACGCCATTTGGAAAGGCAACATACATGTGAATTTAACCTAATCGACTGTATGATTATTGAGGCAGGAATACTATGGGTTTGATTTGACTGGATGGATAGATGATCAATCATGTATATAAACATAATTATGAAGCCGGGATTCGACATAGTCGATGGAAAAAAAGAGGGGATACTTGAAATATGGGTTTCGACAAAAGTTGAGTTGCTTCAGGTTGCTTGGAGTTTGCTTCGAGTCATGCTTGGATTTACATCGTTTTTTCATGATGGTTGCTTCGGGTTAGGCGAAGGTGTGCTTTGGGTTATTTTGGGATCGACATGTTTTCATGGGCTCGGCATGCTTCAGGTTGGCAAAGACTAATCTTCGGGTTGGCATTTCACTCTAGGGCCGGCATCTCTAAGGGATCGACAAGTTACAAGTACGTCAGGCAGCCATCACAATTTGGGTCGACATATGCTAGTCTTCGGGTTGGTGTTTCACTCTAGGGTCGGCATCTTCTTGGGATCGGCTTGTTTGAACAACTTTGGGTCGACACTTCCACAAATTCAGGTCGGCATTATGGAAATGGGATCGACGTGTTAAGACACTTCAAGGGATAGTCATTTACATTAGCTTTGGGTCGGCATGCCTAATTCTTTGGGTCAGCTATGTCTTCTCTTCGGGTCGGCATTAGGGATTCAGTTTGGCATATAGGAAATGGCATGGGGTTGGCAATATTTTTCTTTGAGTCATAGTGCAATTTACTTCGTGTCACATGCCAGCATGCATCGAGACATTTGTACGTCTACTTTTAGTTATCCCCAAGGCAACATCAGGTCGGCATATTCAGAACTCGGTGTCAGCAGTGATGAATGGTATGGGCTCAACTATGGTTTCGGTGGGCTCATATCACTTAGGAAGCCTAGTAACTAGGATTTTTTCTATAAATGCAGCATGTGGGGCTTCCGAAAAGGAATTCTCATTCTGTTCTTCCTTAACTTCTTCTACAAAGCCTGTAAAAGTTACTCTGACATTTTTTGTTTCAAAAACTCTAGATTGTAATTGTAATCAAACCTCTGATAAATAAAAAGGAAATTTTTGGAGTGCACGTAGGCCAGAGTCAGCCGAACCACTATAAATATTGTCATTCTATTGCTTTTTTTTGTTCTTCATATTTATATCCTCTTCTTATATACTATCTGTGATCTGTGGCTGTGAATTGGCGGTTTGATATGCGATTGTGTGTTTGTGACCAATTTGGCGCAAACGATACTATTTCATCCAATTACACATACAAAAGCGGTTCATATATCACGAAGTCACAGCATCGTGAATAAATAGGAACACGTCTTATAATAAATCATGCGTGTCTTTTATATAAGAGATAATCAACGGTTACAACTCAAACATCCTAAAAAGAAAAGAATAAATGTTGGAAGGGAAATGATGACAACTACAATGCTGCTAAGCCTAAAAACTATCTATGAACTATAGGATGGTCTCGATCCTCTATGGGAGCTCGATCCATTGCTGTGAACCGGGAATGTATGTAGCATGCGGCTATTCGCTAATCTTGTGGCTTTTGTGTTGTAGCTCGGCCCGCATCTCTTGGTGCTTAGCTCGGATCTCTTAGAGCTCGGTCTAGACCAATCGAATAGCGATTAGCTCAGGACGTTGGAATCCCTCAAAGCCCTATCCTTGCTCCGTCTCCTGCTATGACTGCTCTTCTGCTAGTGGTGCGGCTAGCTTGGTTGGTTGCCCAGGAATTGTCATCTTTCTAAGAGAAGCCCTATCAAATGCAAGTGGGACCTCCTTTTAGACCTATCTCCACGTTAGTTCACTCTGTATCGCCTAAAGGCATGGGAAAAAATGTGGATATACTGGAAGTAGATCCGTGGGTACCAACTCCAGGATCCATGAGGTGGATCATAATGGAACGGGCCCAACTGATGGCTATACCACCTATGATGGTTTAGGTGGCCTTCCGGACAAACGGATAAATCTTGTCAAAGCTCTCATTCCTCAAAATGATGTTGTGTTGAATATCGAAAATGATGAGGCAGGCTATATGTCATAAGTTGTCTGACCTCGACATACCGATATCTCTAAAAAAGATCCACTATAAAATTTGAATGTCTGTTTACTCAATATCATCCAAATTTCCGCCCTCCGCGGCTATCTCCAAATATTGCTAAAACCGTCATTAGACAAATTGACCTCGACACCCTTCACCTTGAATTGAATACTATTGTTTCCTTCATTAAAATTGTTATCCAAATAGGCGTCAAATAGACGTAGGCAACACTGGTAGCATTCCCTCTCAAAAGATTCATAGTGGAGGATAGGTGATAATCTTGCCATCACGAATAATTACTTGAGTCCAAAAGCGGCGAAATCCTCAAAATTGACTGGTCATCCTTGGAGAAAGGTGAAATTTGCTGACCCCAGATAAGTGGAGACTTTCTGCTCATTCTCTTCTTGCCAAGCAACCTTCTATAGGGTCAAATAGGCACATAAAAGATCATATATCAAAATTTAACATTCACGCCCATTTTAGCATGCAGGATAATAAAATATCTAGTACAGGACATCAAAAATGATGTCCAATATAAAAGATAACGAAAAATAGGCCTAGAGCTGCCTTCCACCTAGCCTATTTCATATCACGTCCATCGACCCAAATAGGCCTACAAGGCCTCAAGGTTTCATATTCAATCTCAATATCACTAGTCAATTAGGTGCCAATTAATGAACGCCTCTTGAAAGTTCTCACAAAACCCACTAGTGAACAATGAGCTTCAGCTACTTACAATAATCTTTGAGACACAATAAAATCACACTATCCGTTCTAGATATAACTCGACTAATTTGAATGTCGTTCTATCGGACTTAAAAGATATAAATTTAGCATATCAAATTATCGACTGTGACCCAAAGCCTAACATATGCCCCTCTATTCCTTGGCATCCCATCAATGAAGTCCACTGATATCCATTCCCATTTCCACATGGGAATCTCAAGTGTTGGTAGATACCACTTGGCTTCTTCTATTCAACATTTACTAGATGATAATCCATTTATCTCAAACGATAGCAATCTCGTGATGCTTCATCCCTCGACCCATCGACATGGGAACACATAATGTCTCCTCCATACAGAGCCAACTATCATGGTCCCATCTGCATTGCATCACCTGTAAAGAAACAACTAGCTCTTCTAACTTAGTCATTATCTCTACTAGTCTTGCATCATGCCTCTGACTAGTACCGATCTGCTAAACCAAAGTTGGCTAGTCAAACTAGCCATTATCCTTATTCATAGCTCACATCGAGTTCTGAAGTCATAACCAGTAATAAACTCAAGCAATGTGCACAATATAAATATCGCTACCAAAATAGTATGTCTTACACTCAAACCATCAAAGATTACATTTCCCTTACGAACGTAGAGGAAAATTCCAAGACATAGGAGGTCAAGAACTCTAACCATTGCTATTGGCAAAGGCTAAAATCATTCTCAGAGATTAGATACTTCAATGATGTAGGATAAGTGAACAACTCGAACCCCTCTCCTAGTAGATAGAGCCTCCAAATCCCCAAAGTAAATACTTTGGTAACCAACTCCAAATCATGAGTTAGATACTTACTCTCATGTAGTTTCATTTATTGACTAACATATGTGACAATCTCACCTTTTGGCATCGATACCACATCCAGTCAAGTACAACAAGCATGAGTGAGTACAACTGACTCCTTATTCCCACTCGAATTGACCAACATCGGTGCACTCATCAACCTCTCTTTCAGACTCACTAACGCTAGCCGACCTTAGATATAATTCCGTTCCATCACTTTCCATATGTTCACACCTCGCATTCCAAATAAAAAGTCTAATTCTTCTCGTCAAATCTGTTAAAGGTGTTGCTATATTTAAGAAGCTCTTGGTAATGCGTCTACGATATCGGGCTAATCTAAGAAAACTTCTCATCAGTCGGTGTTTTCTTAACACCTCCAATACAATCATCAATCATGTCTTGTGCTCCTATTTCATCCATATATAAACGAAAGTGTCGTCAATGAACATAATCACGGACTCACTCAAGTGATCCCAAAACACGGTTCATGAGATCAATAAAGTATGCTAACATGTTGTCTAGCCTGGACGACGTAAGCCCTCAATCAAAAATCAAGGTAGCATACAAAATTATCTAATCGACACACTTTCTCTAATACACTCAGTGGATGAAACCACATTGTAAGGTCCAACTGAGAAACAAATTCGTATTATGGAGCTTATCGAAAAAGCCATCAATAATTAGGAGTTGATACTTGTTCGTTATCTCATTCAACTCACGATACTCAACATACAAGCTCAAAGACACATCCACCTTAGTGTTGTATACTAAAGGTGCATCCCGTTAAAATATGCTCCTATGAATAAAAATCGTCCTCAATAAGTCATTCGCTTGAACCTCTAGTTACCTCTACTCTTTGGGCATTATATGCCTTAAATCCATAACTGTTGGTCTAGAACCTCTAACAAGATCAATACATAACCCAATCTCTATATAATGGAAATCCAGTCACTTCAACGAACGTGATCGGACACTCTTCAACAATAGGCAGAGATGTCAACTCATCATGTAGGATATAGAGTGAATATAAAAAGTTAACCATCATCTCATTGTCAGGTGGGTAGTCGAACACTACCTTTTGCTCATTATTTGTCCATATCATAACCAATAACTTCTCACAATCCACCATTATTCCTTCAGCCAGTCAATTCTCAAACAGTAATGCCGAACCCAACCAACCCCAAAACAAATTAATAATAATAAAACATCCATTACTCGATAAACACCAAGTCTATACAAATCATGTACATGTCGGTTGAGCCCCCAACAAGGTTCGTCATAATTTAAATGGTCGGTTAACTATTTCAGGCCTTAATCCCAATCTATTTATAAATCACTAGATATGATGTAATATGAAATCTGGACGTCAAGTAAAACACATATGGAAATGCCATAAGTGGAAAGCATAACTCAAGGGGTGATGCCATTTCCCTTCTCTTTTGCTGATGGAGTATTCAACAAAATCGAAATGGCATTTAATGCATACGCTTCCACAGATTGTCACTACTTAGCTTCTTAAGGAAAATCCTTCAACACTAGGTAAATGCTATCACATCGTAAAGCCTCCTCGATCGGCTTCTCGAAGCACTCATCAATATGACCAATCAATCGCTTCTCAAGGTATCGGTCAGCCTAGTGACAAACATTCATTCTTCTTGAGTGAAGTATCAATGGAGGATAGACCATACTTCGATAGAATATCGAAATTGGCCAAATACTCCAACACAGACATATCGCCTTACTTTAAGTCGGTGAACTTCATAAACAATAGCGACTTTTGAAAAGTTGAGATAAATTTCTCTCCGATGCGAACTATAAACTGATCCAAAGTAAAGTGATCCTCAAGAATTGAAGCTATATGGGCACTCCACCAGTTCTTTGTTCTTCCCTATAGACATCTAGAGGTCAACTTCTACCACATTGCATCATCAACTCCAAGTCAGCGAAGTTACTTTTACAAATCATCCCGTCGTGCACCTAAATAGTCGACTCTATTACAAGGAACAATCTTCCTCCGAAACTCACGTAGTCTTCATACAGGTCGGCAAAGTTGACTATAGGAATTTGCACTTGAGTACCATAATCATTTGTAGAAATTTGGGCATTCTAGAACAATGTTTTTCATAATCTTAGCTAACATATTATGTAAATTGAGGTTAGTGGTCCTCGATCCTGCCATTCCTAGATATGGAGTTGGAGTCCACAATAGCATTTCTCATATGCTAGATTATACTTATACATAATAAGAATGATCGGTCTCTCATAAAGAAAATTACATCAAGGGTACTCTTGTATGAAATACAACTTATATGTTATATATACTACTATACTATTTGGAAATAAAAATATATATCAAATACGAACTCTTAGGTATATAGGTATACTCTCGATCTGGTCTAAGGTAATAACTCCTACCCTATCTCTATTGGATCACAGTATTAACTCAGGTTAAACATGTAACCTAAGCTCTGATACCAAATGTGATGACCGCCCTACACTTTCGATGGTCATATAATCGAATAGTGTGATGCTAGGGTTCAGTTGGTACAAGACAATTGTCAGGGGAAGGAAAGAATAAAAGAGGGAAAATAGAAGAGAAGAAAAAGAAAATATCATTTAGTCACATAACCAATAATATATCCACAGCACAACAACTAAATTATAATAGTCATTACAAATATAAAATGGGTGAGAAAGTAATGAAAACATGACCACAGTATTAGAATACATAGGTTCATACAGTTATACAAAACAATAACAGATTTTCTATAACTGATAAATAAAATAAACCGATAAACTGTCTCTAATAATAATAAGTCAACATTTTCAAATCTCCAAGGTGTCACATAACGAAATAAAAAATAATAAGCCTAATATATAAGTATGAGAAAATGTAGCCTCCTGCTAGTCCATCCGAAGAACTTTATGTACCGTTCACACCTTCTTTCTAGTTTATTCATTTAAGAGTACTCGAGGTAATAACAAGCAAAGCATAAAATCTCAAGTCAAACAAAAACTTGGTGTGAGTAATAAACAGTCTCAAAATACTATAAAAGTCGATATGGTATGTGAATCAGAGCGTACAGAGAATTATACCTGACCTGGCACTGCATGAAAAGAGTTTGCACATAATATATGATATATGCTACTGAATCATAGTGATCATGGTGTACTATACGTCAAAATACTAATGAGGGTTGGGCTATCTACATCAAAGATAACTACATCATATGACATCCCTAAAGTGGTAAATAACCAAAGCAAGCATCCATCCTCCATCCTCGTATCACTATATATGATACGCGTATGACCCCATCGTTTAGCTAAGGACTGATAACATCTCGGTTTCTCGTACTCCATGCCACTCATAACAACCCAGGTTAAATGGATCGGGTCATCGTTTAATTTAGGGCATATATCATAGCCCTGGTTAGCATCCTCGCATATCCATGCTTTACTAGTACACTTCAAAACCTCTAAATATCAATGATCCCTTTACACATGTAGTCCACAGTAGAGCTCATCTCGGAAGTATCCTTATGACATTTATCTAAAGTCATTGGGTCTGGAAACTATTCTTGACATCAATCATCAGTCATAGAATGTCATTTGTATCCTATAACCCTTCTCCGAAAGCTCCATCAATTCGACTCATCATCACCTATTCTACATTCCGAAGTACAGCTATCCATATTCGAAGCCATCACTTCCCATCATGATTTCATTATCATCGAATCGCAAAGTCTCGCATCGAAACATCATCCTTGCTTCAGTGCCAAAACTGCTCATCGAAGATCCATGCCTCAAATCAAACTCCGAACAAATTACCGAACCATCACATCATGCTCTTTGAAGCCTCTGCATCATCCACATCAAATGGGATATAGATATAGACCACCACAGAGTATTCGATAATGACCACTTTGGTCGTGTACTTAACCAAAAGTGGTCAAGTATAAACTAAATGAAAACGTTAGACATCCATCCTGAAATCCGAAACACATCCCTAAGTCTATTTTTTGTCTTTAGATCAATTGGTATGCACAAAATCCTATCCTATGGGATATTTTCTAATACTATATTACCTTCAAATGGCGTTTTCAACCAAACTATGTAAACAAGCATACATGCCTCCAACAAACATACTAACATCTCTAAAAATTTGTTTCCATCTACAGTAACATACAAATAATATATCCAAGCAATCAATGTGGGAATAATGTCAAAAATAGCTTAAGTCTAGCAATATAGTCAAAATAGTGCGACAATGGGTAAAATGTGATAATTAATTTAAAACCATTTTAAAACACTTTTAATTCTTTTAAATAATGAGATATAGGTTTAAGTATTTAAAAATCACATTTTAAAGTTAGAAATCATCTCAAAATGTTATTTTAATACTATACAAACAATCATAGTACGATGAGATAAAATATCACCTACCTCAATCAAATCTAACTAAACTAACTCGAAGTCATAGAGCTCTCCATCATGGTCGCAAAGCAAGAAATAGCATCCAAAACGGACCTCGTATGCAAAAGATATGGAAGATATAAGATTTTGATATATATAACATATAATAGTATCTTAATCTAACCTAAATAAGTAATTAAATTCATAATTAATAATTAACTTTAATATAACATTTTTAATTGCTTACCCACTCATGCAATCTCCGTTCCTTTACCTACAGCTCCCTAAAACGTCACACACTCATGTATTCTTTCTTTTTTTCCTCTCCTACGCATTCTTCTTTTCCCAACTCATGTTTTTTCCTATACCTCCCACCATGGCACCATCATGCAAGCCACACCACCAATGTATCCAATGCTCCACTGTAAGCCAACCGCATAATGCCAGCACGCACTACTACAAAACAGGCCATTTGCATCGGTTGTTTACCCCCCTTTTGCATCAGTTCAACAACCGATGCATATGCAACCGATGCAACAGGCTTAACACTTTTGCATCAGCTCTGAAACCGATGTAAAAAGGTCCTTTTTGCATCGGTTGTTACTAACAACTGATGCAAAATATCATGGTTGGTTGCTTGGACACAACCCCATGTTGCATCGGGTTTTTATAATAATCGATGCAAATTAATCCTTCTATTGCATCAGCATTTATACCTGATGCAAAATCCATTCTCAGAAATCGTTATTACAGTACTCAAATAGACAATATATATATATATATATATATATATATATATATATATATATTATTGATTGCAACAAACAATTATTGCATGCAATATTACAATCATTCAAAATTAAATTTGATGGCAAATACAAACTGAATAACATAATACCAAAATAAGCATATATCAATTACAGTGTTAATAATATATACAAAATAAGTGTGGATACATCAAACTGTGCAACCATCTAGTTACATCAAATAACAATCACCACTACCACAGCTCCTTACTTCCTCATCAAAATATCAAGTTCAACCATAACTCCTCCATACAACATCAGAAAATATATCCATCAGAGACCACTGTCAACGACACTGCTCCCTGTCTACCACCACTGTCAATCAAAACAACCCCGACCGTCTCCCCTCTGCTTCATCACCTACACTTCAAACAACAATAGTTCTCACCTCAAAAATGCCACCATCTTCACAACACTGCTGTGCACACAACAGTGCCCAGATATCCAACCATCTACCATTCATTCCACCACAGCAACACCATCTCAACCTTACTGCTGCAAGTCCACCCAACTGCCAGTTTTAACTTCATTCACCACAAATTCAAGTCCTACATGTATCTCAAATCACCATAAAACCACTACACAAACCACCAAATTCCAGCTCTACTACAAGCAGTTCATTGTTACATCACCTCCCCTATCCTTACACCTTGTTGCATCAGCTCTACTACAAGCAGTTTTACTACAAACAGTTCAATGCAACTATTACATAACCTTACCGCAGCAACACTTCGACCACCCCCATCTGTTTACTGCCTCTATCGTCTACCACCACCTTACTGCCACCATAAATCAATCATCATTCCTCCCTTCCTTCCAGTTCACCTACTTCTACCTACTAACCAACCCACTGTCACCATAAACTTCACTACACTCATCACTCCCCTACATCACCATACCAAATACACATTTCACACTTCTACTAACTGTCAACACAATCCACCCACAGTCCTCCCTACTCCTCTCCACTGCAAAAAAAAGACTGCACATATATAAGTTTCAATTATTTTAATGTTGGATGTTAAGTTTGATCAATTTTATTTTTCAAAACGGCACACGTGGCCTTGGCAAAAGGCAGGTTAACAATATTATATATAGCTTTAAATCATCTTGTGAAATGAGAAGTTTAATGGTCAATCGCAAAATAGTATAAAAGTATGTGTACATAGATAAAGTTTACATGTCCATAATTTTATATCTACAAAGTTATTTTCGTACATGTTTGCTTGGTAATGGTGTAGCGGTACTTCTCATTTTTCATTAATGGGCCGAAATAAAGGAACAATTTTAGTTCAGATATATTTGAAGAAAAAGAAAACAGGCAGATGAAAATTAAAGTACATATGCTGACAATTTAGCGTAGTGCACAACATTGGACAGGGTGGATTATATTTAATGTACATACCATTGGGCATGCAATAAACTTATGTTTAAAAAAACAACTTTACAACGATTTTGCATATATGAATTTTGAGATATGATTTTAGCAAACCCAAGTTTACAAATTTAAATTTTTCTACAAATCTAAAATACATAACATCGACAATAAAATGTAGAAAGCAGAGGACAAATATCCTTAATTTCATCCTGATTAAAACTATGAACAACAAATCACATATAGAAAAGGAAATTATGTATTAATAGTTTTGAAGTACTATATATGTACATATATGTTCAACGTTAACCTTATAATAAACAGCAAGTCAATTCTATGTAGCTCCTAGTGAGTGGAATGAAATTTTTTGAGTGCACACTAATTGCATAGCCCAAAAATTTCAGTTTCATGTTCTAAATTTTGATTTTATTTAACTGTATAAAAGTCACATGTTCTGTAGCAAAATATACGTTTTAAGTCAAATTTAATGCTTTGAAAATGAAGGCGTAGAATGAGACCGCTTCCTTTACTTTCAAGCTAGTTGAAAAGGAAAAAAAAGCATTCATAGAGACAAAAAAGACATATGCATAAATAAGGGAAGGCAATATTATCCTGTGGGAAAAATAAACACTAAGCTAAGATTTAAACATATTATGGAGCGTAAGCGAATAAATTTTAGGAAATAAATTTCAGTGGGAATTAATTGCTTAATATAGCCAAGTTCACAAAAACTTCAGTAGAAAAACACTTAAAAGAAGATTAAAGAAAAGTCATCAATTATGTAGATGTACAGATGAGCACAAAGTTTCATAGAATGGTGTGAATTGGACTCGATTGGAAAAAAGGTAGCAAATAGATCAATTTTTATTACTATGCATGGAAATGAAGTAAGTTGTCATTACGAAATCATCCTCTAATGTTATAAAAATTTAGTAGATGACCGAGGACTAAATTGTATCAGCAAGCCTATTTATTGCAAATTCAAACCAAAGACTTCTCATGTCCTAGTGTCGATGGAATCCCATACCCGAGAAATTCGACCAGTGATTGCTTTCATGGTTGTGAAATCTGGAAGAAGAAAGATGTAGTAATTAGCACTATGTGACTTCTTTCATTTCTGAAAGAAAGAAAACTTTTTAATGTGTGCCTCTCAGTTTGTTATATGGTCGCAAACTGGACCTATGGTCTCTTCAACTGCCGTATTTAAATGCAGATTTAATTAACCACTATCCTTTCATATATTAACTCCTTTGATATTCCTTTTAGGTTGATATAATAATAATGTTTTCATTTAATTGTTCCTTCCATTCATTTCAGTTCGTTGTAATAATGGTGTGGTTTAAAATTCCTTTGAAAAATAAGCAACTGGCGGTTTGAATGGCAATGGACAACTATTTAATGAATGGGTATTATACAGGCAACCGATAGGTTGCTGAACATAATTAATAGATGATTATGGCTTGTAGTAGAATAGAACTGCTACAATTTAAATAAACAAGGTCTGAAATAAGGAAGAGAACTGGTCACTGCCATGAAAGTTAAAGAAACTTAAACCATCATTTGTCTACAGAACATCTTAAATTTATTTATATATGCATCTTACCATAATATATGCACTAATATTGGACCTGTGAACTGTTTGGATATATTGTTGATTGTTTTACCATAATAGTATTTGTAAAAGTTAAGCAAACAAATATGATAAAAGTAAGGCGGTGATGTATTATTAATTCATTTTTCTAGCTGGGTAAAGCAGTGGAAAACAAAGCACCAATCTTTATAATCCATGTTCGTTTATTTTTAATGTGTGTAAGGCAAGTACGTGTGCCAAAAAAGGTTTACAACTGGAGAGTGTGCAAAACAGTGGAATTTAGATTACATGTTATCATTATGAATTAAACCCTTATTGGAACATTCAAAAAATTAGAATTAGATACTTTCAACAAAGGATTTCAACATGAATGTAACAGTACCATGCTCGATTTCCCTTGTGTTCCTTACATGCTCATTCTTAAAAGGGATTTCAGCTACATGCACATGGATACCAGTTTGCAATTCTTCAGCTATATCTCTTGTTTTCAGTAATAGTTCGTCAGTTGCATTCATAATTTGCCTTAATCCAAACCATATTCTAATGCACCCATCAGCCGAATTGTGATGCTTTCCGTAAAGATCCTTCTGAGACTGTATTTCATAATATTCATTCATTTATCTTGCACATTCATGAAATGTGTAATGCAAGAAAGAACGATAACTGATAAGGCAGCAGTAATAGCAAACCTGGATACAATCGTGAGCAGACCTCGCCCAATTTGCAGGCAACCCTTCGCCTGAATCCATGGTCGATTCTACGAAACAAGTGCACAATCCAAGTAATTTCACTGCTCTTGCCATTCCATCTGCATGTTGACCACCTGCTTCAGCAAAGCATGTTACCTATAATTCCATCGTTTTTTACTTGTTCAGAACAAAATAACACTTTGCGGTTTGCATTGTAATTGAAATTAAAGCTTCATTAGTACTGTATCACGCATGATGCACACTGCAATTGGATAGCATATAAAAGTGAAGTAAGATTAAATGAATCTTGCTCCAGGTCGAATGAGTTCAATTCCACACAAGAGAGTTGAAATATAAGAATCTTCTTCATTCATGTTCGACTCATATGGCCATATCCTCTTATGCAGCCACGTCATAAGGTCCACATCGTCCGCAATCCCTCTCCCTAGCTGCTGCGATGTGTATACGTGCATGTTTATAAATCCTGCATCAGAATTTCAGCGAAGTTGGATCTTTCTGTGATTTACGAATGGAAAGAAGTTATATTTGGATTAAGTAAGACCAAGTTAATGAGAAGGAACAATCGTTATATTAAATTACAAAAGGAAACGAACCAGAGAGCAAGAATTTTCCGTCAAGATCGATGATTTCGGAAACAAAGTTTGAGAAATCGTCGAGAATATCGTTTGATTGACCGATGGCTTGGATGATGTCATTTGAGACGATGAGAGCTCCATTGCGGAAAACCCTAAAATCCGCATCAACTGTGACGATTAATGCGTTGTTTGAAACTAATGTCGAAACAACGGAGGTGATTTTGGGTCATCTTCGAGATTTCATTTCCAGATCTACACAGTGGTGAAGACGTCGAAGTTGAAGTCGTCTTCGATCTTCAAGCTGCAAACGACCACTTCTCAAGTAGTAGCAATAATGGCGAAGTCGAAGCTTTTTGCAAATGACCACTTCAAACAGCTAACGGCGGAGCTACAAACCACCAGATATGCTTGGCCTGCGTCCTGCCATGCGGAGAAGAATTTGTTGAAGAAGAAAAGAAAAGAAGTAAAAAATAATTTTTTTGGCACCGAGGATTCTGAGGAGAAGAATTTTTCTTTGGGGTGGGTTATTGAGGTGGAAGGAGTACATATGTCCAAAGTATTAACTTTGGAGCCAGTTTTTCATTATTTCCCACCTACATTTCATATTGCCATCAACATGTAGTTGTATCGGTTGACTTTAAAACCGATGCGACTAAAACTATTTGCATCGGTTGTTGGTGAGAACTGATGCAAATTTGATTTTTTATATTATCTATTGTTTTCCACGTACCAATTGCATCGGTTACTAAGATAGAACTGATGCAAATAGTTCTATTTGCATCAGCTTTTACTTCAACCGATGCAAATGAGGCGAAGCAATATGCACCTTTTGTACTAGTGACTGTCTGCCACCTCGCCACCGCTTGCTCTATCTTTGGCCTATCTCTTAGCCACCTTGAGCTAATGTATAGGTATTTTTCTTCTTTTCTAGTTGATTTCCAAGGATAGCTAGCATGGCACTGTGCCTACCGCACCACCCACCACATCCACCGATGACCCTGCCACCTCAAGTAGCCAAAAACCACTATAACAAACAGGGCCTTTAACAGCGTTTTAAAAACGCTATAAAAACTTTTAACAGCGTTTTTTTGTATGCTGTATATCGACATGCAGTTAAAAGTCGGGGATATACAATGACAAGAAATAAACGCTGGTAAAACTTTCAACAGCGTTTTATAAACGCTATGGAAGGTTTTAACAGCGTTTTAAAAACGCTATAAAAACTTTTAACAGCGTTTTTATGTATGCTGTATATTGACATGCAGTTAAAAGTCAGGGATATACAATGACAAGAAATAAACGCTGTTAAAACTTTCAACAGCGTTTTATAAACGCTATGGAAGGTTTTAACAGCGTTTTAAAAACGCTATAAAAACTTTTAACAGCGTTTTTATGTATGCTGTATATCGACATGCAGTTAAAAGTCAGGATATACAATGACAAGAAATAAACGCTGTTAAAACTTTCCACAGCGTTTTATAAACGCTATGGAAGGTTTTAACAGCATTTTAAAAACGTTGTTAAATGTTTAAGTCCATTTCACCAACCATCAACCATAATGTGTGTATATACACATTTCAAAATTAACATATTATATCAGTATCACATTTCAAAACATATTATATCAATATCACAATTCAAAATCAACATATTATATCAATACCACATTTTGGACACATATTTGATAACCAACGTATGAAATTTCATATTCAAAATATACAATATTCTTACACCAAACATAAATAGTTTGTCGTCAATAGCTCAAAAAAAAATATTGAACAAGTATCAAATTCAAACTGCTACGTACAAGCATGTCAGAATTAGACAACAATAAGTATTTAAAATTCGTTTACAATCTATTTAAACAGTTAGCAAAGTAGCTCTAAATAATCAGTTGAATTGGAGATTGAACAATAGTGAAACATAAACTAATTTAGCCAAGCTATTGCCTCCAAGTTTCCTTACCATATTTTATCTTCTTCCCTCTGCAGAATAAACCACCAATACAAGCTAGTGGTAATATGCCAAAGATGACACTCACAATGCCTGCTACAAGTTTAATCTTGTTTCTGTGTCGATTTGATGAATCTGTAAGATACAATTCTCAATTGAAATACATGTTATTTACCTATAAGTTTAATAGAATATGGAAAATGTGGAAGTCTTTATAATGTCTACACTAGATTCATTCAATGTCACTTCTTTAGGTGGAGAGACGGAGAGTATGTCCACGTACCAATATTTCCATTTGACAAGTTATTGTCTTGATCAGACAAACCTGTACAAAAAAGTGAAAAAAAGAAGAAGAACAAATGTCATGTGAAACTGTAATTGTCTAGTTAATATCATGTTTGCAATACATATATACTGAATCACTTAAGGCAGACAGTATACTGCCGTATCATTGTTATCACCTGACACACTTATGTAGAGCTTCTGATCTGTACCTCCATGTACACTGATGTCTGAAAGATCTACTGACCAAATTATACATTGATAGCCATAATAATCAATTAAAGTAAATGCGGAGCAAGAACAGTCAGACAAGCATAGAACAGAAAGATTTAATTTTTTTTTGTATAACTTAATTAACTTGTTATATTTTATGATCCAAATTATGAGACTTCTCTGATTGATTAGGTTACAAATTCAAACAAGTTTGAAAAGCTGTTAAGCTATTGAGGTTGGCTATTATACCATGTTAGAATTTACTATGATGTGAATAATCTTTTGATTTGATGAAGAAGAAATGCAAACTGACTTTATTGATTGAATCAAAGCAAAGAATGATATGCTACTTGAATGTGTGTAAAGATTTTGGGCATCCATTATATCTAAAGTAGAATTGAAGATTTCAGTTAATATATCTAATTTGATATCATGTTGTAACTATATTAGGAGGAAAGCATCAAATATGAATGATTCATTCCAAATATGAACACTTACAGGGCCATATTCTATCAATTAGTTATCTTTTTATAAAGTTGGTTAATTTTTATAAATTTATTTAATTTTTATAAAACTTAGATAACTTTGTTAATGTTATCAGAGCTGTTTCAAATTATTACTTTGTATATCAATTCTCTTGCTAAACATAGTTTTTCAAATTCTCTATCATGGTATCAGAGCTGTTTCAAGCTTAACGGCATTGAAATCAGATTTTGAAGAAAGAAAGAAGTCAAGATATCATCAGAGAATTATCATCATCTGATATCTTGATAACCCATCAGGTATATCTCTTCATTTGGGTTACATAATTGATTTTGCTTATTAAAACAGGTGCCGTGCCAAAGAAATCAACAAGTTTCTGACTGCAACAAGTTTTTAAGCAAATTCCAAAGCAAGAAGATTCAGAAAAGAAAAACAGATATCAAGAAAGCAATCAAAGGCAGAAAGAAAGTAATTGCCCTGCCAAGAAATCATCAGAACACATTCATCATTTGATTCTGGCTGCAACTAACCTGAGCATACTGCATCTGAAGCAATCTTGCAACTGCAAGTTTCTGAATCATCAAGCTAGTTATCTCTTTTATTGATTTCAACACGGCTGAAGGAGACACCAACTCAGCAACCTCTGATAATATCACCAATCCTCAGCAACAAACTGCAGAAGCATTATCAACAACACCTCATTAACAAACTGCAGAAGCATTATCAACAACACCTCAGCAACAAACTGCAGAAGCATTATCAACTGCAGAAGCATTATCAACTGCAGAAGCATTTTTCTCTATTGTATCACTAAATGTCATTCATTATTACTTTCTCTATATTGAATGGCGGGTCATTACAATTACCTTTTGGGTAAATTGATTGTACGATCAAAAGAGAAGCTTAAACATTTAGATAAACAAAGCCTACCTAGCCTGCAACTTGAAGAGAGAATTCTTGTTTATTACATGTATAAGTTCATCATCACATTGCCATCGTCTGTAAGAAACAACTGCAAGAATATGATCCCGTTTCTCACAATATTTACCAACAACTCGTGAATCATAGTAAGGGTTTATGGTGAGAAAATGCTCAGGATTATTGTTGCTATCAAAGATGATTTTCCATAAAGCATTGTGAACATGTACATCTTGACTTCCTTCACTCACAAGATGTTCCAAGAATTGTGTGAGCAGTCAAAGACGATTTCTACAAAGACATAAGGCACTGGTGTAAACAGCAGAAATCAAAACAAGAAGAGTATACTGTTTAAAAATTAGTATCATATTATAGACCCTTTTTTCACATTTATCCACATGAGGCTCTACAGGGAGAAGAGATCAAACTGAGAGGATAAGACCTTTAATAAAATCTTCAAGGCACTCATCATCCAGCAATTGGCCAACTATTAACAGAGCATTACTTTGATTCACCTGATACAAGATGTGCATAGTCAGCCTACATATCAAAATTTTTGATCTCTTGGTTACTTAGGGCTGTCTTGATTCTCAAATTCTTAAGAGCATGTTTTTCCTGTTCATTGACCAGAATTAGTGAGTTTATTAAATCTAACAGTAATCAATACCAAGTTTATCTAGCTCTGCTATTTTGCCGCAATATAGAATGCCTTCAAGAAAATGTTTCAGAAATGATAAAACTAAACTAACCTAGGCATTAGAACTGAACAATGCTACGCAATAATTTACACACGCTTCACTAACTATTAGAACAGAACTAAGGTAGGTTAGAATGCACATTTATAAAGACTTATAACTTATGGGTGATAACATAAAAGAAAATAAGTACACACTTATTGGAACTGCGCATTTTTATAACTTACAGTGACAGCATATGTGCAAGTAAGTATATATTTATCAACACTACACATTTATTTGAACTGTTAATAGTTTAGTTATATAATCTATTATATATTTCAGCTTATTTTAATATATGTACACAAAATACGGACACTACATTGGTTAAACAATTTTAATAACCATGCTTCAGTAACCATGTTCAAACAGATCTTATATCTAATAACTTAGATAACTAAATATTGTTCAAATAGAAACTCACATTCTAATATCATATATAATTAAATATTATTCAAACAGATCTTATATCATGTATTCTTCAACTAAATATTGTTTAAAAGGATCTGAATTCAAATAGAATAGCTATTTCATATTTGTTCAACTAAATAAAAATTCACATGCTCAATATTGAATTTCAATCATACATTCAAAATTGAATTGATAATTGTAAGTATATTACTTATGTTCTAGAAGTCCAAGTAGGAAAAAATCTAGGGGATTAAGCAAACTAAATTCATTAAGATCATTTACCTTAAATTTGCCGACTGACCGAATTATTTATGGGATTCGGTGACTTGGATAATTACCAACTGACAAAATTATAATAAACACTCTTCACATAAAAATTGATATGATCTAGGTTTTCTAAACGCTGTTGAATTGATACACATAAGTCTTTATTTATAGGATTCGATGAAGGCTATAGGAAGAAAAAGAAAATGACTTATATTAATTACACCTAAATTGAAAAGGTTAAGTGCAACATTGCATTTCATGTTGGACTATCTCCTCCTCACTACATTGTCTTTATTTCATTTACATTATCATGTTTGTCTAGGAATAACTTTGTAACTATGCACTAACATTTGATTAATTCATATTAAAAACAATGCATATATCACTTATTTCAGTCCTACTTTTTAGTCTCAATTCGAGTAGGTTTGGATTCAGATTTGAATTTCGGGCTGAAATAATGATTCGCATTTATTGTTAAATTCTACACGATTTTTAACTAAGGAGAGAAGAAGGCTTTCTTTATCAATAACCATATTTGCTAATATCTTTGTCCAATATTCTTGATAAAATAATGTAAGAGTGCTGAACAAGATCATATCCTAGAAGAATTATAGCCTTTTCTCCAGCATACATGGTACTTTTCAAATGAAATAGTTCTTCATTTTGATTTATATTATAATGATGACAATCAAATACTTACATGGACAATTTGTAGAGGCATTCTACAATGGACATAGCATTGGTCATTTAGTTATTTTACCACGTTTAGGTTGTAAATATCTGTATTTAAGATATATTTTTAGTTATGTTGCATATTATTTCTTTTGGAAACTAAATTTCTGTATAATTTGTTAAAACTAAAATAATACAATGAACTCTAATATTTTCCTTATATATCAAATATATACCAACTAGAACCTATCCATGTAAGAGTATAATAACCAAATCTTTCTACAAAGATAAACGACTACAAACAAAAATAAGAACTTGAAAAAAATCTTCAAATAATGTTGCTAATATAAAACTGAAAGATAAATTCTAACTTTTTGTTATACAGACATTATGGTCATAGTGATCATCGTCCATAAATTTTTTTACTCCTTATGAGAAGTAATAAGTAACATTATCTTCTCCGTGACCTGAATGGACATGTTATTTTCCATGTCGAACATATAGATAACAATTACTAGCTAGTGAATTTGAGATTTATATGTTGGATTTTACAGAAAAATGATTTTGATAAGTTCATATTTTGATTTTGCAGATGAGGGCCTCAACCTATTTTCAGCTACCTAGAAATGTTTATCATAAGCACATACAACATTTATATTCTCTCATGGAGTGGATATACCTGCTTTAGTACATCAACCTTACATATTTTCCGCTGGACTAGATTTGCACAATTCGTTACTTAATCAGATTCACTTGCACTACATTCATAATTGGTTTCCGTCGTGGTAAACTGATTTATATAAAAATGGTTTGTTAACATGTGCCCATTGAAACATGTTAACAACGATCCAGAGAGGGGGGAAAACAAAAGGAAAAGTAGAATTTAGGCGATATAAGAGGTATTTTACCACATTTTCTCTTTCATCACTTGTTATTTCAACCGTTGTTAACATATGTCAAATGACACATTAAAATTTCCCATATAAAAAATTAACTAATACTTTATTTAGAACTGACTTGCATTGCATTGTATACAAAATTGACTTACTAAATTAACTTACTCTATAGTCAAAATTGAGTTGCAGTGTACTAAATTTTTTTCGCATTGTATCAAATTATGGTTGAATCATAGTTAAAGCGATTTGCTAAGCCCAGTCGCTTTCAATAAGAGTCCAAATGATACTTTTAATTACTGCTATTGGCCATTTTGGACTGTTTAACTGCAGCGGGTGCCTCTGTTCATTTTCTAGAATAAAAAATAAACTATGTCAATCAATGGATTACTGAATACTACCAAAGTGATCAAGCTTAGCAAAGCCATGTAGTTAAATTAATCTACATTTCATTCAAAATTTGGTTTGCACGTTATTCAAAATTTTGTTTGTATTGAAATACTTTGAGTCGCATTTATTAAAATTAGTTTCCATTTTATCTTGAACTGGTGTATAATTTAAAACAAATATTCAAATTGCTTTAACTAAACAAAATGACAATCATATATTATAGTTTATAGTTGCAAAAAAGATTAAGCATTTATAAGATTAAATAAGAACACACACAAATCATGACTAAAACAGTGTCAATATGAAAGTGTAAATAAATATCCAATCATATCTAATACTTAGGTATGTTGTCTCGAAAATAAGTTTTGTGTTTTGTATTTTTTTAGCTTCAATTTAAGTGAGAAAAAAAGAAGTAGATGCAAATTCATTATTATTATATCAAAAGAGAAAAAGAGAAGAAAGATAAGACTTTTAAATTTCTCTTGTAACGGAAAAAAAGAAACAAATCATATTCAATTTATATATTGAAATCGTTTTTCAAATTACTATTTTCCAATTCTCTCTCCTCTACCTTGCATTTCAAAATACTTCAAAATACATGTTGAAAACGCTAAATAAAAGCTCATTTTCAAACCAAAACGAACCTTAGAATTTTTAGTAGCATGTTTGAGCCTTCGTTATCCCTCTTTAATCCTACTAACTTCTAGTTCATGGCAGGCAGTTAGGAAATATTATTTAATTCCTTGAACCAAATCAGTTTTCTCCAGGTCAATAGCTTGAAAAATAATTAGTATTACGCTAAATTCAAATGACAACTTGGCCTTGTTTTCACCACAGCGAAGTAAAATGTTCCTAGAAATTTGTGATGGTCGAAAAGTTTTCACTTCAGTTGGATGTTGCAAAATTGGTAAGAATTCATCTTACCGAGAACTATATTCATAGAAATATAAAGGAACTGAACTGCCAACAAAATTATGAACTACATAAACCAAAGTAAATATCTTAGGAAAAAAGAAATCGGCGAATACCGTTTAATGTTTTAACAAAAGACAAAGAATACAGGAAAACTGGACAAACCCCGATGACGCAGCAAGTAACATAACCCTGAATACAAATGTTTATGTAATTTAATCTTCTACAACCAATTTAGGATATAAAAAATTATCTTGTCATACAGTTTTTGTAATATACACCCAGTTATAACACATAACAGCTAACAAATTATCTTGTCAAAGTCATCACCACCTAAATGAGTATCACCACCCTAACAGCAGACCCACAAACAATACACACTAACTCAATCCAGATATGCTTAGATAAGCATACTAACGTAACCCTAAAATGCTTAGATAGGCATACTAACTCAAATATCCGAAACTTAATCTCAAAATTAGAAATAAAGGAAAAAATCCAGTCAGCTATAACTTACTCTTAAACTTCAAGGACAAATGGCGCTGATTGCCACAAATTCACTTCCGCTGACTATAGCTTAAACTATGGCTAATGAAAACTCGACTTCAACGAAGACGAGAACGAGGGCAAACGGGAGAGTTGGACCACTATAATGCGGACAAGGATAGAGAAATGAGGTTGCAACGCCGACAATTACAACAGGGACGGCGAATTATTTTTCAGGGGAAGCGAATTGATTTGGATGTGGAATTGAAATTGGGGGAAGTCTTTGTTAAGGTTAGCTCATAAAAGAAGAGGGAAGGAAAATAAAATTACCGCCTTTATTTTACACAGCGTGCACGCTAATAAAATTTAGCGTAAGTTTACCCTTTCACGGCAACCGTTTCAAAAACGCTGTGCACTGGTGCTAAGGAAACAAACTTTTCTTGTAGTGAACGTAACCCAAACCTAATTCTTACAAAAAATATTCAAACAAACTGCCACTACTCTGTTCGCCTATGGCTAAGGCATTCTACATACTTGTACTCCAATAGCTAATATGAACAAATCCATATCAATTATTTCCCATTTGGATCTCCTTTAAAAATCATCATTTTTGCCGGATTTGCCCTTTCTGGCTAGAAAGATCAAAATTGGTTCAATATGAGGCCATGGCTGCGTAGCCCTTGAAAAAAATAATGACCCATATTTTACTTTGCATAAAATGGTAGACATTTGATAGAGAGAGGAGGAGAAAGAATTATGGACATATGGGTTTGTAGAGAGGGAAAAATTCATGAAGAAGAAGATGAATGTGTGGCTAGGTGAAAAGAATGATTTATTTATAAGGGATGTGTAGGGTTTGAGGTTGTATGTACCCATTTTTCTCCAATTCTCGAAATTTCATCTCCCATTTCATGGTTGTATGGCTTATAGAAATGTCCAATTGCAACCTTCGAACGTATGAATCTTTGCATTTTTTCTATCCCAACGGCACAAGTTTGGTCGAAATCCAGGATTGTGCCCCATGACACTATTTTTTGACGTTTTTAAGCCGCATAGGCTGTTGGAACATCTAATATCAAAAAATTTCTGACTACATAGCTCATAAATGTACACTTTTACCCTAGGACATTTTGCTTTCATCCAAATTCTCTGGTGCTTTATGTGCATATATTAGCGTAATACGTGTAAATATCAAAAGTCTCAGAAAACTCAAGGTCAAAATTGTTCGATAAAATTACTATGGGTCAAAAATGCCAATAATCGACAGCATCCAAAGTTATAGGTCATATGGCCTAATATGAATATAAAAATAATATTTTACGGTCCTTCGATACGTAAAATACGGGTCATTACACATCCCAATTATTTTAGGCTTAATAACCTAAGTGTTGTCGAAGCTCGATACCTCTAAGTATTTGCTGGTATGATATCACCATTACCATTTGAAAATTTGACACACTTCTATTGCAAGGCACTTGATACCTTCCTTTACTATTAGTGTTCAACATCACCTATTACTTGTTAAATGCTTGACCCATTTGCTGATGTACGGACTTGGTAGCCCTTAGAGACTCGACACTTCTTCTTTGCTTGTTAACTACTTGAAGTTCAACATTCTCTTTATTGTAAAGACTCTACAGCCCTTTACTATTAGATTTTGATACCTTCTTATGATTGTTTAAAGCTCGCTATCCTTTGCTAAATGTTGAATGCTTGATGATTTTACTTTATTCAGGCTCAGCATCGTCTATTATTTCCAAATTCAGCATATTCTCCTTAGATGCTCGATAAACACATTTGGGGTTGCAATATCAAGATTGCAATGTATATTAAAGTATGAAAGAAACGCATACAGAGGGTAAAAATGAAAATACGTGTACTAAACTCAAACATATGCTAATAGAATAGTTCTGCAGCAATGCAAGTCTCAACATCTCTATGTATGTGTAAGCTAGAACTGCACTACCCCATGAATACTGGTACCAAGCATCGAAGACCTAAAGGAAAGGAAGCCATCTAAGCTACATATATGTCTTCAAATGATCGTAGACTAAATGTGAGGTAATAATGTGTAAAAAATGGCTTTAGCATGCTGCACAATATGAATCTCTAAGGCGTCTGCTGGAATATCATGAGCAAGCTACTGCCTAAACCAGATCGTAACTATCATCTCATTCCCCTATTTTTGATCGCTACAAAGAGATAGTCCTAAGAGTAACTCACACAACTCCGTGTTATACATGGGGTCGAGATTGGCCGATGAAGCAACATCTTTGAGCCGACCGAGGAAAACAACTACATCAGCTAATGTAATTGTCATCTCACTAACCTGACGGTGAAATGAAGATGACACTGGTCTCCTTGTATGTACTAAAGTAATAATAAGACGATAATCGATCTAAGTGTATCCAACTATTATGATTAGGGTAAAACCATCTTGATAACAGAGTCTAACATAGTTTGATGGGATGATGTGACATTCTCAGGGATGATCGTTGACGAATGGTTGAATCTGGAGCAGAGTGCAGTCAAGAAAACAATATACTATAATAACTACACATAAGCGAAAGCAACACAACTATGTTTTTCTATTCGATATGGAAGCATATTACCTCCATCCACTTGGGGTTGCTTCTGCGGTGAGATTCTTGAAGGTACAACATGATATTATCTAACGATCCCAGTACCATGTTGCAAGAATCAACACAAAATCAACATCAACTCTGATTTCTATTATCTAACATCTACTTAAACAAGTTAAATGCAACAAATCGATCAAATTCATTGTCACATATCTAGTTAAACAGGTTCAAACAATAAATTTATCTATGTATAGAAAACCTTATTTTGAAATAAAATTGAGATTGGGAATAGAAATGTTACTGGTGGAAGCTTCATGTGAGAGCTAGCCATGCTTCAAACTTATGGTGAAATTAACAAGATTTGAGCGAAATTTTTGAGCTTGGCAAAAAAGGGGATAATTTTTATATATTTGTTTTGAGTGGGTAAAGTGGAAGAGTAAAAGGGGAAAGTGTGTTGTTTTATAGTAGGAAAGTCGACAGAGCTCCTTATCAGATTACGCTAATAAGCGGATTTTGAGAAAGTGCCTTTGGATGGCTTTTAAGATGTCACTAATGTATACTATTCATATTGCAAAGTAATACGATAACATACCATACACGTTCAAATTGTAATGAAAATGGATGGTATACCAAGCCATACGACATTCATGGGCATATTAAAATTCATATAGCATAGACGAATTACAACACAATTTCAACATTGATGAATAATAAAGTCAACAAGCAACAACCGAATATAATCGTATCTAGTTAGAACATCAATAATGATCCACATATAGCAACGTGACTAAACTAATCATCCGAGTAACTAGCAACATAATCATATCATGCTTTATCAGGGACTTTCGATTATAAGTAAGAACCATCCTTCAGTAATCAAAGGTTGTATTTTTCCATTATTAACACTTTAGCTTACATCTCAAGAGCATATTCAACCCCCTTGTGACACATTGGAACATCTATCCATCCGAAGAAACTACAGTAGTCATGCTCTTTAGGCATCACTCTATATCACACACTATGGAAATCCGCAAAACCAATTAACTGTATTATTTTTATTTATACATATTGTCACATCACAGGAGACTCCGTAGTTACACTATTTCACACGGGGTGTGGTCTCCAATAGCTAATTCTTTTTACCGCTTTGTTGACGTATTGGCATAAGAAACTTCTTTGTTAATGTGTCATGTGCCACTAGCACTTTCTTTGTTGAGTAAACAAATAACTAATTCTGAACCAACACAAACCTCTTTACTCGGCCTATGCTAAATTGCCACAACATTCATTTGAGTTACGGGTACAACACCCATATTTTTGGGAATGTTGCGATAATTGTGCTTCGGTAAACAAATTCAATATCATTGATATTAACATTACAATCATACTCCAAATTTCCATAAAAATCAACTAAAGTCTCATCATCAATTTCCTAATTATCCATAGTAACCACCAGAAACAAATCAATTTTAATAATAAATATACAAGAACTGAAAATCAACTTGATATTTACCTTTGAAAATGAACAAAATCCACTAAAATTCTTAGAACCCTGTTTGCTTGTTTTAATGATGACAGCTATAACTCTCTATATATGTAGAATATTGTATAATGCGGTTATCAAAAGATATTGAATCAAACAATCAAGCAGAAAAGTAGACAATCATCTATCTATCGAAACCAAGAATATACGGATCAACAAGTCAAATTTATGTATTTGTCTTAGACAAATTTGTAAAATCTTTGTAATGGTTCATATGCGCACACACATACTGTCTACATACAAAGATTTTCTAAAACAAGAGCTAAAGTAATTATAAAACAGGGTTGACTATATAGAAACAAATTTATAGAGGTTCGGTTAACAGAATATAATTCCAGTTGACCGGACCAGTACATTTTTCGTAGTTTATTCACATATTCAAAAATTTCCATTTATTCTTTAACGTTCTTATTCAGCAAAATGACTTTTATTCTCAGTCAACTGAATACCCTTTAACAATTATTTTTCGAAAATGAATCTTTGAATAGTTGTGATCATTCAAATGCATCTCTGCAAAAAGTAATGGCTTCTCTAAACAATTACAACTCTTTAATGCAACTCTTTGACACCTATGAATATAGTTCAACATTAATAAATTAATATAAGTTACCTTTTGATTTCTTTTCTCTCTTTGTTAACAAGATTTCTTATCAACAACCGAAAAATGATATTAAGGAATGTGAATTATCCATTATAAAATTAGTGCTGAAAAGAAGTGTGAATCCTCTTAGAAGTGCCTTTCAATTAGGCTTTACTTGATAATGTTTCTAAAGCAGGCCTTTTAACTCTGTCGAAAGGGTTGGTTGTTATGTTAGATAACCTTTTGAGTAAGTAAGGCTTTTCCTACTAAAGCTCTCCTTTCGATCTAATTGGATTACCCTGAGTTAGGTTCTCTTAGATAGGTTTCGACCTAGTTGGAGGCCTTAAGTTATTGATTAGCTTGGTTTTTGGTCACTGTGCAAGAATGGAAGTTCCGACCTTGTCGAGAGCTTAAGGACTTGTCCTTCTTGTACTTAAATAGGAAATTCAAATTTCAGTGGATTTGAGATAGATTTTGACCTTGTCGAAAGCTTAAACTAAGAGTTCCTTATGTAGGAGGTAGACTTTTAGTGAATTATAACTTAGTTTCGAGCTAGTCGAAGGCAATGATTCGAATGATAGGTAACTTAGAGTAGGTGTATGAAATTTCTTGATTCTGTGTGGTTTCGACTGTGTCGAAAGTGAGCCCTATCGATGTAGGCGAAACCTAAAATACACAAGGTGGAACCAACAAAACGTCTATGAAACAATAAAGGAGATTAAAGTAATCAAGACTCCCCTTTTTCTAGCAAAGAAGACTTTATTTCTTCAAATTCCTCAATTGATTTACAAATTAGGGTTACAGATTTACTTATATACAGGTTGAGAATAAGAGGAATTAGATCCCCCAAGACGTGACCCCTTGGGTCTTATTTATAGGTGTAGCTGGGCGCCTTTCGACCCTGATGCTTTCGACTGGGTCGGAAGGTGGCTACTGTGAGATTTAAGCATGTTTCCACCTTTGTCGAAAGGTATGGTGGCGCTCGTCTTCTTTGAGCTGTCTTGAGAGTGCTTCCCACTCTATCGATAGCCTTTGCCAATTGGTTTTGATGATGTTGGTTATGCCCATTCCCTTATTTCAGATCTGATGCGGAACCCTTCCGGGACCATATTGGTTTCGATCGATTCGAAAGGCTTACTATAGCTTCCAAGGGGTCGCTTCCGATAATACTTGCTTCTTAGCAGTTTGAATGAAGGCGAAACCATTGGTTTCGAATGGTTTGGCATATGTTCAAAGAACTATTCTTCATTGTCTTCGAAAGGTGTGGCTTTGTCTTAATTGAAAGGTCTTCATCAAGTCGAAAGGCTATAAATGAAGGCGGAAAGGTGCTTTCGACTCCTTCACCTTCTTCGAAAAGTAAGAACTTTCCAGATATTGATTGGACAAGCCTTCCAACGCCTTCGAAAGATCCTGAAGCCTCCAGAGTTTGATGGCAGCATCCTTTGAACTCCTTCGAATGGTTATTTTGGAGCTCTTCTCTCTCGCTCGTTGCTTAAAGAGTTTTCGACATGGTCAAAAGGTGAATATTTGAAGTAACATTTGCTGCCCCCACTGCGAAGGGATGCTCTAGACTTTCCATGTTATCTTTGTCGAAACCCAGAATCTTCCCGCCACTTAGTCTTCCCATGTAAAACATGGCGCTCCATTAAAGTGTGATCTAGCGGTTGATAACTTTGGACGACTTTTCTTATAAGGTACACCTTTCTTTTTCTTCCTCTTTTACTTTTCTGCAATCAAAATTCCTAATGCAAGTAGTCTGTTCCCAAATTTTCAAACCCTTGGTTTACTTTCAGAAGCCAAGTCAATTATCGAATCAAATCTATAATTTAAATTTAACCTTGTTTTTTTAATTTTAATCGAATTCCACTATTTCCAATTTCAAAATTGGAATTTGAGTTCGTAATGTTTGATTTTCGATGTTTTGAAGGTAGGTTCGGTTTGATTTACTTAAATAACTTTATCAAAATCTGTTTTTGGAATTAGTAGAATTTATTTTTCGTTTTTGATTTTTGAAGCTCATAACGGACGACTTCGAAATCTATCCCCTTAACGGGCTTGGATTTTTATTTAAAACAATTTCTATTTTTGTTCATTGTTAGTAAACCTGGGTTTCCAATTTGATGATTATTTTCATACTTCCAAAATCAAGACGGGTTGATTTCAGTTTGAATTCATTTTTAACAGATTGTATTTACTCGTTCTTCAAGAATTTTTTTTGAAAACCTGGATTTATAATTGGGTTTGGGGTATAATTAAACCCTATTCCTTTACCCGGGAATTTCTCATGTATGAATGAAAAATCAGTTCCACAAAATGACTTATCTACTCCTTCGAAAGTGATTGAGGAAGTAATGTTGGTTTTGCTTCCCTAGGCCCTTTCGATGGGGTTGAAAGTTATTATAGTGCTAATGAGATCATCCTTATCGAAAGGTCATGCTATTCAGTGGAGAGTAGGAAGTCCTTCGATAGCAAAACATTTTGACTTAGTCAAAACTCTTTGTTTAGATTGCAATCCATTTTCCATAGACGATTCTTGGAATCATAGGACCCCTTCGACACCACCTTTACCTACTAGGTCAAAACCCCCCCGTAGAACTATTTTGTCCATCTTTGTCAAAACGTCCTAAGTGCATATTAAATTAACTTAGAACCTTTCAACATTATTGAGTATATAAGGTTTCAGCAACATCGGCATTTTCCTTATTAAACCTAAGCTATTGGTTTCCATAGTGCCGAAGGGTATTGTTACTTGGTTTGTGCAATGTTTGTAGTGTATATTTTGTTTAAGTTTTTTTTGAGTTGATCTTAACTACCTTTCCCTAACAATTAGGTTCTGGTAGAGCTTTCAACACCGTTGAATAAATATTTTTCCTATCCTTTCGACATTATCGATGGCTCAGGAAACATATTTACTTAGGCTTTCGACAATGTCGAGATGTACTTGTTAAATGTTGATGTCATTTTCCTTTTGACCCTGTCGAAAGCCTAATGTCTTGGATTTTTAACTTATATTATTTCAATAGTTTAAAGTTTCAAATTTGGTTCATGTCTAAGTAATTTAAGTAGATTTTCTTCGACTAATTCTTTAAAGTATGTTAATCTCATAATTAACCCCGAAACTTTTAACTTAAACGTTTCCACTTGGCAGAATCATGAGTTCTTCGAAGAAGGATGAAGCCACTTCCAAGCATTCTTTAATAGCAACTAAAGTTGAGGTTGATGTCATCCTTAATGACATTGGCATTACCGGTATAGAAGCCATTCCCCCAAAAGAAATCAACACCATTAACAACCCTGCCGAAGTATTCTTTGCTTATACTTCCACCCACATATGGCATGGTGGATTTTTGCCCTTCCCAGAGTTTTTATTTACATATGTTTCTCATGTCGAAATCTCGCTATGAACGTCTATATTACCTCTTGTCTTTAGAGATGATGGCATTGGAGTGTGGACTTTCTCCTCTCAATGCTGAAGTGCTAAATTACTTGACCCGGCTAGTTAAGATGAGCAATCTGAATGGCCAGATTTATAAGGCCTACGCCCAGAAGAAGTTAATATACGATTGGTTTTACAAATTCAGTGAATGGGAAAACCAGTTCTTCTTCGTCAAGTGCTCTTCTAGCATCTTCGGTACTTTCGCCTATCCCTGTAAATTTTGATTTATGTTGCTTTTCCTAACTCAATGTTTTATGTCGCCTTATCTCCACTTTTATCAAGTATGCCTGCCAAAGAACTTATAGATGTCGACAAGAAAACTGTTGAATCTCTAATTATGGCTTCAAGCCGAGTTGGGAGCAAGCTGACGTTACTGACCCCCTCCAATCTACGAAAACACTCTCTTCTTCCAACAGGCCAGAAGATCTTGGGAACTCCACACTCTATCTAGCACACTTCACGCAGCAAACACTTTCTTTATTTGGGGGACTCATTAACTTTCTCTTCCATGTCTCCTATTTGTGCTGATCGCTCTGGTATGTTATAGTTCAAATATTTACTTTTTATCTCTGTTGTTTTCTAAATTATTTTGCTAACTTTATCTATTCGAACTTTTTCCAGCCATCTCAAGTTATAGTGCCTATTAGCAGTGCTGCTGCTCCTCCTTCAACTTTTGGAGTGACATCAATTTTTGAATCCTTTGCAAAATCTAAGTAAGCTTTCAAAAGGAAGCTAATGGAATCTTCTGAAGACGAGCCTCCAAAGAAAATTGCTAAAGTTATAAATGTGGAGGAAGAGAAGGAGCGCTTATCTTTTGAATAAGCTCTATAGAGCCCAACTTTGGAGACTCCTACTGATAAGCCCATGCAAACTCCAGTTGCTATTGAACCTATTGCCTGTATTTCAATTTCAGATTCGCCAGCCGCTCTTGCCCAAATGCAGTTTGTCTTGAATATGCCTCCTACCTCAAGGCATGCTCCTTCTCTACCGGAATCTTCTTCTTCTTCTACCATAAATTTTGAGGAGATGGTAGAGTCTATCCACTATTCAAAATCATTCATTTCTATTCATCTACCTTCTTCTGCTCTAGATTTGTCGGGGCATTGTGCTCTTTAATGGAGCAACGAATTTTGGTAAGCACTTCTTCAATTGACCTTATCACCATTAATTTTCTATTAAATCACTAACTCGTGTTATATTTTTTTTTAGATTTCTAAAAGCTGGATGGCTTTGAATGAGCATGTTTCAAAGTCCTCTGCTGAATCCACCAAACTTCAGCAGGAAAATTCTAAGCTTAAAAATCAAGTGTCTTCTCTGTCTGCCGCTAAAAATAACGCTTCCATAGAGTTGGAACAAGTAAAAGCTTCTCTGGTCTGAGCCGAGAATGATCTAGAAGCAGAAAGGCAAGCCCATCAACTCCTTACCGATGAGACACTTGCCATGGAGATCACTCAAAATGACTCTATAGACTAGAAGGCTTGCCTGCTTGCAAGGAACATCTCTCTGAAGGAAAAAGTCAAGAAGGCCAGAGCCTCGTTAAAACTTGCTGTCTGTATCATTGCCAATGTCAAGCAATGGGTGTCCCAATTTATTGGTGTCACTCTAAGGCAAATGATGTTGAAGAATTAAGAAGATGCTCTTATGCTTGCATATGCCGTCAACTATAAGAAGTGCCCTGACTTCAGCTTTCCTTCACTTAATTCTGCCTTAATCGATAGAGTGATAGGCAAAATTAATCAGATGAAGCAGGGGATTGAGCCTGTAGATGAAGAAGAAATTAATGCTTTGGAGATCTTTTCTTTTGCTATCCCCTCCTTCGAAATCGAATAAGACTCTGAGGAGG